>JAWNMO010000679.1:4215000-4795000 GCA_035043915.1 Drosophila paramelanica | reverse complement strand
ATTTTAAAGAGTCGGGCCCGGCTCCATTCACCGGTTTCTTTTCGGATCGGATAGCCAACATGACAATTAGTACAACATGCAACAACAACAGCAACAACAACAACTACAACAACAAGCACTCTTTGCAGATGCTTAGCGATAGCCGCTGCCCAAAACGGGCATCTCCAACAAATGGCCAACCGTTGATGTTCAACAACTTGGAGCCCAAAATTGGCGTGCAGCGTTAAAATGAGACAACGTGTTCTGTTCGGTTTCCAGCCCCCCAGCACCAGGCTCCGACTTGCGCCGGCTGCTCAATCTCACGCGACACGCTCATAATTCATAAACTGGCCTTCTCCCAATGCAGCTGGAAGCCGGCAGCTCATAACTGGAGATGAACACACATGTGCTATATACAAATATATATGTATGTGTATGTGTATGTGTATGTGGTATATGCACGCACCTGGCCACATCCAACTGGCAACTGCTTCCCGCCGCTGTTCTCCCACTCTCCATAGATGCCATCAACACCCAGCGCCAAATGGCGCTCGTGTGTGGCCAGCGACACACGAGGCGCGCCGGCACAGCTGGAGTTGAAGTTGCCGTCGGAGCAGGAGCTGGATGTGGAAGTGGATGCATTTACCCACAATGCCTGGGAATGGGACCGGCATAACTAGAGATGGCAGCGTGACAGCTAAACAACTATATCAAGGGAATTTATTCAGTGAGCGGATCGAAGAACTCCTGCCAGGAAGACCTCAACATCAGCCACACTGAACAATTTCAATACAAATCTGCTAAGTACAAATATAGATTAAAGTGAATTACAAAAAAAAAGTAGCCTAAAATAAGAATTTTGATATTGATATCTCAACTTTCATAATTCATTAAAACTTTGCATAAAAAACTAGAAGTATTAAGTAGCTTTGTTTTCTCTAGCACCTTTAGCCCTCTTTTCTAATTCTTTCAATATACCCGCTTTAAAATTTTGCCATCACCTCTCTAAGTGATTAATTCACACAACTGTAAGTTTATATAAAGCTAAAGAAATCATCTCTCTATGCGATTCTCAAAAGTTCAAATATAATTTATAAATTGTAAGTTTAAATAAAGCTAAAGAAATCGATATTAATTTGAAGATCTTGATTGAAGGTCTTAATCTCCGTGATTCTCAAAAGTTTAAATAAAATTCACAGAATTGTATATCAATCAATACATAGCAATTATTGGAACAGTTTATCACCTATTTCTCACCCCCCGTTTTTAGTTGTACGAACTTTGGATGTTTGCTTCGTTGACGCTGTTAATTTATTGCTTTTCGTATTAGATTTAGCTACGCACTAGACATCGTCTGATTCACTTTACAACTTAAATACTAGTAGCAGGGTTCGTGTTAAGTGTTAATTATTTGTTGTTCTTATAGTTCTTCTTCTTCTTGTTGTTGTTTGATTTGTTGTGTTGTCCTTAAGCTCTAGGATGATGATTTTTTAGATCCAAACGGGTCGCTGCTAGGAGCGTATGTTGCCCAGCAGCGGCGTGCTCTCGGCAGCCTTTGAGGTAATCACGGTGTGCCGCGACCCAGTGGGCGGCATTTGGGGGCGTGGCGGCCTATTGCTCGGTCCCGGCAGCTCCTCGCCTTCGTCGATGCGCGACTGTCGCGCCAAGCGCTTCTGTTGGCTCAGCTCGTGCATGTAGAGCGCACTAAGGCACATGTCCGCGACGGTGACGCCGATCGGATTCTTGGCCAGACGCGGCTCCACGCCGTACAGACTGTAGAGCAGCGTATCCGTTGGCCCCTCGATGCGACCCTCGGCCTTGCTCAGGCGCAGCCGTCGCATGCTGTCCGCCGGACCCATGCTGGTGGACATGCGCCGGAAGCTGGCGCTGGTCATCGGCTCGCCCAGATTCTGTTGCAGCATCTGGCGAAAATCGCTGCCAACACCAGCAGCAACCGCAGCAGCAGCGGGCGCAGCAGCAGCAGCAGTAGGAACTCCTAGGCGGCTGGCAGTTAGCGATTGGGAGATCTGCAGCTGCTCGGGGCTCACGTCGGCGGCCAGCACGGAATTGGCAATGGAACAGTATTCCTCGCCAATTGTGCCGAATGAGATCAGGCTGTGGGTGAGCGGATTGTCGCGTGCAGCCGCCTGTGGCGCCGTCTTCGCTTTGACCAGCTCATCGATGGCGTGCTCCCGTATGCCCTTGATGAACTGTGATGCCTCCTTGGGCATTTGCCATTCGGGATTGTTCAGCGTGAAGCGCACCAGCGACATTTCCGTCTTGCCGCCGACGAGGCTCTGCTGTAGCTGCTGCTGGTGTTGCTGCTGCTGCAGCGGCAGCGGCTGCTGCTCGGTGGCCATGCCGGCAATGTCCGCCAGGCCGCTGTTGTTGATCTGCCAGTCTGGATTGCCGTGCTTGCGCACATCCATCTGGGCAAAGGAGCACACATTGCCCACGCCACGCACAGAAACTAAAGAAGAGCATTATATAATGATGTATATATACATATTTGTAAAAGTATATCGTCGCACCTGTGAAGCTGCGAAAGAACTTGACAATCTCCATGGCCTTGGGCCGGAAGACAAAGATGAGCACAAAGGGCGTCACGAACGGACTGAAAATCTCGCTGAGCAGGTAGCCAGCCTTGAACTGGAAAAAGTTGCTGAACTCGTTGCGCACGTGGGCGGTGTGCGCCTGTTGCTTCCACTCCGTGGGCAGGTAGTGGACGTGAGCGAGAATAGCGGTCATCAGCTGCTCGGGACACCAGATGAGATTCTCATCCGGAATCAGTGTGCGACAGACCACGCCTACAACGGTCAGCACAGCGATAATGGTCAGCACGTGCTCCACCTGGAAGACGTGCTCATCGTAAATGCCAAAAGCGAGTATCAGGAGCAGCACTCCGCCGCTCACGAACAGCATGTTCCGGGCAATGACAGCGGCCAGCGGCGAGGAGAAGGAGCTCAGGTAGCGATCGGCGTACTCGTAGGCGCGATTGAGGCGTGCGTCCAGCTCGTGATCCAGCTCGTTAAAGTGGCGCAGATAGAGACGTCCGTAATTGGACCAGGTGCGCAGACCCAAGGCACTTGGCTCCTTGCGCAAGATGTTCGCATAGGAGAAACTGAAGTAGATCAGCTGCCAGAGAAAGATGACCGGGGCGAGCAGCAGATTGACCAGCGCCACGCACAGGATCAGCTTGGACAGACGCTGGGCGAGCTCCGTTTGATTGCTGCGCACCGCGAACTCGTCGCGCAGCTGCCAATTGTTCTGGAACGGCGATCCGGGTCCCCGGAAGAGTATAAAATCAATATTGAAGAGCATGCCACGGCTGAGGGAGACGACCTCGCCAATCAACGGCAGGTGGAAGCGGACGGGCAACAGCTGTTTGTTCATCAGGGCGACCAGATAGTTCTTAAACCGGAGCACGCGATGGTAGATGTCCAGTTCGGTGAGCAGCTCCTTGTCAATGCACATATGCTGTTCCGCCTGCACCTTGCGCGTCCGCTGCTGCACATCGTGCCACGTTATATTGTCCAGATCAGCATCCTCGATGCGCAGCGCCGTATTGTAGAAGCGCTTGATGTCCGCGTACTGTGTGATGTGATAGATCATCTTGAGCAGCCGTATGCCCAGATAGATGGCCGCTATTAATATGATCAGGTAGGTGAAGAAGCCAAAATTGGCGACGCACTCGCCGGTGGGAATTATCACATCGCTCAGCGAGGTCTTGGTGCGATTGGTCGACGGATCCGGCTGCTTGTTGCCAAAGAGCACATCGTGCCGGATGCAGTGCGTCGTGAACGTGAACAGCCAGACAACAAAGCCAAATTCGAGCACCTGGAACACCTCGTCCAGCACAATCACCCGAAAGCCGTGCTTCTGCTGATAGTTGTACATCCGCGAGAAAAAGGAGTCCAAATCCTCGATGTGATTCCATCGATGCGACTCCTTGCCCGTTTCTGGGACAATGTGGATCATGATGCCACTGTTGCGCGGAGTATCCTCGTGCTCGTGCTCGTGCTCCTGCACATTCTCGTGCTCATTTTCGTGCTCGTGCTCTAAATGCGCAGCAGCTGTAAATGATTTTGCGTCGTCCGCTTTTGTTATTGTTGCCGTTGTTGTTGCTGTTTGTGCTTCGCGAAATGGATTCGCATTTTCCTCGGCCAGGGAACGATAATTGATATTTGGGCTTGCCATGACGCACTAGGCCCCAAGGTCAATTGTTTGCTTATTTTTATAACACTATGGCTATCTATCTAGTATAGTTAAAAATGAATAATTCGTCTTCTTTGTTGTTTAATTTGGCTACTGTTAGAATAACGCGATGTGTATAAATGCACTAAAGAAGCCGTTCATTTTAATTAATTGGTCACTCTTCGTGGCAAACAGCTGGTCACTCAATTTGGTAAACACCTGATTGAATTACACCAAATACGACCTTAATGTGGCCAACTTTCAAGCGCCATGCTATTCTTTGCACCTATGGGTATGCTATATTCAATTCAAGTTTATTATATGTGGAGTCAATTTGACACTGGAGGAGCAAATCTGTTATTCAACATGACTGTGCTGCACAGAGCTCAATTTGACAACAGCAGTCACCTGCCAACTTGCGTTAAATGTTACGACTATCGATAATCGCCCATCACTAGTTTGAACAAAAATGCAAAAATAAGTACCCGAGAGACGTACAGTCATTTTATCACTCGGTTAATAATTGCTCGTGTTTTGTGTGATTCAATAAGAAGTGACTTTTTCAAACATCGCTATATTGTTAATTGGTGTTTGTGCTAACTGAAAAGAACTTTCGATTGTGTGACGCGCAACGACGACTGCAGCGAAATTCACTATAAGAACATCAAGCGTGAGGTAAGTAGAAAAAATGCGACGCGACGGATAGAAAAGAAAAAAGGAAACAATCGCAAAGAATTTGACACAAAGAAATTGCGAATGTGTCGCCTTCATGTTTTGCCCAGCAATAACACAAATTTCGCATTACATTTTTGGGTGTATTTACGCGCGTGTATGTGTTTGCCAATATATTATTGTGCATGTCTGTGGAAAGACTAATAGAATTTTGTATTGGTTATTTCTTTATTTGCGTCCGATTCTCAGTTCGTTCAAGCTTCTTGGTAGGCACACTGCCAATTGCAGCCCTTGTCTTGCACTGTCTGTTTTCAAGCTTTTTTGTGCTTCTTTTTGGCTTCCCTGTTTTCCATTCACATTTACAACCACCATGCAAAAGTTCTTGCGCTTAGTATTTTGTGTTTTCGCTGTTGCTGTTCCGTTACATGCGCGCCTTCTCTGTTACACTCACGTGTCGTTGGCGGCTTACTTTGCGCGCCGGCTTCTTTCCGCATTTAAGTGCAAAGGCGTCGCAGTCGGCGTCGTCGTCACTATTGTTGTTGTTGTTATATCTTTGCTTTTGTCTCTTGTTTTGTTTTTTCCACGCGCCTTTTAGCTGCCTACCGCGTGTGCCGGCACACACACACACATTCACACACGTAACTTCATTATAGTGTAATTTAGTTATTGTTGCTTTTGTTGTTGTTTTCGAGTCGAGATAAAATCAAAACAAATTGTTTACTCGAAATAGTAACTCCCACGCTTCGCTGAGCCAGCGAGTTCAACGTTCCCCCGACAAATATGGCCAAAAACGGCAAAAGCCTAACCTATATTTTATGCATAGTAGTTGCCGTTATTATGGAGAATCTCCGCTGGGAGCAGATGCTCAGCCTCAGTCATCAATTGATCGATCGATAATTGATGATTTCGCCTATTATCGCTAACAATTAGAGCGCAATTAGTTACGAGTGGTTGACTAGCGCATACCTTAACCCTTAGAGGGGGGAGCAGAGAGGATGTGGGTGTAAATGTGTAAGCAGCATTGCTCAACACTTAGATTGCGATGCATGTTTGTTAATGTGTAAGCGGCATTAGTCAACACTAAACTCGCTCTGTATTTTTAATGAAAGGAATTAGAATTTCAGTTTTTTTTCAACCATATTCGAAGTCCTATTCAAGACAGAAGCGTTCTAATATTAATGCCTACCCTCTGTTTCTACATTTAATTAATTTAATTGTTTTAAAAGAAAATCTTTTTTTCCCACAAGTGTTTTAAACGTAAAATTCCCACATTATATGTCCATTTTAATTGTTCTCAAGTACCAACTGGTGCTGGGTTTTAAAAGAGCTGCTCACACACAAGAATAATGAGCTTGACACCTTTTTGCATTCGCTTTGTTAGACATTTTGGCTGATTGGAATTTTGGTCTAAAGCAACAGCCAAACAAAAAAATACTTAAAAAAGCTGGAAACGAACTCTTCTACTTTTGCTTTTGTTCCTGCGATTTCCAGTTTAGCGCTCACTTTTATTTGCCTTGTTTGGTTGATGAGCAACAGGAAGGGGGGAAGAGGCAACTTGGGTTGCCAAAGCCTCGACATTGTTAATTTGTATAGCGTGTTAAGTTGTGTGTTTTGGGTGTGTGGTTGTGTGTTCCTTTGCATATTTTGGCAGTGAGGCAATCTACACCAAGTGCGCCAATCGCTGAGATTGTTCTCAGAATATACAATATATATGTGTGCGCGCATATATGCATATATACATATGTATGTCGTATATCTCCAAATCTCTATTTGTGGCTCTCTCGCTTGTTCTGTCTATCGGCCAGCCTGTTTATGGGTGTGTGTGTGTGTGTGTTTGTTTGTTTGTGTGTCGCGTTCATTGACATTGAGCTAAAAATCTTGTTGATTTTTTTTATTTTCAAATAAATTTGTATTTTATTAGCTCTCAGAAACAGAATTTCTGTTCCTCGTGTCATTTTAGCCTGACAAGAATGCTGTTCACTTTGTAATTTCTTCTATTATTTTTAAAGTTTTTGTTAATGCGATTTATTGTTGCTGCGCGCTTTTTTTTGTTAGCAAATATACAAATATATATATGTATATATCAATATATGCCGCGTAAGTATTGCTCGCGTTGTACTCGTTGTTGTAGTACTTTAAATGACAAGCCAAAAAACACGCTTAAAATTCGTTGACCAAAAAAAAAATTGGTTCATTTTCATTAAATGAAATTTCTCTTACGGGGGTGTTTGTTTCGGCCTATTTGCTCATAAAATACACACAAACAGCCTACCCAAAAAGAAAAAAAAACAAAAAAAAACAAAATGACAAGCCTTTTTTGCTGTTCATGTTGTTGGTTTTTAGTTGCTTCGTTCAAAAGTTGTGTTTGTTTATTCATAATATATGAGTTGGCCATATCATGGAATATTTATGCATTTTTGCCAGTGCTGCAAATGCAATCAGCTTAACTTAAATGTATTATATTTGTTGTTGTTTTTTTTTGTTTTTGGCAAAACAGCTGCAACAAGATGTAAGCCGCCATCTGCCCCTCCTCTCTGCCTACCTAGTTATTGTATTTTGTTTCCTGATTTCCCCGTAGGCCCAAAACTGCGCAATGAATCTCACTCAGTGGTTCATATATGTAAACATATATGTGTGTATATATAGGAGGGTTGCTCTTAATATTTATGCGCTTAAAAAATAATACAAATATTAATAAATCTTCAAGTTTAAAGCAAATGCTTAGAATTGCTTACATTTTATTGTGCTTAGATTTATTATTATAATATTAAATGTTTTTGGAGATGCAATTTTTTTTTTTAAGTTTTTTCGAAAATATTCACGTCACAATTGCAGTTATTGCACCGACGTATTACTGTAGCTAAATCTAAATAAAATGACTGCATAAAATTAATGAAATGTCATCTAAAATTTTAGCTTTTAACTCAAATTATCGCCATAGCTCGCAACAGCAAAAGAGACCCTCGGCAACTAAAAATCTGTATTTTGCATTTGAAAATTTCATGTTTGGCCCGCATACACAAGTTTTGAATAATAATATTTTATTCCGTTTGTCGCTCGCATGCGGGTTGATTGTTGTAAAGTTCATCTGCAGAGATTGGTTGGTAAACAAGATAATGATTTGCTAACGTGACGTCACGAGCAGCGCATAATCAACTTAAATTTCGATTCTTGTTTTTGTTACTGATTAACGCCACTTTGCGCTTTCCTCAACACCATCTACCGACCGCCCGTCTGCCCGTCCACCCGCCTTTAAACCACCCCCTTGCAAAACATGTTTCGTTCAAGTAGTTTTGATGGCTTTTGTCTTATTGAATGGCATCAACATAAATGTTATTGTTGTTGTTGTATTATGCTAATACTCGATAGCTGAAAACACGTTTTCAGCCAGACGACAACTGGAAGCCTTGAGCTGCCTTGCAGCGTTTCTTGTTTTCCCATGACATCGCGTATTGTTGCAAATATCTATGGAAATGGAATGTGTGTTTGTGTATTTTGTGTTTATTATACAATCATCATCTTCACTTGCAATGACTCGCCACACACACACACACATATGTTTTGTTTGCGAACATATTTTTTAAGCCATGGCAATTACACTCGCAAAAAAAAACTGAATTCTTTGGTATTCATTCAAAGCGTCTTCTATAGTTAAAAAAGCATATTGAAAACGAAAACTATTTAAAGCGTTTTTTATTGCTAAATTTAAATGTTAATAGCTTACGAGCTGTGCCATAAAATATCACGGGATCTTCTCTGCACAAAGCTAGATTTGTTGTATTTTAATTAAATAGAAAATATAAAAAAACCTAAAAATATAAAATATGGAACTAATTTAACTGGTTCTGTATTTAGTTTTGCAGTGGGTAAAAAAAAGTGGAGCTAGAAACCATTTTTTTTATCTACCTTAATATAAGCTTATGTATTGACTAGTGTTCTTTGGGGTGGTGAAGCGTGGGGGATGGCAACTGCTTTTCAATCGAAGCCTCTTAATAATTCAAATCGAATGCTTAACGGAGCAGAGCACCAAACGGACAAGACACCAATACTCGCCTCGGCGGCAGGAAAGTGGACAAAGTTTTACTGTACCTCAAACTCGGGCGGTAGCACACGCCATAAGGACATTAGTTATTAGCGCCGTGCTGGACGGCCGGGACCCCAGTGGGTGGAGATGTGGTACTGTGTGGTCTGAGAGCGGGGGGTGGTGCTAGTAGACACGCGATGGTCGTGCTGGTCGCATTGTGGGTACGTTGAGCATGCTGACATGTCCATAAAAGCCTTGAAGTGGACAGACAGAAACAGACATGGACATAGACAGAGAGAGGGAGGGAGGAATCGAAGGGCGGGCGAAAGAGAGCGACAGCAGACTTGAGGGAGGCAGCTATCAGTCTATTTACTACTTTTATTTTTTTTTTCATTTCAAACGATGAGAATTGTCAATTGTGTGCATTTCCGCTGGTTCCACCCCCGGCCCCTAGTGCTGTCCCGGTCGCATTGTTGTTGCGTGGTGGCCGCACGGGACATGCCGTCCATTAGCTGTTTTTCCGCTAAATTATAGAGTGGCCGACAAACGCATATACCCCGCCACAGCAGCAGCAGCAGCAGCGTCCAATTAAGTTGCCTTTCATCAAGGGAGGAGTAGGAGCAGGAGGGGGTGGCAATAACTACACAGCCACATACATACATACAGGCACAAAGTCGCGGCAGGAATATGCTGCTGCCTTTGTCCTGCATAAAATAACAGCATGCACTGGCCGGGAACGAGTCCGAGTCGGAGCCCGGCGGTTTTGCACGTCTCGCCTGCTGCTGCTAGCCTGCTCGCATTTTTGTGGTCGGCAACCCACCTGTGTGTTGTATGCGCGTGTGCCTGCGGGAACACGAAAAAATGTGGCTTACCCCCACCCACTTGAGTCAACATATTATACCCTGTATACATTAAAAGTGGGCTTTATGGTGTATTCATAGTTAGCAGTTTACCGTCTTCATAAAATATGTAAATTCACTGTCATCATCAATAATGGAATCATTCATAGGTGGATATCTCAAATTCAGCAGAAATTATTTTTTATATATGATCGATAACTTTTACTGTTACTTTAAAATCGAATAATATTGGTAGCTTTCCCATGTTTTGAAAACAGTAAAAGTTACTATAAGCTTTCGTATGCCAGATATGCCAATATATATGACCCAATTTAGTTCTTAAATGATCGATAACTTTGCCGTTATATACAAATATATAAATATTGATTTTCTGCCTTCCGTGCACCTTCCTGCACTAGAATCCGTATAATCCTATTAAGTCTACTATAAAACTATCGATAACGTAATTTTTCTTAAAATCGATAAATATACTGTCTTAACATGGTACACATATTTCAAACACAATTAGTGACAACAAATTAGGCATGTGTATAATGAAAGGTAAAAATTCTAATATTAATCGATAAATAACTGTACAATTGAACTAGTATAAGAAGCGAGTAAAAAAAAATCAAAGAACATGAACCTGAAGCTGATCTATTCGTCGCGTGCATACTGATCAGAGTAGGTAGAAAATATTTTGATTATTTCCTCCTACTTATTGATTGGTGTGATGAAATGGTTATATCTACTAAAAGGTGTTTACAGGGTGTCCTTTGGCCACTCCTGGGCTACTCTCGTTTAGAGTATTGTTCTTTGTTTTGTTTTTCCTGTTGTAGCATGTGTGAGGGTTTGTAGGCGTGGTCGCGCTTGTGGTTAGACGCGTGTGCGCTGTCAAAAGCTATTTGAACAGGATGTGGCTGAGCGAGTGTGCCTGTGTGTGTGTGTGTGTGTGTGACAATCAAATGATTTTCACATAATTGCTACCTGTCATTTATGTCACATCCAGGCCACTTGCCCAGGTACTTCTCTGCTTGCCGCTTCCTTTTACACCTACGCATATGCCATGGGAAGCTGTAAATATTTGATTAAGAAGATGTGGTTTCTTTAATCAATTAGTTATCTCGACGCACCAGCTGGCCAAAGCAACCACAACAAAGTGCTGCTGCAAGGCAACCCGCAACAGCCTCGTCTCTTCCCTTTGCTTGGGACCCCCACTCTCATGCCTTGATTCAAGGCAATTAACCTATTATTAGTTGCTTTTGAAGCGATTGGGGCCAACGGCTGTTGAAACTCTCAGCGTTTTAATTAAAAATGTGTCCGCCTTCTGGAAACTGTCCGTCCTTTGGCTTGTTGGTTGCGAATGCAACAAGAGACACTTCAAGTCCTCTGCTGCATTTGTGTATTCCCAGCATATTGTGTCGCAAATTGGTCTAATTATATGAATAATTCACGAGTCGCGTCTTTAGGCGGCAGCCCATCAGCTTTTATGAATCCTATATCTATATGCACTCTAATGATAATTCAGCTTTATTGACAGCCACGTCAGCCTCTTTGTAATGATATTTGCCCGCAATTTGCTGAATTTCACAAGCGTTTAACGTACCGACCTCAATTCAACCCATTCGACCCATTAGTCAATCCTTCTACGCCCAATACCCCTTTGAGCAGTTTAAACGTTTTGCCGGACAGTTTTCTTGGACGGGCACATTTAAAAATGCATAATGTGAAAACATCAGCTGAAGTCGTCGCATATATATACACAGATATATCTAAAATTCATAAAGCTGCAGTCACACTCGCACCTCCATATAGATTAACCCCTTATGGTTCAGTTATTAGTTCAAAACGCTGGCACTATGCTTTCATTAGTTGGCCCAAAGCCAATTACTATGTAAGCTTTCATATGTAATTTGACTTTACCACATATTCATATTTATATATATATCATTTTATACATAAGCTTATACTTGTATAAACCGCCCCACGACACATATGTGTAGATCTATCAATCATAGATAAAGCAAATGCACTTTTGCCCAAGTGCTGTCCAGTACATATATATATTTCCCGATATATCTGGTATATGGCTCTATCCCTGTCTTGTTTTTGTGGGAGTTGTCTGTCTATCTATTGGTACCGTTCACCTCGTATATCTCTTCTAGGTTTTACTTGTCTGTTATGGCCAGCAGGGCCAGGGACAATTAGTGTAGCGTTGCCTAGCATCGGGAGTCCATAACTGTACCCTGTACGATTTTCCCCTGTTTTAGTTATTGTCACTTAAAACATTTGTACGATTTCTATTGGTCAACGATTTCCGGTTCCGTAGCTATCCATAACCGATCTTTGGCTCCCATTGGTTAGCAGCAATTTTGGTCGGCGTCAAAGATTCGCCTATAAATAGTCTGATTTCTGGAAAATATTTTCATTAGTTTTCCATCCGCTTTCGCAACAGGACAGCTCAACTACATCTGCTGTTGTCGCTTCAGCTGCCCTTTACTCGCCTCACCTGCCCACACAACAGTTCCAAAATTAACAGCAAACTGTGTTACATAACTGGTGCTCAAAATCAAATCCCAAGTTTGTGATAAAATGTGAAAAATTGGCTGTACCATTGACTTGAAATATGTATTGTGAAATATTGAGAAACTGTGATAGATTCTAAGACAAAGGTAATTTTACAAAAAAATATTACTTGAAAAACTTTTGGAATACTTAAAATATTGTGATGCAAGCTTAACTATTGTTATATAATCAGGAAAATTTCAATGAAATTGATAAAATATTTATGGAATTGATAACTTATTATCGTTGATGAGAAATCATTTTGTTATACCTACTATACATATGCACTATATTATGCTTGTGTTTTTCTATAGTGTAAAGTATATAATATATATATGGCAGATTCCTATTAGTAGCCTAGTCATTCTGTGTCTTTGAAATATCCATTAGTTTTAAAGCTATCCTGCCCACTTTTTCTTGAGGCTAAAGTTGGCTGAAATGAATTGCTATATAATATAGAATTCATAGAATTTGTTTTATATTAGCATATATTATAAAAGAATATATTCTACGTCAAGAATATTTTTTAATAAACAAAATCTATAAATTTTCATAATTAAATGCGAAACACAACTGTACACAGAACTAAGCAAACATTTTCACAGCGTGAAGCCAAAAAGCATAATTTTTTATGAGCAGTCAGTGAGTTAAGTCTACGCTCTGTTGGCCACAGTCTCTGACAGCTGTAAGGCGACGCTTTAGCTGACCCGTCAATGGCAACAAGAAAACTCAACAAGACCTGTTCAAGGTGTTGGTCAACCCTTTGCCAGCTCTCTGCCCACACAGAGAGTAGCACTTATCGTATGATTATATGGAAGCACTTACTTATATGTAGATAGATATATACTTACCTGTAATTGCTGTCTGATTCAGAGCTCGGCCTGGAACAAAGCCCATCTCGGCTGCTGTTTGCTTTTGTATCGGACATATTTTTGACAACTTAACAGCTTGGAGAATTGATGTTTTGACATCTGAGCCGAGTTTTGTGTTCACTTCAGCTAGAAAAGGAAAAACAAAAAAATGAGAAAAATAAATACAGAAACCTCAACTGTGGCACTGTAGGCGGCAGCTCGACAAAGCCCCTCAATTGTTGGCATTTATGTTTTACTTCTGTGTATGTGTTTTTATTTTTTGTGCTATGCGCACAGATTTTGATTTAGTTATGAACAGTGCACGTATATATAGTTATATATGCACAAACCGCCGACTGGCATTTGGGGTAGTTATTCATAAATTATGTAATTGAAATTTGTTATTTTACGTTAATGCATTTCATTTTTGAGCTTTGATGTCTAAAATTGCGATCAATTATGCATGTATAATATAGACTAATAAATAAAGTGTATGACAAATATATATAAATTTATACATAGAACGTTGTCTGAGCGTTGGCTGACAGGCATTTCCTTTTGAACAGCTTTGCTTTGGGCATAGGGCGTAAAGCTGTATGTAAAGGTAAAATGATAAATATATTGATACAGAAAATGTTACAATAGTTGCATCAAGACTTGAATGTGCCTTAAACGCCTTTTGTCAAACAGTGGCAGCTGCACGTTTATATTTATTTAAAAAAAAATAAAAACACCAACATATAAAAAATCCATCACAACAGTCAAACAGTCGAACAGTCGCACAACCAGTCGGCGAATTATTCAACTTCAATGAATTCGATATGAGGCAAATTGAATTGTTGTTTAATTGCGCTTGGCAAACTGAAATTCCAACCCACAATGCGCGCTGTCATTTGGCTTATTGTGTTTTTAAGCTAACATTTTTCAGAAGAGCATAACGACATTGAGAAAACGTTTGTAACACGTTAGCTTCGCTTTGTGACATGAACAGTGCTGTAAAGTACAGATTTTTTGGAATTTTAGTTAGTTGTCAGTGTTGCAAACTCAAATTATGTTTCTTTTTAATTTGTAAAATAAACGAAATTTTTTAACTTTGTAACATTGAATTGCAGTGTTGCTTAACAAATGTATTTCATGCATAGCACAACACTGCTTGACTCTCATTTTGACATTTGTTAAATCTAATGATTTGCAAAAGTGTCTCATTTGAAGAAAGTTCTCTATACAGTGCATTTCCTTATTGTGAAGAAATCAAAACATCCTTATTATTGTTAAAGAAAAAATGTTTCTAAAAGGTTTGCTCATATACGAAAAAACTAAACATCTACAAAATTGTATTTAGATCACGTTTTTCCCAAAAAAATATGTGCATAATATGCATATGCTGTCATTCTCAGTTAAATACCCAAGATCAAATGTTAATTTTTCCGCATTCACAAAAGAGCATCACAGCTTCGACTTAAATATTTTGCTTAGCACTCAACATTTTCAGACTTGTTGATTTTTGCCAAACGTTCGTCAGTCGTTCAGTTGTTTTCGAACTGGCGCACGCGGCGTATGTGTAATCTGAGCAGAGCTTATCCCGTAGTTCTTAAAAGCCAACTGATTAATGCGTGTTTGCTTTTGCCTTTTGCAGAGAGAATGAAAATGAAGCGCGAGAGCAATGATGGTGATGGCCCACAGGACCAGAAGCGCAACAGACGCAACGAGGAGACGGTCCGCATACTGATACCAAGCAGTGTAAGTACGCCCCATGACCGCCAAGCCGAATGGCTGTAAATCCCAGCAACACAAAAAAAAAAACAAAACAAAATCCGCAGCTGAGCTTAATGTGTTTTATCGGATGAATTTATTGCAGATTGCCGGCGCTGTCATCGGTAAGGGAGGCCAACACATACAGAAAATGCGCACTCAGGTACTATAAAACGTGCTCAGGCACCAAAGCCCCAAAATAACTATATAAAAACACTCGAAAAACACAAAAAAAAAAGAAAATTTAAGATGAAAAAAAATAGTTTAAAACACATTTGAAGCGTCTAGTATTATTTATTAACTATTTATTTCACTGCGCGCTTGCATCAAGACAAAGAGAAAGCAAAGCAAAATTCCAAATTCTGTCTCTCTCCTGTGTGTCGCTCATACTCTCTCTCCGACTCTCTCCTTTTCTTAATATATATATATACACATACATATATATATGTATATTGTATACCAATCAAGTCCAAGTTCAAGTCTTTTTTGGACCCGTCAATAGCAGCTCCCGTCTCTTAATCTCAGATCCCTTCAGCGTGTTTGTTTATTTTTTTTACTACCAAACATTCAATAATCTGTCTAATAAAACAAGCTCTTGCCTAAACGACACGCTTTTAACTAACTCTCACACAAACTCTTTCTCTCTCTCTCTCTCTCTTTATCTCTCTCGGCTGCCCGCACTCAGCTAACAGTGTGTTTTCACTCTCTTTCTCTCTCTCTCTCTCTCACTACCTCTCTTTGTGTCTCGCTCTGACTATTTTTTTACGTCTCTCGCCTTTGACCCAGTCTCCAAGTCTGTAATTCAATATAATATTTAGGCGCTTTATTTACCAACAATTTACAAGAAATATGCCACTTTTTTGTTGTATAATTCAATATAAAATACAAACAATTTACACGCTTTTAACCTTTTTAACTAAATGAACAATTTTCTCTCTCTCTCTCTTCTCTCTACTTCTTACGTACGACCCATATGTAATCAAAAATAAAACCAAAAACCAAAAAAAAATATATATATATAAAAACCAATCAACAACAAAAAAAAAACCAAATCGAATCTTGTAAAACGACCAAATATAATCAACCGATCGATCTATCGATTGACCGACCAATCGACCCGCCTGCCCGCTCGCACCATTTGGTCTGGTCTGTCCCCGCACAAACACACACACTGGCGTCTCCCCCCCGGGTCTGGGTCTGGGTCTTGCTTCGTCACCTGCCACTGCTCTGAATCTGAATCCGAATCCGAAATCTGAACTCTGAAACTGGCCCGCCCGATGAACCAATGCGAAATGAATCGATATGTATCGATAATCGAACTCAATGCCCGACCGATGGCCAAACGCTCCATCAATTTGTATTGTACGTCTAAAAAAATACACACACACAATTTGTTAACGTTTGTAACAACAACAACCGATGCCAAAAAATAACACAACAACAACAAAATGATGCACCAAAATATAATCGACCGTCCATCCGCCCGGCCCGTTTGAATGCCCCGTGCGGTTGTGACCCGTTGCTGTATATCAAAAATGTGCAATATATATATATATATATATATATGCATAAAATCTGTATAAATCTCAACATATGTATACCTATATGTATATATATTGTATTTAATCTATCCATGCTGGGCCCACCACCGTCCCTCCCATTGTTGTGCGTTGCGTCTGGTTGTGCCTGTGTGTGCCTGGGGTGTGTCTCTCTCTTGCTCTTGTTTGTTCCCTGCTCAAACAACACCAACTGCAACAACAACAATGCATAATAATAATATATATATATATATATATACATATATATATACGAAAAAAATCACAAAAAAAATATATATATAAAAAAAATGTATACGGCTAACCAATCAACCGAACGTTAATCGAAAAATCGTCCATGCGCCCGCCCGACCGACCGACCGCCCGCCCGCTCAATCGCCCGCCCGATCCGCCCGTCTGTTGTCCAACCATCAAATGTAACGTGCAGTATAAAGCCACTGTGTCTGTGGACGATTCCCAAGGCCCCGAACGGTAAACCACATCAAAATCTAAACAAAAATTCTATAAAAAAAAAACAAAAAATACCAACTATTTCATCATGTTTAAGCTTACCAAATATCTCTACTTACAGTGAAATATTAAGAACCTATTTAGTAAAAAGAATTGCTTTAGACTTTAGCCTTAGTTAGGTCTGTTAGCTGTTGGTTAAATTTTTAATTTATATTCAGCTATATATATCTATATATATAAATATATATTTAACTTAGATATATACATATATATAAATATATATTTCAATTGTTGATAACCGAAAAGAACACACTTGTACCTGCTGGACGCGTGTCTCTCTTGCTCGCTCGCTCTCTTTCTCTCTCTCTCTCGCTCTGTATTCGTTGTTTTTGTATGTGCTAGTGTTGTTAGTCAACGTGTTACGTCCTAGAAATGTCTATAGTGCATATACATATTATATATACAGCTGTGTTCATTAAAATAGCAGTGCAGATGACCTGCAATTTAAAGATTGATAAATCCTAATATAAAGACCATTATGGAACAAAATTTTTTTTAAAGTGTGAAATATAGTTATTTTCACTTAACTTAACAATATTTCCTTTTTCATTTATTCAATATTTTTTAAATTAGGATGAATAATACAAAAAAAGCTATAAAATGTGCTGTTCAGTAAAATAGCAGTTTTTACAAAAAACATCAGAGAATTCAATATAACACATTTACAAACTCAAAACTCATAAATAATAGTTTGGTTATGTCCTAATATTAAGTTTTATATCCATTTTGGGCTATTACAGCCTCGCACCTACGTGGTAGGAGTCGACCAAGTCCTGAAAACGCTTAAGAGGAATTTGCGCCCATGCCTCCTGAACAACCTTCCAAAGATGCGGCTTAGAGGTCAGGGATCGTTTTGAAACAAACGGTTGACGTCTCCCCATAAGTTTTCTATGGGGTTAAGGTCTGGGGACTGAGCTGGCCATGCCATTAAGTCGATCCTTTCTTGGCTTAGCCAATTTTTAGCCCGTTTTCTGGTGTGTTTTCGTTCGTTATCCTGTTCGAATGTCCATTTTAAGGGCATATTTCAACTGGCATATGACAGCATAATGTTCCTTAATATATTCACGTACACATTTTGGTCTATGGTCCCCTCGATCATATGTATTGGGCCCATACCGCTCTATGAAAAAAAGGCTCATACCAAAATTTTAGAGCCACCGTGCTTAACTGTCTTGACAGTGTAATTTGGAAGAAAATCTGTGATTGGAGGTCGACAGACATACTGTCTAGAACCTATTCCATCAAACAAGATCAGTTTGGACTCATCTGTCCAAAGGATATTACGCCATTTATCCTTTGGCCAGTTCAAATGGCTTTTGGCAAACTCAACCCGGGTTTTGATATGTCTTTAATTTAAAAGTGGCACCTTTCGTGGGCTTCGCGCATGCAAATTCTGATTTTGTATCGACGTCGAATGGTTACGTCGCTGATTCCCAACTTCAGCTCCGTTCTTATATCCCTGGAGGATGCAAAAGGATTAGCTTTGCTGAAGCGCACTATGCGTGGGTCCTCTAAATTTGAAGTTTTACGTATGGCACCACGTTTTTTGGGCTTCTGTTTATGATTTATGGCATTGCATATCATCTTGGCGAAATATTTTAAAAGACTTTCTATTTCATTCCCCTCCTTCATCCTTTTTCCCCTCCTTACTGAGCTCAACAATCAATTGCCTTTTTCCCTTGGAGCAGTGAGTTCCTTTACCCACTAAAATTACAATTTTTGCATTGTTTTAGTGTATTGTTACTTAAATTATAATAATCAACTTAATTAAGCTTACTTTTTACAAATTTACAAATTTTTTCGCGACTTTTTGTCGAAGAAGATCAAAAACTGCTATTTTAATGAACAGCCAAAAATTGGCAAAAATACGCAAAAATATCAAAAAAGCACAAAAAAAATTGCAAATCTAACGGGACTTTTGCGTTTTTCTCTTCTTTATATTCCATTTTACAAATACAATGTGCATTAGATATCCTACGAAAAGGATTATGCTAAAAAAACAACTTTATATGTGACCTTCTGTTGCACTGCTATTTTAATGAACACAGCTGTATATATATCTATATATCCTTTACCTGGACAGCGTTCCTGCGATCTAATTCTATTCTGCAAGCATATTAATCTCTGCTACTAACCGTTGCACCGCCTGAATCTTAAACCAACCAACAACAAACCAATGCACGGCAATAACTTCATACTAAACAAAAAATTAAATTAAACAAAACTAAATACCAGCACTCTCTATTGAGCTCTCTGACATACAACTAACCCAACCAATGCGCTCGTCTACCCAACCAACCAACCAACCAATCAACCAACCCGCTAAGAACCCAAAGTTCTAAATGAATTTTTGTTGCCCATTTTACCTCCTCGCCCGCCCAGCAAGCGTCTTGTGTGTCCTTCAATGTGTGTGGTTTGTGGGTTAAGTGTTGTACAACAAGAACAAGCACAACAACAGCAGCTCAGGTCGTATATCTCAGAATAACTCGTACTTCTCTCTTTATACAATAAGTTGTCCTATACGAGGGTTGCTTTTTAATTTTGTGTACAGATAAACATTGATAATAGATTAATAACCAAAAATACAACTGATTAATTATTGCCCAACTCATGCATATTCTTCCTGTGCCAAATAGTGGAAGTTACTTTAAAAGCATGTTCATTAAATGATCTAGAAATTGGTAAAACTGTTCAAAACACCCACAATATTAAAGGTAACCCTCGTATATAATGTAATGTCTAGTCTATAACTAAATGATATTCAGTTTTAGTGTTTAAGTTGTGCCTTATTTGTGTATTTGTATTTTTAATACGTGTCTATACTTTACATTTCTCCCTCTCTCGCTCTTTTTTCTCTCTTCCCTCCCTCGCTGGTTTTTCTCTATACATCCACAATCGAATTTCTCCCTGCACTTTAAACAGCACCATACAAATCTCAACGGATATCGACTCCACGCTGGAGATCATAACCGAAATGCTGAAATACTTTGAAGAGGTAAGTAACTGTTAATGTAATGTGATGCCGCCTTATCTGATCCACATATATATATATATGTATTTTCGTCCTTTTCTCACTTTGCAGCGCGATGAGGAATTTGATGTGCGCCTCCTAATCCATCAGAGCCTGGCCGGCTGTGTCATTGGCAAGGGTGGCCAAAAGATAAAGGAGATACGCGATGTGAGTAACGAAAATTGATGAGAACCTATCTATAACTATATATATATATATATATATATATATCTATTGCTAAGGTGGGATGTGTGGGAAACACGCTCGATGGCATGCAGCTAATTGCTTAGATGGGCTGTGTACGGTTACTAATTGTGGCCATTTTAGGCCGGGTTGTCGCAGGTCGCGGTTGAACTGCCGTTTTCCATCGACTGCTTCAGTTGTCGCGTTAAGTGGCAGCAACACGGCTCAGCCACAAGCAATCGATAGCTGCCGCAACATAGTTCAGCTCATGTTAGTTTCACCTGTCAAAGACAGCCTCAAACAGCAGCGCCTAACAGCTCTCGCTTGGCTAAACACACAGACATGCACGCACACTCACACACACACGCACACGCACATAGGCATATTTTATGCTGACATGTGCAGGATCTAGTCCTGCTGGGAATGTTTATTTCGTAAGCTGCGCTTTCATAACACAATTGTCGCTATCACTAACGCAATTCGATTGAAAATATGTGGTATATGTGTGAGTTTCTATGTGTGTGTGTGTGGGTGTATGTGTATGTGGGTGTGTGCATATGTCAAGCGCTCTTCAACTGCGCAATTCTTATATACCCACACCCAATCGCACAGAATGCGTCTCCATTTATAGAAATCAATTGACATTTTTAGCATTCTTATTATAACTTGTGCTTATTGCAAGCGGATTAAAAACGAGATATTTAATCTATTATGTGTAAAAGGTCGTCCTTTACTTATATATAGTTTATGCAGAAGTTAAGGACTGCCTTTGACACACATTAGCTTAAATATCTAGTTATTTTGCAATGTAGAGAAGCTCGAATTTTAAATTATTGAATTTTGTTTTTGAAATCAGTTTGTTTAAATCATAGTTCGAATAATAATAAGAGCTGGATATAATTATTTCTCAGCATGTCCAGACTAAAAATTTATTATATTTTTATATTTAAAAATTGACCAAAAATGTATAAAAGAATAAGTTTTAATATTTGTAGCTGACTACAGGGCATTTAGCAGTCGAACACTCTCGCATCGAGCTTTCTTACCTGTTTCATTCAAATATACGTTGCCTGTTTCTCATTAATTAACAGTGAGTAGGTGCTGCCAAGTAGCTGCATTTTAATTGGAATGGCTTTGTTTCCTTTTATTTTCGCCCCCGGCTGTGCACAGTGCCTGCCACACACAGTGTCCGTTGCCCAGTGTGTCGAGCTATAAACATTTGGCTTTGACTGTTCGCGCTCCTTTTCCGAGTCGCACAAAGGCGCGCGTGAATTTATTATTGCATACTTTTGAGCGCACGCAAAAAATGTGTCTGCGACTCGCATTTGCTTTGTATGCCCGCTGCCGTCCCCCCACATTTCTTCTTCTGGTTTCTTTTACATATTCGTTACCACATACCCTGTAAGCAATTGCATAACAAGATCCGCGCAACGAATAGCTTTTTGATATGATTACGAATGTTGGAAAATAAAAGTCGATTCTTGTCTCTTTCGAGTTTTTATTACACTACAAATGTTTTTTATCAGAGCAAGAATATTTATAAAAAATATTTGGGACTGGTTTTAATAAAGTCTTATATTGCTTTCCTTTAACATTTTATTTACTTTTGCATACATATTTATTTTATTTACTTTAAGTACACACAGGGTATGTCTGAGTTAGATTTCTTATAGCTTCTGGTTTCGCTGTTGCTCTATGGAGGTCAACAAGTCCAACACAACAAAAAGGACATGGCCAGGCATGTCGTCCTTCCGCTTCAGCTTTGCCTTTTGAGCATGTGAAAGCGTTGCGTTTATTTCGTTTTTTTTCTTCCATCTACTTCTTAATTCTTTGAATTCCTTAGCCTGCTGCAATGTGAAAATTGTTTGTAGTTGTAGTCTACGTTGTCATCCGCCTGGCAGCATCCTTCAAGCAGGGCTATGCTTTGTAGCATATCTAGAATATCCTGGTGGCATCCCTGCAGCGCAGCTGCCGTCGCCCATTCAGCTGTTGTCAGTGTAGATGATCACCAGTGGAGCAGCCGTCTTGGGTTCGGTCTCAGTCTCAGCCTCTGCATGTGTTTCGTTTGTCGGCACATGCATATTGTGTCCTTTTTGGTAAGGGAAGATAAAGTCTCGTTCCCGTTCCATTGTCTTGGGCAGCACAAAACTGGCCAGGCCAGCAGCTGTTTTCATTTGTTTTCCAAAGGTATTTTGTGTCTTGCGTTCATCTGCTTATCCTTCTATCAGGCCTCGCTTGTACCTTACTACGGTTTACTCAATTTTTTCTTATTCTGTATCCATTTTGACTTTTTGTTTTTGGCTTTTATGGCTGATTACTTTTTTTTGATGTGCCCTTGCAAAAGGTTATAATAAGGGTAAAATCGCATCTAGTTGCAAGAAAATTTGCAGTTAAGCTCGAAATTGGATTAGCTTTTACGAAAGCCTTACTTATAAGCATATAAAAAGAAATGTTTAAATGTATAAAAAACTAAAAACATTTTGACTTATTTTTGTCCTTGTCATTTCTTACTCTGTTTAATAGGGATATATTGACAAAATAGCAGTTCAATAAATAAACAGACTGTTCTAATCTATTTTAAGCCATAACCATAATTGGATAAGTCCATAAATATAATTTTCTATATCGATTTTTTTTTATTGCATTGCTGTAAAAGTCATTCGTGAGCGCAGTTGTCAGTTTTTCCAAGAATTCATAACCCAATTTCCACGCGATCTGCTTCGCTGCTTGCGATATTTTCGTTTGGGCGCCAAATGTGTCAAATTCAGCTTGCGCATTATTTAAAGAATTGTGTGTCTACAAATACTGCTACATGCTAGTATCAGCTTTCCAGCTTGAAGACCCACAACACAGACAGTGTGTCCCAAAGTGTCCCAAGCTGTTGCCCATTAAATGTTGTCCTGTGCCATCTGACGAGCTCTCCTTCATCCTTCGGCATCTGCCGCTAATAACGAGCAGCAGCTGCTTTTGCTTTGCCTCTTTGATCCATCTACTAAATCCAAATGCCCGTGTCTATGGGCTCACATTGAGAATTGAGCAGCGTGCCAATGGCTTTTGTTTGCCCCTGCCCGATTCTGTGTTTGCCTCGTCCCGCAGCGGCTGTTGCCTGCGGCTTACAATTGTTGCTGCGCTTAGGACGCGTCTGCTGTGTTGTTATTGTTGTTGTTGTTGTTCTTGTTGCTATGCCTGTCGCAGCTCTTAATGAATGCCTAACAGGTGCTACGAGCACACATACGCACACACACATAAAATGCGCGCTGCGACAGCTGAAGACATCGACAATAACTTGAAGTAATGGCATCTGTTCCTTGGCATTTCTTTACAAGCTGCTTGAATTGTTGTTATACTTTTTTTTACCCTGTACACATTTTATACTGGTTTGATATAGCTGTAATATATATGTATATAGAAATATTGCTCAGCAGCGCATCGATTTAGCCAAAACGTCAAATTTTGAACACAAGTTATTTTCATATCGATAAATATCGATCATATCTAGACCCGCCTTTTGGAGAATATTTAACAGAATTTAAAACATGGATATAAAAAGTTTCAATATACATATGCAGGTTCTTTTATAAGTAGATATTCTCAGGGATATTCCACTTCTAAAATACCGCTCATATGTTTAATTTTTGCTATATAAACATTTAAATGGAATAATTATAGGGACCATAAATATTTGGTAGCGATTCACAGCTACAGGGTATCTGCCAGTCGGGCACCGAGCACACATACTTGTTCTGTTGTTGTTGTTGCCCTTTGCCAGCATTGCCTACAAAACTTTGGCAATTCCCGCTTTAATCAATTGATGAATTCGTTTCTGAAACGTTTTGCCAACTCGCAGACGCTGTCGCTGACAGCTTCTCAAACCTCTATTTGATGCTCCTACTTTTGCTCCTCTTCCTTTGGGCTCATCTCAAATCCACCCCCCCTTCCGTTTGGTTGAGTTGTCGCGCATCGCAATCTTGTCAATATCCGGTTCAGTTTCGGGCTTGTCCTGTATGTGGTATGTGGCATCAATTTAAATGTTGTTGTGCTGCTTCCGCTTTGTTTTAAGTGCTGCTGTGTGGCAGCGAGGCCTGTGACAGCTCATTTTAGATAGTTGCCCCCTCCCCCTGCATCTCCCCTCGTTTTGTTGCTATATTGAAAAGTTTTCTAATTGCAGTCGCTGTTTTGTTGTTGTTTTTTCTTTTTTTGTGTGTGTGTCCTCAGAGAGCAAGCGGAGAAACTCAATTACAGGCAAGCTGGCTTGCATTACCAGCGATATTGGTGCCACACAACACTCGTGCCACAGGCCGCACAAGTGTTGCAAGCTGCTGCTGCTGCTGCTGCATCTGCTTTAAGGATATTAGAGAAGCACTTTGAGAAGTTGAAGCAGCAGCTGCCTGAAAATAGTTTTGCATAAAAGGCCGCTTAGAATTTTTTGCGTAGCAAAGTCAATAAAAAGAGGAGGCTGAACAAGAGGAAGAGATGAAACAGACAGAATGTGGAAATATTAGAGGAAAAACTAAGAGAAGCAGAGCCAAAACGTAATGTATAAAAATTAATAAGTGGACGGCAGCAATGATTACGTTTCATTTGCCAACGATGTGTGTGTGTGTGTGTGTATGTGTATGTGCCTATTTTACTGTGGAACAGACCCTGCGCATGCGTCTACACACACAACACACACACTGAGAGACACACCACACAAAAAAAAAAGAAAAGGAAGCTGAATAATAATACACCGGTTCCTACAGCAGCTGCGCCTCAACAGCAGGCTGCTCTACTGTTATCCTGCCTAACTGACTGCCTGCCTGCCTGCCTGCCAGCCTGCGTATCCTTTAAGCCGCCTGACTGACTGACTGACTGCCTATAGCCAGGACACGACACGACAACAGCAACCACAATGCAAAGCACGCACATGCTGCCCTCTGCTCTCTCTTTCTCTGTGTGTGCCTTAGCCCCTGTGTGTGTGCGTGTGTGTATGTTTTTTTTTCCTGTTCTCTCTGCTTTGGGCTCTGCTCGCCTCTCTGCGCTGGCTGGCTGCGTCTTCTCCTTACATGGCAACTGGCATTCGTTGAACCCAATTAGTTCGACATTGGCGCTGGTCGCGAACGGTGCTGCTCGCTGCTCTTCCTGCTGCTGCTGCTGCTGCTCCTGGCACAGCTTCAGCCAAATAAACAATTTTTGTAAACTCGAAATTATATATATTTTGTATACATATATACATATATATATATTAAGTGTGTATACACTCAGTTGATAAACAAAATGTGTAAAGGTATAACAAAAATAAGAATTTTTAAATTTGTGTTTAAAGTTTAACTAAAAAACTAAAATTTAAATTGTTTATATAAAAAGTGTAAATTTGTTAAAACTATGTGTGTGTGATCTGGCATGCCTATACACACGACACACATTCGCACACACTCAACCATCCTTTCTTAAATTCAGTTTTTCTGCTGCTGTTCAGAGTTTTAGTTTTGTATTTTATTTGTGCGGCCACCGAAAAGTATGCTACAATTTTTTGCCAAGCGGGCTTGTCTTTTGTCTATGTATATATATAAATATGTGTGTGTCATACGCTCGCGCGCACACCCTCTCGCACACACACACACACACACACACACACTTAACGAACTGTGTCTTGTTGTTGTGTTTAAATTAAATAATAAATTCAATGAGCGTCCAGTCGCTGCCTTTTGATGTTTTATATTGTGACATAAAAGTTAAAAAGCCCCCACACACTCACTAATTGTGTATGTGTGTGTGTGTGTGACTCAACATTTGCGCCTGCCATTCATGAGGCCCAATGTGGGGGCACTTCAGCAGTTTTTGATGTGTCGCCATTGTTGTCTGGGGGTCGCACGCAACGAGTTGTCGCCAAGGGAGCAGCGGGGTGTGTACGGGTGCGTGTCTTTGTGTGTGTGTGTGTTAGGCATGACGCAGTCGTTGGTCATTTTCATACACACACATACACACGCACAGTTAAGCATAGGGTAGCACGCAATTTGCTTGTGGCTAAGCATTTTGGGCTTTGAAAATGATGCAATCATCGGGGCAGGACACAAAACACGCAGCTGCTCTACAGCAATGTTGGGAATTTGGGGAAGGGGGCAAGCACAGAAAGGAAACGGAAGCAGGCTCCAATGCACGTAGGCACAAATCTCTGTGTGCCCCTATCATCCCCACACACACACAAACACACACACACACACAGTTAAAATATGCACTCCTAAGTGGCTATCGAATTTCACATTTACACTTCCGCTGCAGACGTAGCGACGCATTTAGAATCGGGACGGCAACAACTTCCGCCGCAGGAACTGCTTTATAAGTGCGACCCCTGCACATTTGGGAGCCGAGCAGCTGCCCAAAAAACAAAAAAAAAAGGAAAAGGGAACACAAAAAAGAAAAAATGCAAACTGTGTCGCCGGCAGGTAGCTAAACACGAAGAAGAAGTGCCTGCATCCTGCACAGCTGGCGTTTGCTGCGGGGCAACAAAAGAGGATCAACATGATGAGCATAACAATGATAAAGATGATGGAAAAGTTGTCCTTGTTTTCGTGGTTGCTGCTGCTGTTGTTCGTTCTGTTATCCGTGTGCGTTTCGCATGGGTCAGTGTCATGGCCAAATTGATTTAAACTGTGCAAAAGCGTTTAAAACAGCTGCTGTGTTAACAGCCTAACGTGCTGCCAGCCATTTTAGCTGCTTGATTAACCAGAACAGTTGACTGGTTTTGTGCGGATTTGTGTGTGTGTGAGTGTGTGTGTGCTTCCCCAGAAATCGAGTGAACTACAAATGAATGCAAGCGAAAATCATTGTAAATTTAGACAAGACTTAAATGAAGTGAATGCTCGTTTTTATATATATATTAAATTGATAAAACTGATCTAGAAAATATGGAATTGTAAGATCAATTTATTTATTTTATAAAAAAACGAAAAATCTGACAAATTAAAAAAAATAATTAAACTTAGGTTTCTACAGCAATAATCAGTTACTACTGTACTTAAGATATAAGTATATAAATGGATTTCAAATAATTAATATCTAATATTTCTAAAAATTCCTCAAATAATAATTTTTTTTAATAATCTTTTTTAATTTCTTCTCACAGCGCATTGGTTGCCGCTTCTTGAAGGTGTTCTCGAATGTGGCGCCGCAGAGCACGGATCGCGTGGTGCAGACTGTGGGCAAGCAGAGCCAGGTGATTGATGCGGTGCGCGAAGTCATCACCCTGACCCGGGACACGCCCATCAAGGGCCCGATACACAACTATGATCCCATGAACTTTGATCGAGTCTATGCGGATGAGTATGGCGGCTATGGCACTGGCACCGGCAGCACACGTCCCAGCCAGCGTGGCAATAATCGCGGCAATGGCGGTGGCGGCGGCGGAGGTGGCGGTGGCGGTGGTGCCGGTGGTGGTGGCGGCGGATTTGGCGGTAGCGGCAACGGTGGCCGCGGCGGCAATGATCGCTTTGGTGGTGGTCGCGGCGGTGGCGGCGGCGGTGCTGGTGGCGGCGCAACCGGGCTCGGCGGCATGGGCGGCCCACGCGACAATCCCTTCATCAATCCCTGGGCCAATGGCGGCGGCGGCGATGGCGACGGCTTCGGCGTAGGCAACAATGGCGGCGGCTTCGGCGGCAGCAACTTTGGCGGCGGTGGACCTTTTGGCGGCGGCAACTTTGGCAACAATGGCTTCGGCGGCGGCCCCAACGACTTCGGAGGCGGCAACCAGCTCGGCAGCGGCGGCACCAGCAATCTGCCCAGCCTGGGCAACTTTGGCCAGAGCCAGGGCAGCAACAGCGGTGGCGCCGGCTTCGGCGCGGGCAACAACAGTCTCGGCAACGGTTTGGGCGCCGGTTTCGGTGCCGGCAACAACAGCCTGGGCAACGGTTTGGGTGCCGTAAACAATGGCGGCGTCGGCGGACTGGGTGCTAACAATGGCGCTGGCGGCTTCAATGCGGGCGGCGGCAATGCCGGCTCCAACAACAGTGCCAATGCGTCGTCCAACATACCGCAGGGTCACGATCCCAACAACAGCACACAGGTCACCATTCCCAAGGATGTAAGTGAATCATTCAACAAGTGTGGAGACATGAACTCAACTCACGTTTTCTCTCTATTCCCTACAGTTGGCTGGCGCCATAATTGGCAAGGGAGGCGGACGCATTCGTCGCATCCGGAACGAGTCGAGCGCGTATATAACCATAGATGAGCCCCTGCCGGGCTCCAATGATCGCATCATCACCATTTCGGGCACACCCAAACAAATACAGATGGCCCAATATCTGCTGCAACAGAGGTTGGTGTCGCAAACAGACTAAAAGTATGCACAACAAATCCTTTCATATGACTTACTAAAACACACACAACACACACATACCCCGCATTCAATCGAATCCATATAACTTCTTATATAACCAAGTGCTAATCGTAACTCTCGCATCAAAACATACAAATCATTCACGGGTGCAACACACAAAAACAAAAACTAAAAACAAAAAACAAAAAAAAAAAGAAAACCCACAACGCTTTCTCTTCATCATCAAATGCCTAAAAACTAACCGTCGTTTAAATGCTTTCCGTATGGAAGACTAGTGATTTTGTTGTTTGGTCTTTGTTAATAACAATAAATCCCTTGTCTTCTTACGGCGCGCATTGTGCTCTTCATTCTACTCGGTGGTGCCACTAAAAATAACCAAAAAAAAGAAAACATTATTTTACAACTTGTTACTAAACGTGTCTCGGTCACATTCACACACACAATTCATTCATTCCCCTCCTGCTCCCACATCAAAATCACCTTTATTTACAGTGAAAGCTCCTCTGATTCAGCTATATTTTTTATTGCTCTGCTAAGGAAAATGATCGCTTTAATTTTAACAAAGAAACTTAAACAATTTTAAGGATATAAATAATTATTTATTTTATGTTAGAAATCAATTAAATCTTTATTCATTTTACGAACTTCAAAATCATTTGCTTATATTTATGTAAAGTTTATATATTCATGTTCAGTATCAGTATATATTTTGCAATAGTTTATTTTCCACTTTTCATTAAATTTTGCATAAGCAACACGCTCTAATAAAAATAGCTGTCCTTTAGTTGAGTTTTCACTGTACATCCAAAAATTTAAGCTTGCATAATTTTTAAGTGCTCTCATCAAAATGAAACCTTGCTAATTACGTTTTTGCATCGGCATTTCTTTTCCACTTATCTTTTGATTGCAGTGTACATGAGAATGGCAGAAGAAACATTTGAGAAGTGCGCACGGAACAACAACAACAAAAACAACAACAAGATGAAGAGGAAGCAAAGGAAACCTCGTTGTGCTAAGCTGCGTTCGCGTTTAACTTTAAAACTTACTAAATACAACAAAACAAAAGAAAAGCAACTGATTATAGAGTCCCCCCAATATATAGAAAATAATATAATATTTCTTCATTAAGTTTAAGTACCCAACCGCCCCTTCCCCCTCTTTCCCCCCTTTCACATATGCACTACAATTGTGGCCCTATTCCAATAAAAGGAAAACCGCCCCCGCCCGACCCCTAAAATTCTCTATACACTTATATGATAAGGAGCATGAACAAATAAAGTATAAAATATAAACGAGAAACTCAGTTCGGCTTCCGGTCTGGCGAGCTGTGTGAGATGGTTCGGCCAGGGGCCTAGCTGGGGCCACCGGACGGGTCGCAGGTTGCGGATGGCGAACGGCCTGCCCCGGGTGTGGGGGCAGGTTAGCTGTGAATATGCGAGCGCACGTGTTCCAACTCGCGCCAATAAACAGTCCCGGACAGCCAGCGGATAAGGCGGCTGTTAACGTCTTATCGACCAGGCGCTTGTGGGGCCGCCTGTCAAAGCATAGCCCCACACACGCACACCTCCCAGTTTCCACTACTAACCCAACAGCAATCCTAAATACCCACACAACAGAAGTGCATCTCACTCCGGGCCGGACTAAGGTGTTATTCGGTACCGTGCCGAGAGTCGGCCAGGCTGGAGGCCCGGATCAACAAATAGTTCAGTCGCCAGCGGTGGGCTCAGGCAAGTGGCGACCGCCTGTTCAAATTTAGCCTTACCCGGGTAATGCGGATCTCTGCCCGGGCGGACCGCATATTTCTCCGCCACTCGTGGGAATCACTAGCAAAAAATGAATACCAGAAACTTTAATCCAAACGCAAATTTTAATGCGCCAGGTGGCGCCGGATTTTTCAATTCCAATCGAAATGTGCCTCCAAGGCGCGACAACTTTGGAGGGCAGCCAACGCAGCAGTCGCAACAATGGGGCGCAGGCCAGTTCACGCCGGAACAGTTCAATCCGGGCAACGGAGCTGCGCCCATGTTTTTCCAAGATCGGTGCGATGAACGTCCGGGTAATTTCTATCAGAATCCAAGCCCGGGCAATGGCAGGCCGGGCAATCAGCCACAATTCCGACAGGATCAGTTCAATCGCCGTGTGATGGATGTGCCACAGTCCGGCGTAAGGCAATTCAATCGCAGCCCGGACAGAGAGCCGGAGTTCTTTCACGGACAGTTCAATAACAGTCCGGAAAGAGAAGCGAGATTCTCGCTAGGACAGCCGCCCAATCGCAGTCCGGAAATAGAGCCGTCATTTTATCGCAGGGAGCCGAACAATCGCAGTCCGGACTTTAGTGGACCAAGACGTAGTCGTAGTCCGGGGCGAAATATGAGATATTTGTCTCCACAACCAAATCCACGTAGACAGAGCAGCCCAAGGCGTGGCTTGGGTCGTCAATCGCCGCCATACCACCGGCGTGATCTAAGCCCAGAGGCTAGACGAAGTCCGTTGCCACGCGACAATGAACACGCCAGTGGCACATGGGCTCCCATGGTGAACCTTAACAGGCCGAATCGAAATGGGGCTGAGTTAAGGCAGCGTAAGAAACGCGATGTGGATGTTCCGCCGCTGGGCCAGCCCGGAGGCAAGGATGATCCGAACCGTAGAAACCTGTGTGGCTCCCGCACCAAGTGGTATTTACGCTATCTCTGGCACGGCTTTCACCCCGACGAGGCCATACGCATGGCCAGAGAACCGGTGCAACCAGCTGCAAACTTTAATCGGTCTCCAGATTTGCATGCTGACGAACAGCCGTCATCTTGGGAGAATCCCAATGAATATATGCAAAACGAGGGGCCTAGTGCTGGCGACGGAGGCTCAGAAAGAGGCGAAGTTGATGCCAAAGATTTGAAGGTATGCCTCTTGCCAGTGGGATATCCAAAGGTAACGCTCAGCCAACAGGAAAAACTCGATCTGGAGGAGTCCATTCTGCAGGAGGTGGTCATGGCCGGCTCCAGCGTATCCGAACCCTTGCGTTTCTCCAATATCACGTTTAAAAAGGGCTTCCTAAAGGTGGAATGTGCCAATAAGACTTCCGCCGACTGGCTAGTAGAAGCGGTCGGACATCTCTCGTCCTACAGAGGTCGCCCCGTTGTGGCGAAGCTGGGCAACGCGAAGACCAAAAAGTCGAAATTCTTTTATGTGACCGTTCTGTTGCCCAGAAGCGCAGACAAATCTGATGATTTTCTGCTTGGACTGATCAAGTCGCAAAATCCGTGCAACACGGACTTGTGGAGGCTGCTCTCCCGCAGGGAACAGCCCGGCGGCACCCTGCTCGTCCTTAGCCTCGACAAGCGCAGTGCCAACGAGATAGCCGCCAACGATTACTCGATCTTCTTTCGCTACGGCAAGGTGCCTGTGCGTGGCCTACGAAAGAAATTTGGCGATAAATCGCCGCCGAGGCCCGCGAAACCAAAAGGCCCCAAAACCAAAAAGGGGAAGCCCGAAAAGCAAGACACTCGCATATTTAGTCCTGTTCCAAGGGAAGATCCCGAACAGGAAACGGGTGACAGTCCACTTTGCATTGACCTCGCATCGGATGATGAGGATTAGTACTTAAATGGATCACATGGGTGCAGAATTTTCAAAATATAAATCTTCCATTGTTAAATAAATGCATTTCGAAAATTCAATTTACTACAGATCTGTTTCAGTAATAAATTACAAGAATTGGGGCTAAATCTTTTTATATATATTAATTCATGTTTTCAGAGTGTTTATCGGCTAAAAAATGGAACGCATAATCCAGTTCTAGATCAATATAATATAAGCTTGTGTATTTTAAAGACAAACGGTTACAATTCATAATAAATTATCAGGCATTAATATTAAGTACAACACGTATTTCAAACTGGATTGTTCAGGTATATTACTAGGGCGTTTAAGGTCTAATGATTAGAGTCTAGAGTATTTACATGTTTCAATTCGATGCCAATTTGTTAACATAAGATATATATATATGGAGATATATAATATGAAGCTGGTGTGGATTAACAATTGTGATTGAGCAATATAATTATGAATGGGTAGATAACGTAAGATAGTGGATTTAGCACCTGCTGCACAGGGGTGCACATATATATATATATATAATTGTATATATAGATAGACTTTAGTAGCTGCTTACAGGCTAGACTATTAATTAATATTGCATTTTGTTTGCCTTTCCAACGAATTCAAAGAACAGCATTTCAATTCCGCTTGGAGGAATTGATTAAATATTTACAGCAATGCGTCAGCAGATGCTTCTCGCCGGATGAGGAGGATGAATTGTTGTTGTTATTGTTGTTGTGATGATGCTGTGGCGCGCCCAGCTCACGCGTGTATATATCCAGACCATATTGACCCTCCTCCGGGAAACTGTTGGGCAAAGGGGGGAAATAATTTAATGAAATGAAATATGAAGTGGAATCTCACTGGATAACTCACTTAATGATGAACGTAACAATGTCGTCCAGGGTGCTGTGTGTGACATATTTGCCGAGCTTCTTCTCCTCGATGCCGTTCTTGTGCAGCGTGGCCATGAAGTCTGTCAGGGGACGCGACATGCGGAACTGCAGATCCAAGGCGCGGCCGGCAAAGATGAGGGGATCCTAAAAAATAAACAGTTAAAGCTTCAATTGGCTCGGGTTAATCGGCAGATAACCCACCTGATGTGTGATGGGTATGAGTCCAAACAGGCGCGTAGCCTTTGTGGGACCCCATTCGCCGCTGGCGCAGTCCGGCAGCGGCACCATCACCGTTTGCAGCTCCTCGCAGCAGATCTGAAAGCAGGCCAGGATTAGCACATATATATACATGCAGATACAATTAAATAGCTACAGCTCACCTTAAACTTGCAGACGGACTTGAATTTCATGGGTTCGCCCGTTAGGTATTCCTGCGGCGTCACCGCGTTGGCGAATATGTCCAGCAGAAAGGCGCCCGAGCAGGGCGCATGAACGCGGAACGCGACAATGTTGCCGATCACCGACTGCATGACGAACCGTTTGAGCGAGACGCCGTCGTAGGAGAGCTCCTCGTCGCTGTCGTAGAACTTGAGGTTGTAGTGAAAGATCAGGCAGCTCTGCATATCCGTCGGCATGGCAATGCGCACAGTGGCGGCGCCCGTGTCGTCGGTGAACACGACGGCGCCGTAGCCCTCGTCCGCAAAGTGCAGGCCGTACCGGAAGAAGAGGGAGCGCACAAAGGGCAGATTCTCGAACTCGCGCAGCGTTATGGGCCGCTTCAGCAGCTGCCACTCCTCCTGCAGCGGATAGAACTCGTAGATGAACTCGCGCGGATCGGTGAGAAAATAGTGGTCATCATACTCATAGCTGCAAAACGGGTATATAGCAATCAGATTGGGATTCACCTGACAATCAATTCGGACTCACCGGAGGCTGTCGTTTTTGCCGCGTCCCTGTTTGGGCGCCTCCTTGGCGTTGACCAGATGTCGAGCGCCCCAGTTGCACTGGACAAAGCGCCAGGCGCCGGCCACATAGACCGCGTTCCAGGAGTTGCGAAAGCGCGAATCCTGAAACTTGACGCCCGGCTGATAGCCGGCGCTCTTCGAGTAGCCCTTGATGACCACACAGTGCAGGCCCGCATAGCTGCAGAGCCGCTTGAACAGCACGTGGTAGCTCTCCGTACCGTACTTGATGCCGCGCAGCAGACCCATGGGCGTGTCACCCCTGAGGTCGTCGTCAAAGTGCATGGCATTCAGATTCTTGACCGTGATCCAGCGGAAAATGGTGCGCGCCTTCTCGATGTCCGTGGTGCAGCGTCCGACCAGTTGGCGCACCAGATCCGTGAACGTCTTCTGGTCCTCCTGCGCCACCGAGATGGCAATGCGATCCACATCCTCGAACTCAATCGGATCCGTGTAGATTTGAAATTTGCTGACCGCCGGCGGCGCTGGAATCGGCGCATTCAACGGATACTCAATGGGAACGGCGCCCTCGCTGAACTCATCGTCGAGGAAGATGCTCTCGCTCTGCATGTACTCGGAGCGCCGGGCGCTGATCAGTTCAAGCATCTCGCTGGACTGACGATCAACCAGGGCGGCCGTCTCGTAGCGTTCGTGCTCGAGCATTTTCCGTGTGATGCTCTCCTTCTTCTTGCTGCGCCGCAGCGTCATGTTCTTCTCGAGGTCCTCCTTCTGCTGCTCGTGGCGCAGCGTCAGGATGTTGGCCTCGTCCCGGTTGCGGCGCGACGTGGCCAGCTCCTTCTCGAACTTGTGCGTCAGCCGCTGCAGTTCGCGCTCCCATTCGTCCTGGAACTCGTTCTGTATCTTGCGGTCCTCCTCCTCGCGCTTGCGCGCAAACTTCCGATACAGATCGTCCTCCTCCTTGCGGTGCTTCATCTCCAGGCGCGCCTGCTCCTCGCGAGCCTGCAAAGCAAAGACACGAGAGAGAGAGAGAGAGTGAGAGAGGGAGGGAGAACAATGTAAACAGCCACCAAGAGAAAGCTCCAAATAATTTGTAGCTGTATCTCGGCTGACCATGTTGCATTTTCAGTTGCATTTTTATGCTTTTGTGTTTGTGTTTTTTTTGTTTTTTGTGTTGCGGCTTTTGCAATGCTTGGCTTGTTAACTTGGCTAATTATAATGCCACGCTTCAGCTGCGACGCTTGGCTAAATATCTGACATTATCCGCTGGCAGCGACTGCAATCCTCAAAACCGACACCGCCCCCGCCCCCCGCCCCGCTCCCCAAATAGCACAGTGGTCACGCATTGCGTGCGCCCGTCGATAAGTGGAATATTTGCGGACTATGCGAATCTTTCAGATGCGCTCGCAAATTTCACCCAGCTGCAGTTGGCGGTAAATAAAATTCAACAAATTACTATTGGTAGGTCGAAAGCGGCTAAAAATAATTTAAATAGTTTAGACGCGATATGTGCTAGAACTCAAGGGAAGTGTATGCTATATATATTGCATCGATTAGAAAAATGTAAATCTAGCTCTTAGGTTGTGGAAGACTTTCGTGATAAGATATACAGATTTCATCGATTTGCCACGCTCCCACTAGGTGTAACCAAAAAACTATGTATGCAAGCTTTATTGGAGGTCATCAGAAGCCTATCTAACAAAATTGTATATATTTAGCTTTAAAACTGAGGAAGTTATATAGCTTTTATTAAAATTGTCCCGTAGATTTTCACTTGTTAAACAAGTATAAAAATCAAACTAATCCTTATTACTCCCACAATTTAAAACTTGTGCTGTTTTGAGCAACAGCAAATTCAAATTGTTGGCTTTGTCATAATTACAGTGGGCTGCAGTTGCATGTTGCACTCAATTTTCTTGGCCACAAATAATACGGCATTAATCAAATTAGCTGCGGACCGCTTTAATTAATGCTTCCGCATGGGAATTTCGAAGCATTTAGCGCCACAAACAAACCCAGACACACACACACACACACACTCACACATTAATAGCCACATATAAGCCATAACAATATGCAATTAAAACCAAAATTCAATGTCAAGTTCAAAACAATAACTTTTAAACAACAACAACAAAAATACAGAGTAATAAGCAGCAGCAACAACAACAAGCACAACTAAATGGTTCATAGCCCCGTTGACAATGGACAGTCGAATTGCGTGAGCGACAGCAGAAAGAAAAAATAAATAATAAAAAAAATTGAGAGCAACAACGGTTATGACGCCCACAGTGACAAAGCAGTAGCAAAAACAACAAAAACAACAACAGCAGCCAAAATCAAAACGAAAACGAAAGTTCAAAAGCGTCGAATTTAATTATTTATTGCGCAAGCTGCTTATACAAAACAAACAAGCAGCCAAATATAAATACTACAAATACAAAGCCACACATGCATAAACGGTAAATTGGCTGCGCTTAACAAAAGTGCGCAAAAAGCTTTAAGCTGGGGGAATGAGGAAGTGCTTGCAATCACAATTACATGGGGCGTGCTCAAAAGCGCGTGCATTGCATAAGGGCTGCCGCCGAAAAGAGAGGAGAGCGCGAGAGCCAGAGCGAGAGAGCGTGCAAGAAAGCACCAAAGAATGACGCCGCCGACTGCGCTGCTGCGGCTGCTGCTGTCAGCTGAATGATGAAGCAAATGCGACGACGTTGCCGTTACTTTCACTCTGGTGCGCATAATTTAGATTTAGCAAACAGCGCAGCGTCGACGTTAACGTTAACGTTAACGTCGCGTCGCTTTAGTGCAGCCGGAATAACGAGTGACGGCGGCGGCGACGCACACAGATATCCGTATATGGAAATCTATGCTGCCAGCACAAGCAGACGCACACTGATGGCCAAAATAATGTGTACGCTGCGTTAAACCTGAACCCGTTGAGTGTTTGTTGTTGCTGCTTGTAGGTTGTTGGTGGGTGTGCGAGTGCGAGTGTGTGTGCGTGGCAGTTGTAAAACATGCAAAAATTTTTAATGATTGCATGCATGCAATTTTTCACATATTTTCTATTAGACGGCGCTTTTTGTTGTTGTTGCATTTGCGGCTTGCGGTGTGGCAACAACAAAGCCATCAAACACCTGTTCGAAATTTGTTAAATTGAGCGTTGCAGTAATATGCGCCTGCTGACGCTGCTAGGAGTTTTTGTTGTTGCTGATCACTCGCGTGTGGCATTCTCGAAAGTGAAAGAAAAACTGTTTGGTGCCACCACCAAATCCAACAGATCACACACAAAAATATCAAAAAAAAAAAATTATATACACACACATAAACAAAAAAAAACAAACTTGTGCGATTTTAATTTGGTTTTTTTCTGAAATCGGTTTTTACGTAAAATGCGATTATAATGCTTTCACCGTCATGCAGATTTGCCAGATTTGCAGCGTCAAGCGATTACAAGTGGCAAGTCATGCGCCAAAGCTAAAGCAGATCTGCCATAGATATAGATACACGACTCACGGTGCATGCACTTGCCGATAAATGCTGCTGATAGCCATAAATTGTAATCGAGATGCCAACAGCTTTTGGCCACAACTAGCGCTAGTTGGCTGATCTGAATGCAGTTAAGGCAAATTCAATGCATTTGAATATGGGACAGAAACTGGACATTTATGTTGAAGATCAACAAATGTACTTAATATAGTGCAGAAAAAAACACAAATAATATATTTGGAATATCAAAATAATCAATCATTTTCAAAACAAAAATAGTTTCTACAGTAAACTCTCCACTAACTGTTATGCTAGTCTAATTTATTCTCGATATTTTTTTGTTGATTTAAGTGGCTCGTCAAAACAAAAGACTTAGGCAACAAACTTGAGTGCACAAGTGCAAATAGCACACTAGCCTACATAATCATGACTTTGCCTGCCATTGCATTAATTAAATACCCCCAACGCAACTACACTCAACTCAACTCAACTCAACTAGCTACTCGGATCGGATCAAAGCGGACATGGCAAAACGTAGATGGAGCTGGAGTTGAAGACGAAGACGGAGACGGAGACGGTAACTGTCGGGGGCATTGCACAACCGTTTGTTTACAAGACACAACTAGGTAAAGTTTAACCGTATGTATGTGTGTGTGTGTGTGTGTGTGTGTATTGCCAACCCGCTATAAACGACTATAACAATGATTGCCGGCCAACAAGCAGGCAGGCAGGCAGGCAGTTAAATTTCATTAGATGTTCTGCACTAAATAATTTCTTAATTTGCGGCCAGTTGGCAGTCAGTTAGAATAGTTACAGGGGGAGGCTGTCTGTCTGTGCGGGCGAGTGCTAAATTGTGTAGACTTACCAGGTAGAAATCAATTGGCTTCTCGCGCGCCTTATTGTAGGCCTTCTGTATCTCAGTTTGCTTGAGCGCGTGTGCAATATGCAAAGCGCTCGCATCGAAGCGTCCATATTTATAGTCGGAATCGTTCTGCGATGGAGAGCTCACCTCCCGTCCGCCATAACCGTTGGGCGTTGATTGACGGGAGCCTAGGCCACCTGCAAATGAAATTGTTTAGTTATCGGGCTTGAGTTATGAGCAACTGCATCCGGCTAAACTCACCGTCGATTTCGGTGCGTGTGCCGCGTATTTGCTCGTTCACGAATTTGTTGGTGCGCGGCGCATTCAAGGCCTGCCGTATGCCCACCGATGTCTGGTCCAGATGGCCGGGTCCGCTCTTTGGTACATGTGAACTGCAATAGACCTGCAATCGAGCCACACACAATTACATCAACAAAAATCAACAAAACAGAAAGATAAATAAAGACAAAAAATTTAAAAAAAAAAACAAAAAATGGGCATTCAAAAGCGTTTATCATGATGAAATGCTGCAATTAGATTGTAGATTGCGTCGGGGCAGCTGATTTGTACAATGAGATTAGCCAGAAAATGTTTATTACGCATATTGTTGGGCAATCTAAAGGTTAAATCACGCTTTTGTTATGCGCAGATTAGGATAGAGAGAAATATCTCTATAAAAGGTGTTTGCTTTTAATGATATGATGCTGTGGCCGTATAGAGAACTGGATAACTTGGCCGAAAATGGTCTTAAGACGGTTAAGCTTTGAGTTTCAGTGTTTTTTTTAAATATAAGTATAACAAGAGATACCCTGTACTATACTCTTAGACACTCTGAATTCAATGTGGTATATTTTGTGGAACATATCTATATTTATGTACATAATAGATTAATTTTTTTAAACCATATTTTAAGATTGGTTGTACACATCTGTATTAATGTGTATTGCCTAAAATGGTTTAAAGGCAGCACGAAATTCATGTTATTATTGTTAAAACAGACAAGTTTCTATGTGGATTCTAAGATATCGGAAATAAGACATTAGTTTTAAAACGGTCGCCTAATAATAATAATCATTTAATAATAATTATCTAATTAAAACAAATAGCAGCAAATATGGATGTTAATTAAAACAAAGCTGAAGTAATTTGTTTAGCGCAGTCATAAGTCACATTTTTTGTGCTATATCCGACTGATCTTAAAACTGAATAGATTATAAACTGTCAAACAGTATTACGTAGATTGCCCTGTGCGGCGGCAACAAGGCAGCGGCTGAGCAACCGCTTCACCTACTCACAGCAGGTGGCCGCCTTTTAAGCTATGGCCACAGCTATAAATATAGATATGCATATAGATATACATATATGTATATATGAATATATGCAGCATATGTCTGTATATGTATTCATACGACAGACCGCAGTGACACACATTTGGCTAAGTGCAATAACAAAGTTATTTATTGTTATGCATGCACGTACTATGCAAAAAATAACAAGAAGAAGAAGAAGAAAAAGCGGCAGCTGTGCAAATATTTCAACTTGTTGCACGTTTGTCGCCTAAGTCTTTCGTTTCTTTTATTTTTGTTTTATATATTGGTATACCTATGTGACGCTGTGAAAAAAATGTATATTGGGTTTTAAACATAGGCTCGTGAAATCACGCGTCAGATAAGTGTTAACATCTTAAGTAATTAACAAAAATGATGACATGTAAAGCTCTCGGAACCATAGGTCCCATATTTAAAACTCGCATAACTTTGTCAAAACTGAACCGATTTTGATGTCTTTTGGCATTTTGGTCATGTTTTGTCTTTTAGATTGAAACTACATTTAAAATTTGTTCATTTTTGAAAAAAACATTTTTTGCATATTTTTGGTCAAAAAATCAAAGGGTCCCCCTTATGTATTTTGGAAAAAAAAATTTTCTAAACTTAGAATTGCGAATTTATATTTTTAATCGATTGTATTTGTCCCTATTAGCATAAAAAACAACATTAAAAGTGATTCTGAGGGGGTCAAATTTTTCGTCAAAATTCATGCCAAAATCGAAAAAAATTTTGACATATAAAGTTCTAGGATCCATAGCTTCCACGCTTCAAACTCCCATATCTTTGTCGAAACTGAACCGATTTTGATGTCTGATGGCATTTTGGTCATGATTTGTCCTTTAGATTGAAACTACATTTAAAATTTGTTTATTTTTGAAAAAAAAATTTTTTTGCATATTTTTGGTCAAAATATCAAAGGGTCCCCCCTTATGTATTTTCGAAAAAAAAAATTTTTCAAAACTTAGAATTGCGAATTTATATTTTTAATCGATTGGGGGTGTCATAGTTAGTTAAAAAAACAACATTAAAAGTGATTCTGAGGGGGTCAAATTTTTCGTCAAAAATCATGCCAAAATTAACAAAAATTTTGACATATAAAGTTCTCGGATCCATAGCTTCCACACGTCAAACTGCCATATCTTTGTCAAAACTGAACCGATTTTCATGTCTGATGGCATTTTGGTCATGTTTTGTCCTCTAGATTGAAACTACATTTAAAATTTGTTTATTTTTTAAAAAAATTCTGAATCTGATTACGTTTTTTAATGTGCTCAATTATTGCTAGGAAATATGTTTGGGTTGTTTTTATAATGTATAATGTGAACAAGAGTATTGCTGTGCCGGTTACACCCGACTGCAACGCGCTTGCTTTTTATTTCTTGCCACTCGTCTCGCTCACCTCTTTGTCGTCCTGTTTGTGTTGATTGTTGAAATATGTTTTGAGCGTCAGTTTGGTGCCGCAATGGACGCACTTGAAGCAACCGGAATGAAAGAATGTGAAATCCTTGAGCGGCCCCACGCGATCCACCTGATAGACGGTCTCGCTGCAGCGCAGGCAAGTCGACTCGTAGAAATTTGGCCGATACATGATCTTGTTGTTGCTGTTGTGTAGTTGTAGATGTAGTTTCAACTGATTTCCGGTTATCGTGTGTGTTTTTACTTTTATTTCTAATTTCACTTGCAATTTATATTCTGTTTCGATTGTCTGTCGTCGTTTTCTGGTGCGGCACGTTTATCGGGTTCTACTCGTTGGCCAGCTCTTCGTGACACTTTCGGTTTGGCTTGTACAGCTTCAATGTTAATTTATTGGCCAGCCAATTGGTGCGCCATGTTCCACATCAGCTGCTGCTGCTGCTCAAGCCAGTAGCTGCCCAAAAAAACAAACAAAAAAGAAGAAAAAACAAAAAGATAAGCAACAAAAACACATTAAGTAAGTCAAAAATGCCAAAAAGCAACTAAAGCGAGGCTTAGTTTACAAACGCTTGACGGGCAAATACCCTGTTGTGAGCTACACTTAGAAAGCTGCGTTAAATTTTCTAATAATTTTTGTATAGTAAAATTCTTCTAATATTTCTCTTTCAATAAATATGCTAAAAAGTAATCAATATTTATCTACTTATATCCAGTTGATCAAACGCTTCACACATTTCTAATAAGTACAGGGTATATATATTTAAAACATAATTTAGCCAAAACTCCCAATAGTCGCTTGTGTGGGCATTTGAATTTCCTTTTAATACGCGTTACCCCCGTCAGCAGACACTTAAATTGGTCATATCAATAGCCAGCAACAGCACATCGCGCGGCGGCCAATACCAAAACTGGTCAAAAGCCAAAAGCCGCCACAAGCTAAAGTCAAAGTCAAAGCCAAAGTTGCCTCATTTCTGTGAGTTTTGTGTGCAGGCGGCGCTGGCGTTGGCCAAAACAAAAAAACAAAAAAAACTTTCATTTTTATTGGCCTGTTGGCTTTTTTGCTGGCCCCGGCTCGGACTGTGAAAATATAATTAATGAATTTTAATCAAGTGGACAACAGCTTGTAAATATGGGCAGCGGCAGCGTCCCACTAAATCTGGCTGACTAATGTGTAGGGTCTGGCGACGGCAAAGACGACCGCGACGCTGACAGCGCTGGCAACGACATTGCCATTGACCTCGCCACGGCAACTTGCTACAAACGTGCAACAATTGAACTCGTTGTTGCCGCAACGTGCAGCGTGCAACGGCAAATGGCAAAGCGCGCGCCTGGCACCAGCTGCCAAAGGAGGCCGTCAACATTGAATTTTTTTTTTTATATTTTTCTTTTCCATTTGATTAATTGCAGCGATTGTTGTATTTGTTGCTGTTGCTTTTTGTACATTTTCCACAATTAAATCAGAGTTGGCAAACCATAAAACAAATACACACACACACACACACATGGCCAACAAGTCAAGAGCATGTAATATTAATTGATTGTTGCAGTTGCATTTGCACTTGCTGCTTTTGGCCAAAATTAAAACTAATGCGGTTTTGTGGCAAGCTTTGCTTTCTTTTCAAGTTTAATGAACGTTAAGCAATTGTAATGGCAGCTACAGAAGACAAACTGTATGTGTGTGGGGGGAGGGAGGGGATTTCTTTATGATTAGCGAACGATTGCGGCATTGAAGGTTGCTGGCCGCTGTTGTTTGTTGCATGCCGCTTGCCGCTTGCAACTTGCCATGTGGAAATGTAAATGCAGGCAACGTTTTGTAACACCAAATTATTTTGATTGCCTGTAAATTATTTACTAGTTCCGCTTTGAGGTTTTGCTCTCAATCGAGCGTTACAAATGCAATGGGCGGATGCGGGGTACAGCTATGATTGGCGTTTTCCTTTTTATCTTACTGCACTTCACAATGTATTAAAATTTTGAAAAGCACGCCCAAATATTATGTGCGTGAGAAAATATTTCATTTTCAAGAAACTTTCGAAAGAAATTTAGAATATTTGTGTGAAAAACTCGAAATACAAACTTTATATACTTAAGATTTTTCTATGAACTGCAAGGAAATCCAAGGAATAAAAATCTGCTCTCAATTCTTTTATATATTTTTATACAATATTGATTTTGCCAGGTAAATTCGTTCCACTCTTTCGATCAATGACTAACAGTTCCCACTCAATTTCCTATCGTTTATATTTCTGTGTATTTAAAACTTATTTCTCACTTAATACCAGTTTAGAAAAAACGCCAAAAATGTTTTCACTTTATTGGCCGACAGCTAGCGGCATTCCAAGCCGCACTCATCACAGCCCAACCAAGTAAGTTCTGTCAATGGGCTGTCCAAAAGGCGGACGATAGGCCCCAACTAAAGTAAATTGATTTGGCGCCGCTGGCGACCCACACGAAATCAATCGACATTTGTCGAGCCATGAATGAAACGCCCACATCGGCGCAGCAGAAGAGGAAGAGGTAGAAGAGGAGAGCGGGGAGGCGTACGTAAACAAATGCCAGATCTGTGATGCGATCACAATGATAGTGATTGAATGGTCTAATTAGACGCCGCTTTTGACATAATTAGCGTGTAATGATAATTGTAATGACAAAGCGCTGAAAGATTTTGAACATGTTTAGCAAATCATCAGTTGGGCCACTGCGACAAAACGCCCCCCGCCGCTGGGACTTACATAACAATCCCAATCACAATAACAATCACAGTCGCAGTAGCAGTCGCAGTCGCAGTCGCAGATGCCACAATGGTCAGCGGACTGTGACTAAGAAGCGTTTCAGGCGCTTCTTTTCATTCGTATTCCTATCGCTATCGCATTGCCATTTAGTAAGACGGGGAGATGGTGGGCGTAGGGGGCGTAGGGAACTTTATGTGCTTAGTTGGCGTAGAATTTCGCACATGCCAAGCATAAAACTTGTCTCGTGTAACAGTCGCTTTTAGTTCTGTTTTCCATTTCAATGCATTTGAATAATTGGAATGCGGAAAAATGTTGACAACAGTTTACAAGGGCAACTGTCGATTTGTAATATTTGGCGGAAATTTGTTTAAACTACTTCAAAAGAATAAGAAAAAATACCAAGAAATAGCTAACATATTTTAAAAACTTTCAAATGTTTAAAAACTGTAACTTCATTAAAAAAACTATGATAAATAGCATGCGGAAATTAAAAAAAAAGGAACTAACGATTTTACTAAACATTTTTGAACAACGAAGGTCAAAAGAAACCAGATTTAATACAGCATATATATACACATAGATATGTAAGTAGTTCCCAAGTTTTGTTTGATTTTTAAATATTCGATTTCGTATTACGTAATATCAAAATTCTAATAGATATATAAATCTCACTTGACGAAATCGTAAAAATTTGAAACTTGACTAGAAATGATGCCAATATCTCAAAATAATTTTGTGCTTCTACTCATTCGAGGCGTAGAAAATAAATTTAAAGAAAGAAAACGAAAGTCGCTCGGTCAAAGCATTTCAATAGATTAATAAAAAATAAGACATTTGCATAAAAGACATTTGGTGTTTGGTGTTTATCAATTTACTGCGAGACAATTTGGTGGCAAGTTTGTTGCTTAAGTCTTTTGTATGGAGCCTTTGAGCGCAACAAAAAACGATAACAATGACAATCGATATTAATAACAGTAAAAGGCGCAATGCAACAACAACAACAAGTTGAAGACTCTAATGAGCTTGTATTGGCATAATTGCCGCTGTCCAAAGAGGGGGGAATGGGGAACAACAATAAATGAATATACTTATAAAATACAGCTTGTTTATAACTATAACTGGTTTCCAGTCATTAGTAATGAAACAATCATAGATATTTAAACAAAATGCAAATGATTGCGTCACTTTCGACCGCTGCACGGCCAAAGCAGATAAAGATAAAAACGAAAATAGAAAAAACACATTTAAATTGTGCGCTTACGAAACCTTATGAATAGCATTCAAAAAAAAAATTAATAAAAAAGAGAAATAACTGTTGCTATTTGGAAGTTTTTTTGTGGCAAATGAAATGCGCAAATATTGGAATAGTGGAATGTGGAAAGTGGACGCAAGTCACGTTAATGACTTAAACAAATGCCAAAAGGGGGCGCTGCGCGTACTTTTTACTTGTGCTAATTGCAAGTGTGCTGAATTCCAGCTGCTAATTGACAACCACCCTCACTTAACAACAATGCGCCTCCTTCAGTGTGTGTGCGGCGAGGGCAGAACTGTCAAAAAAGGCGTATAGATTTACAAACTAAGCAACAGTAAAACGCAGTGCGCACTAAATTACACAGACGACTTTTATTATTTACGAACAAAACAGACAAAAGGGAAATAAAAACACAAATATGCAGCAACAACAATGAGAGCAGGTGCCTTCTAACTAACGTCCGCTCTGGCTCTCTATCTCCCTACCACTCTCTCTCTCTCTCTCTCTCTCTCTGATTCGCTCTCTCGCACTGCCTGAATGCGACGTCAGCGGCGCATGCTTGCAATCTTTCACTTTTTTTGTTGAGCCTGCGCTGGCGCGCTCCACTTTTTTGTAAATTATTTCTCGTCTCTTTTCATTATTATTATTATTTTTGCCTTGATTGTGCACACGCGATATATACATGAACGTGTATGCAAGTGCATGGCTGGAAAGCTGCCTTCGGTTCGTTTTAGACGTTATGCACTCTGGAGCCCTTCGCTCCGCCGCCTGCACCCTCTAAGCGTTTGACATACTTTGTATTTTAGCATTTCAATTGTTTTCTGTTGTTCTTTTCAGTTTCGGTTTTTTTTCGTGTGTTGTTTTCTACGCAGCTAAACAACTTTCTTCTCATACGTTTTGAGGGGCGCGTTGTGCAAAAGTATTTATGATAAATTTCACACACATATACACACGCACACACATGCAGACGGCATAAGCATAAGCTGGTATAGCAACAAAACTCGCCACTAAAAAAACACACACACACAGTTCAGTGAGCACAGCCACAAAAGTTTGGCTTAAAACACAGCGCAAATTCTTTATTATTTTCAAATTTTTGGCATTTTTGTCATATTTTCGGTGTAAATGTGTCTGTGCAAACAAACAGCGCAACTACATACTAACACCAATGCAAGAAATAAACGGGAATGTAACAAATTTCATTACCAAACGCACACATACATAAACACACACAAATGCAAGGCAAATAAAAACCGACCGATACGCACGCTATTTCGTTGACGATCGCTGAGAGACTGATCCGAGCTTTGAGACATGTGTAAGCTTTAGACCGTTCAACGAGCTTTAAGTCTATATAGTCTGTTAATTAACAGCGAATGTAAGCCGCAAAGCGAGTATATATTAACACCGAAATTTACACAGTTTCAATAAATTTATAAAAATATCGCTAATGTAAAGTATGGAGCAGTAGGCGAAATTAATCTGTATAATTCAAATTGTAATCATTCACAACAGCCTTACTTTCAGTGTTGAAAATTGCATTTACACCTGCTACCACCAACAGTTTCGATAGGCAAACAGCTGAGTGGCACATATCGGTGTGCCGCCACAGCTTATTGTCAGGTCGAAAATGCAACTATTGACAATTGGACGATATTGCATTTGTAGTTTGGCTTTCACAGTAGAATGGGTAATACTTTGGGCTTTCTGAGCGACGAAGATGACCTGTTTGACGTGCCCAATGATGGCTTTAGCTACAATGTTATCAATTTCACTGTTAATGCCATGGACGTGCAACTGCGTCCCCAAAATAACCACCCAAACAATCTGCCAGTTTGTGAAAAGCCAAATGTAGATAAATTTCGAGTGAGCATGAAATTAAGTGAAAAAAAAAACTCTTTGTTTGAACTGCTGAATTACAGGCCACAGACATGTACAAAGAGGTAAAGGCACGTTGCAGCTTGGCCAGCAAGCCCGCCGAACAGCGCTGGAATCTGATACACGCCCTGCAGCAGCGAGAAAATGGCATTGCCTGCCCTGGCAGCGACTCCTTCTCGGCCAACCAGCAGCGCTACTTCTCCAATATGTACATACCCAACCACAGATCCATGCGCCTGATGTCTCTAGACGCCAAAGTCTATGTGTCCAAGTTCAACAAGAGCGGCAGCAAACTCTTGACGGCCTGTCAAGGTCAGTCTCTGGGCCAAAGTCGTGCAACTGGTTTGAATTTCGTTAATGCGCAGTTGTCTTGCAGATGGCTTTGTGCGCATCTACGATGGCGCGAAGGGCACCTACCATCTCCTGAACCGCATCAACGCTCGCGACGTACAGTGGAGCATCACAGACGCCGACTTTAGTCCCAATGGCCAACACTTTGCCTATTCCACCTGGTCGCGCTCATGTAAGTTATCATATTTAACTCGTATCTTTTTTGCTCACTTTACGCCCCCTTGCAGTCTATATTATGCCAGTAAATGGCTCCGACGACGATTGCCAGTGGATCGATGTCAATGAAACCTCAAGCAGTCGCGTCGCTATCTTCTCCCTGCGCTATTCACCAACAGGAGACAAAATCATAGGCGGTAGCAACAATGCTACGGTTATTGTGGGTGACGTCCAGACTCGCGCCACACAGATTCTGCGCACACATCGCATGCCCGTAACGGATGTGAACGCGGTCTGTTATGTGAACGACACAGATCCAAATGTAATTATAGCTGGCTGCGACGATGGCCTGCTCAAGGTGTATGATTTGCGGACGTCGTTTCGCAGCCGAAACCTGTCCAAGTCGGTTGTATCGTTTATTGGACACTTTGATGGTATTACGTATATTGATTCGCGCAACGATGGATACCATGTGCTATCCAATTCAAAGGACCAAAGCATTAAAATCTGGGATATGCGCCAGCCCAGCAATCTGCGTAATCGTAGCACAGCACGTCAGCATCAGCTGGCAATGACCAACTGGGATTATCGCTGGGATCGTGTGCCTCGCGAATGTAAGCCCGTGTTATCTATACGATTATTCGTTGTATATATATAGCGCATTTATTTGCTTGCAGTTTACAATCCACACAAGGCGCTAGATGGGGACAGCAGCATTATGACTTATCGCGGCCATCGCGTCAGCAAAACCCTGCTGCGCGCCAAGTTCTCGCCCATGGAGCAAACCGGGCAGCGTTTCATTTATACTGGCTGTGCCACGGGGCGTATTATAAGTGCGTATTATATACTTATTTAAATGCTGCTGCTCTTAATTGTGTCGTTTTTTGCTGCAGTCTATGACGTGCTAACGGGCAAAATCCGAGAGGCTATCGAGGGACACAAAAATGTCATACGGGATCTGGACTGGCATCCAGTACGTTCTGAAATTGTGTCCAGTTCGGTAAGGCACTTGAGGAGCTGTTTTAACTTAAACGCTGAATAACCACACACCTTTGCTTTCTAGTGGGACACGCATGTGAATCTGAACAATTACAACCGTAACATGGCCATGAGTCTGAAGCGTCGTCGCAGCCATACACAGGACAGCAAACCGCTGCGTCGGTCGCGTCGCCTGGCGGATCGTAATAATACACCTGACTAGATATCACAAATTTTTCTTAGCGTTTGCCCTTTGATATTGCATATAGCATAAGTTATGTTGTAATTAACATTAGTTTACATTATAATTACGATCAGTTCTTAAGGCTATGCTGGGGAATCATAATTCCAAGTGATATGCTATCCACCAACGCTATCAACCAAAACAACCCAACACACAAATCCTTCTTTTTGTTCTGACTGAAGACACATGACAGCCACAGTTCTCAATCAAGAATTCTTGACGTACCCAATTCAAACCTTGTTTTAATGTCTGTGCATGCACTTGGCAGGTTTTTATTATCATGTATTATTGTTACACCCTAAAATGTAAACTATGTACAAAAACTAATATATAATCTACACGTTTAAGAATTCAGTTTAACAATAGGTTTAGGTTTGCTATTTTCTATATGCCCGAGAAGATCTTAACGCGATTGATTTTCTTAATATCGGCTCGCTGCACTCGCTTAAATTTAAATTTAGACGCCACGCTCTCTGCTGGAGCTTTGGTATGAAAGTATTTATGGTTTTTGCCCTCCCACAGGCTCGTAATACGCTGCGCATCCATTTTAGCCTCTACAACCTTAAGTTGTATTTGATCGTCGATGGCGTAGCCAGTGATCTGAGCCAGCGTTGAGTTCCTGTACGCATTCATATTCAGTATGTGGAATTTTTCTGCGCAAAATGAAGAAATTTTAAATACATTGTATGACTCAAATTTTTTTAATAATTGCTTCCGTGAAAGGTATTTGCCGCTCTGCATTGCTCGTGCTGATGCATCGCTATCATTGCCGGAGCACGCAATAACTTCTGGATTAGCACTTACATCGGTTTTGTGCTTCTTCGACTCTTTTTGCTTTTGCTCAGCCGAGGGCTCCGGGGTTGGGATCTCCTCTGGCGCCACCGACTCCAAATCAGGCACTATTGCTTCAAATTTCTTCTTCTTTGTCTTGGACGCAGTTTCCTCTAACAACTCGGTCTCTACTACTGCCTCTTCCTTGTTCTCTCTTTTATTCTTTTTGCTCTTTTTCTTTGCAGGTTTTTCGATCAGCTCAGTCTCCACTGGAGTTTCAATTGTTATGTCTTCAGTTTTCTTAGACTTTTTCTTCTTTTTTGGCACATCCTCTGCTGCTGCAGCTGCGGCTATTGTTGGTTCTTCAGAAGCTATCAATTCCTCTGTTGGTTCTTGTTTATCCTTCTTGTTCTTTTTGCGCTTAGGCGGGTTGGTTTCCTCTGTTGCCTGTATTTCTTTTTCCAGCTCAGCTACATCCTCTTCAGCTGCGCGCTTTGATTTCTTTTTCTTCTTTTTCTCCGTAGTCACTTCTTCTGGCTGCTCAGTTTCCACAATATTCAGCTCCTCCTCCCGTTTTTTATCCTTCTTTTTCTTCTTCTTTTTGACCGGCTCCTCTTCTTCTACAGCTGTTGGTTGATCATCAGTTTTACTCGAACATAAATTCATTTCAACAGCGGAAGAATTGTTGGAATTTGGAGTATTTGATAATTTCTTTTTCATAGCCTCCATTTTCTGCTTAAAGTAATCGTTCACGGAGAGTCCAGTGCTCACCGTTTGCACGCCCGCAAAATTGGGATTCACCGGCTTTTCTTCTTCCACAGGTTGCTCCTCGATCTGCACGGGCGCCTCGATTTCATCGGTGGCCTTCTTGCCGAATATGTTGGCTAGGTCCTTTTCGCTGTACTGCGCCAGATCCTTGCCACGTGTGAACTTCTTATAGTGCACACGCGCCTTACTGTACTTGGACTTCTCCTCTAGTGATATGCCGCTGATCTTTTCCTTCAATTTCTTGGGCTTGGTCTCTTCAACTGCTTCTGTTGGTTTGAAACCAAAGCCCATGGGTCGGGTTTCTTCTTCAGAAGCGGATCCATTACCATTCGTCTCATTCTCTTTCTTTCCATTGTCTTCATCGCCATTGAGCGCCTTCAGCAGACCGTTAAAGCCCTCCTCGTGCGTCGTCCATTGATCGTCTCGCATTTCGTAGCCTAATCCTTCGGCGTCGTTCTTGAAACGCACGCGCACGAATTCCTGCGAGCCATCCTCGTTGGCGCCCAGCCCTCGGCCCTTGGACCAGCCCATTTTCTCGAGCATTTTTGTGCCAAAGCGCGTATCATCTGTAATTTCAATATGCCACATTTAATTTTAAAGCTAGTAGATTTTTTAATTCTGTTTTAATCACCTTCGTAGAGCGCCTTGCCGCGCGGACACAAATTGTAACGTTTGCGGCGACGCGGTTCAGCGAGCATAGCCATTTTTAGTGTTAGATCTCAACGTGTCTCTGAACTCACTTTTTACTTGATTTTATAAGTTTAATAATTGTTAATAATAAACATTAACTTTTAACTGCAAACGCTACCGCTTTCCATGCCAAACACGTGTAGAATGATGGAAAAAGAAGAGAGCAAAGCAAACAGCTGTTGTGTAGGGGCACGAATGTTGTATGACCAGCGTGTCGTGTGTGGGCCATTAATTTAATGTGACTAAAACCTTTAAAAGTTAGCAAATTTCATCAGCTAATAGCTGTTTATATATAAATGTAACTATAAGCAAGGCTTATAACAAGCAAACTTTATTAAAAATATTCGCACATTCAGTAATGTGATTTGCATGACTGTCGTAACGTGTGTGGGGGCTCCCATACAACCCTGTGAAACTTTTCTCAAATTTGCACTCAGTAGGGCACTAAACACAGCTGATGCAGCGGCAATTCTTATTGTTTATTTTTACAAAAAATTTAATGCAAAAATTAAGCGATTTTATATCTATTTAAAATGGATATTAGTGCGGATGTGGCTGACATTGTAGCGCAGGCGCCGGAATGGAATTTTGCTGGTGACTGTGCGCTGCTGGAACTGATGAAGCGAATCTCTCAAGTTGGGTGTGGATTTTTCTGAAAAAGAGAGCAAATTTTTCTGATTAATCAATGTTTTTCAGAACCTGCACGAGCGGGGCGAGCAGACAAGCCGCAATTTAAAAGAATTCGAAACGAGTGTGCGACGTACGGACATTGCACTGGATAATGCTAACAATAGCTTGCGCTCGCTGCAGTTTGGTCAGCAGTTTGTGGAGTTCCGGGTGGAGGAGGTGGACGACGATGATTTTGTCCTGCCCGAAGAGCCAAATAAGAAGGTGCAAGGTAACAGTAAATTGAATATTGAATATCATTAAACTGCCCTCGTTGACAGCCGGAGCTGCCATTGAAGAGCGCCCAGGAACTGGCCACAGAGTTCCTCCAAAATAATCTGCAAATGTTCCGAAAGAACTTTGAGCCGGTGACCATTGAAGTGCCCGACTCAGATGATGAAGAAGGTGCTGTGACTACCACGTATGTGCGCCAAATATATATTTAGCTTCCAGTTTAACACCTGGTCTCCTGCAGTACTGTTTATCGGGCAAAGAATCCCTACGATAACATACCTTTGCCTTACATCATTGGCACCAAGCAGTGGCAGGAGCACAAATACGCCGGACTCTACGATAGCGCGGAAAACAGCGAGGATGAGCAGCCCGAGGAATTCTCCTCGAGCTCATCGGATGAAGAACGGAAAGCTGAGCCACTAAGGCCTGCGCCCAAGGAAAAGATAAAAGAGCCGCCGCTATCGGACTCTTCTTCGCTTGCATCGCTGCCAAAGGAAATGCCAGTGCCCACCCAAGCGGCAGCTTCAGCTCAGCCTGCTGTGGAAGCCGCTGCTCGTAGCAGAGCCCAACCGCGTCCCATTATAAGCATGCATAAAAAAGCACATGAGAGGGATATATATACAGCGCTGCGCGCTTCACCTCCCAGCGATGATCCGCCTTCCACCTCATCGTCGCTCAACTCTTCGCCGGCCATTTCGCAGGGCTTGTCTCGAGCGGACGCCTCCCTCAGCTCGAGCAGCAGCAGCGCCAGCAAACCAATCCCAGCTGGCAGGCAATCGCCGCCAAAGTTATTTGTGGAACCAGCTACGACAGCTCCAGTTGCTGCTCCCACTCCAATAGATGTGCCCAGCGAAATTAAACCCGTTGCAGCTGCCAGTCAAATCAAACGCAAGCCTGTTAATCTCTTCAATGACGATGAATTTAACTCATTTATGTCTGAAATTGTAGACAAAGTGCAGTCCAAGGCGGGCAACACCACAGCGACGTCTGCGGCTGTTGCCAAGCCGAAGGAATCGCCCGTGCGAGCGCCCAGCGAGGCACCGCAGGCAGTTAATCCACCGGCTAAGCCTGCAAAGCAACCAGCGGAGACGCCACAACGTAGCCTTAATCTCTTCGAAGACAGTCCACCGCTGAGCCCCACTCTCAAGCCAGCAGTGGCAATAACGCCTGCAAAAACTCTGCCAAAGTCGCTTTTCGATGACAATCTGGATGATGATGAGGATGACTTCCTCAGTTCCCTTGCGCCCAAGGCAAAGCCAGCGCAACCGCAAATGCCGAAAACTTTGCTCTTTGATGATGATGATGATGACTTGGACATAGATGACATATTTGCCAAGAAGGCGCCGCCAGCGCAGCCCAATAAACTGGCCACCAAACTAGTTGGCAAGACTTCGCTTTTCGATGATGATGATGAAGATGATATATTTGGCTCAAAGAAAATGGAGAAGCCAGTGGCAGCCGCTGAGGCAGCACCTGCTCAACGCAAGAGTCTCTTTGACGATTTGGGCGATGATGATCTGTTTGGCACTCCCAAGTCCAATAAGAAGCCATATGCAGAGGAGCACATCAAATCGCTGATAGCCGAACAATATGTGGAGGAACAACCACCAGCTGAGGTAGCTGCCAATCAGGAGATAGAACAGCTGCCCGAGCAAGAAAATGCTGCAGAGAGCAACGATTTACCTAAGGAGGACATCAAAGTAGCCCCAACCCCAATGCCCAGAGTGGATCTCTTCAGCGATGACTTTAGCGATGAGGAAACAATTATAAGTTCCCCGCCGCAGATAACAAAAGATGCCCCCGCGATAATTGACAGAGATTCAAAACAGATTACAGAGGAAATGGAGGAGGAGGAGGTGCTGCTCACAGTAGCCCAAGCTGAGCAAAAGAACAAAGAGGAAGAGGAGCTATTAAACAAGAAAGAGGAGACAGGGAACAAAGTGCAAAAAGAGCCACTAAACAATAAAGAAGAGAAAATTAAACCCGATCTTATTGAGAATATGTTCAAAGACAGCTCGGCAACAATAGCAGCAGAGCAGTCAACAGCTGAGCAGCAGCCGGAGGAGGAGCAGGAGCAGGATCCCATCATGAGTCTGGTAGCTGAAGTGAGCAGTAGGCAAACTAAACCGGAAGTCGATGATAGAAAGCAAAACTATTCGAGCCTCTTCTCAGATGAGCCGCCCGATGACAGCGAGTTCTTTCAGTCGCTGGGCACCAGCAGCCTGAGCAGCATGAGCGCCTCCAAGATGTTTGACAGCGAACACGACTTCTACGAGCCAACACTGCCCGACTTGCCCCAATCCCAGAAGGCAATGCCCACAGCTGCCACGGCCGTGGAGCAGCCGAACAACGACTATGGCGGCATGCGTCTGTTCAGCGATGTGCCGCCGGATGACGATGATGATGAGGAGGAGGGTGAGGTGGCGTATGCAGCTCCACCTGCGCCTGCTGGTCAACAGGTTGAGTCTCTGTCATCCACAAAGCGAATTCACACCATCTTCTACGATGACTTCAGCGAGACGGCGCGAGCAGGCGCCACAGCGATCTTTGATGAGGAACCGCCAGCGGATGTGGTGGACAGACAGGTGGCTAGCCCAGCGGTTGAACCACCCAAGCCCAGCTCACCCATTAAGAAACTGCAAATGCCCAACATCAACATCAATGTGCAGGCACTGCTGCCAGGCGCAAGCGGCACGCCCAGGTTGCCCAAAAAACAAGAAGAGTATGCAGCACCAAAACAAGACGCTAGAGAACCGGTGAAGTCCAGCTACGGCGAGTCGGACAACATTCTGCAGTGCGTGGGCAAAACACGCGTGCGCGGACCCGCCAAGCGACGACCCTCGACGCGACGGGGACGACAGGCGAACTATGCCAAGTCCTTGCTGGAGACCGAATCCGATCCACAAGTTGCAGCTCCATTAGCAAGCAAATCTGTGAAGCTGCCCAGCTTTGAGAGTGACGACAACGAGGATTCCGCTGATGCTGCCCTGTTCAAGCCACTTGGAACAGCTGCCGCAGCACAGCTAGCGGCCAAAACAGCTGCCAAAGAATCTTCAAGAGGGGGCGCATCTTTTCTGGACAGCGATCCGGATGATGATGAAGCGCTCTTTGGTAAAGCACTGCAAAGCAAAGCTGCAGCTGCTCCAGTTCAGACAGAAGTTCCACCTGCAGCTGCCCCAGTTGCAGCAGCAGCAGCCCTAACAAATCCCGTTGCCTTGTTGGCCACACAACCACCAGAGGATACCCGACAGCCCATTAAAAAATTAACATCCTTTTTGGACAGTGACGAGGATGATGGCAGCGGTGATCTTTTTGGCGCAACAGCAACTGATCCGGCTAGCTTTGCCGCACAACAGCCAGCACAGGACTACTTTAGAGCCATGCCCAGAGCTAATACTGGGCCACCCAAATCGTATGTTTCCTTTTTGGACAACAACGAGGATGAGGATGCGCTATTTGCGGCAGCAGTTGCTCCAGTAGCCTTGGCAAAGGAGGAGTCCAAGGCTACAGTGAAACCTGCAAAGGCGTCTTCTTTTCTGGACAGCGATGATGATGATGATGATGCGCTCTTTAAGCCAGCACAGCCCAAGGCAGGTGCTCCACCCAAGCCAACCCTAAAAGAGCAACCAGCTCCCGTTGCCAAGCAGGAACCACCGCAGCTTGTAGGCAAATCCCAAGCTAAGCCTATTAAATCCAGCGCCAGCAAACTCTTTGATGACAGCGAAGATGATGATGATGATCTTTTTGGCGGCACTGCTGGTTTCGTGTCCAAGCAAGCTGCAGCTCCAAGAGCAGCCACCTTGTTCGACAGCAACAGCAGCGAAGAGAAGGAGGAGCCGCCCAAAGCGACTAGCAGCAAGAACAAGTTGCCCGCCAATCCCAGCAAGAGTCTCTTCAGCGACGATGATGACGACGACGATTTGTTTGGGAGTGGAGGTGGTGCTAAGCGTGGTGCTGCTCCGCGCAGTCAGGCAAAGTCTGCGGTGCGCAATGAGCCCAAAAAGGCGGTCAGCAAGGTGACGGCCACGCCCCTGCCGGCGAGTACAGCCGATGTCGCCGATAATCCGCTGGCCGATCTGTTGGGCCCCTGAGAATATTGTTACTAAAACGCATTTTGTTTTTTATTATAATACTACAAGTATTTATTTACATTTAACGATTTGTTAATGTTATTTACACATCGCTACAACAAAACAGTTGGAAAATACGTTGTTAATTTTAATTACCATAACAATTAATTAATTGAGTGCAATTATAATTACTTAAGTAATTGCTGCTGCTAAGCTGAAATTATTTAAGTAATTATACGGAATTAGGTGATAAATAAATATAATTAACTTTAATTACTAAAGTAATTATAATTATTTATTGTCAGGTAGTTGGGCGATAACCAAATACAATTACTTAGTAATTACAAAAATAATTACTTTAGTAATTACAGATTGAAAGCATCGATTACTTAATTAAATATATTTATATATCTGGTAATTATACCTATTACCCGAAAAATATAAATACTAAAGTAATTATTGAGTCCTAACTGTAATTACTAAAGTAATTACAATTATTTTAAACTAGTAGTGATCAGTAATTATGAATATTTGCATCTGTAATTAGTTTTTGTAGTTGAAAATGTGACTTTAATTACTGCGGTTAAATTACTGAAACTTAAGAGTAATTACCGAAAGTAATGATTACTTAAATCGTTTTCGTTCGAATTTTTAAAACTATATAAACGGTGACTACCCGACTGCGCGGCTGCCTCAATTAAAACTTTACGAACTGAAACTGAAACTGAAACTGAGTTAGTTTGTGGCTCTTTGGTCGTTATTCCGAGGAATTTCAATGTGGTAGTCGAGCGTGCTACAGCTAATGAGTATGAATATATATATAACCAGATGTATATGTTTCTGACTGGAGATTAGCCTAACTCCGTTCTGTTCTTCTACAGAGCCACGTCGCGATACTTGCGATAGTCGTCGGACTCGTTGCCCAGCGACAGCTTGCTGTTGGCCGTGATGTAGGGATTCGCATAGTTGGCATATCCGAAGCCGCCGTAGTACTGCAGCTGCTGTTGCGAGCCGCGACGCTGGAGCGGCTGCGCCATCACCGTGCAGCTGCCCGTTGCGCTGCAGGCGGACGGACGACGATAGAGATTGGCTGCAGCCGCCGCCGCTGCTGCCGCCTGCTGTTGCTGGAGCGGATTGTTGAGGAGCATGGCCAGATAGTATTGCTGCTGCTGCGTGTAGTTCTGCAGCAGATTGTTGCCGTAGGCGGCCAGGTCGTTCTGCACCTTGTTGATGCCGTCGAGGTTCTCCAGCGAGATGCAGTTGCGCGCCAGTTTCGTGGACGGCGGCTGCTTGTGACCGCCGCGCTGACCCCCTGCGTGCCCGGCGTGCTGCTGGTAGTGGCGCAGCTGGGCGGGCGGCGGAGTCAGCTGCTTGGGCTCGATGGAGCAGTAGATGGGATCGTTGCTGGCCGAGCCAATCAGCGACGGCGGCGACGGCTTGTGCGAGTCCTGCAGATTGTTCTTCAGATCGTCAATGGTGATATTGAAGTACTTGGCGTTCTTGTCCTCCGTGTCCAGCACATGACGCGGATTGTACATGCCCGGCAGCGTGCAGCGCAGATCCATCAGCGACTGCGCACGATGTCCGCCGGCACCGCCTCCGGCACCCGACGCCCGCTGTCCGCTCATCATGGCGCCGTTGCTGAACTGCTGCGCCAGCGCCGGCGCAAACATGCTGGCATTGAACTCGTTCTGGGAGCCGAACAGCTGCCCGCCGGCGTTGTTGAGGCCCGCGCCTATCGGCAGCTTCGTCTCGTCGCACAGCTGATAGCCGGCATTCTCGAAGCCGCTCAGCCGCTGGCTGGAGCGGCGCGAATCCGCCTTGGTCATCGGCACGCTGGGCGCGGGCGTCTGCAGGGAGAGCCGCGTGGCCAAGCCCTGCAGCTGATTGAGCACCTGTGTCTCGCGTCGCCACTTGATAGCCGTGGGTATCACGCAGATGAGCGCCAGGCAGTTGATGATCAGTCTGATCAGATAGGAAGTCAGCTCCGTCAAGCCATGCACCGACTGCAGACCCTGCAAACAGATCAACAATGATCAACATTAGCGATCCTGGAATGACTCCGATCGACACTCACCCAGTGCTGTGTGGTCATGAGCATCACCAGCACCAGTTCCGGTATGGAGAGCAGCCCGATCACCGCCGACCAGGCGAACAGCGGCCAGCACAGACCGCTCACCAGGCCGTGGATCAGGATCGTTGTCGCCACGAACATCACGAAGTAGAGCGTGCACAGCGTGTAGGCGGCAAAGGGCAGCTCGCCGTGCGCCTCCAGCAGCCAAGAGACCTCGCACGAAAACGCGCCCAGATAGACAATCTGTGAGAGAGAGAAAAGCGACAGCGGCAAAGAAAAGCGAAAGCATAAATCAAACAAAACGGAAATCTAAATAAAGATGTGCCAGATGCATTTCCAACTGGAGCTGCAAACTGTATCTGAGATTGTTCAACAAAAAGAAAAAAAAAACTGGAGACACTTTTGCGCCGCAAACATCCATCAATCAATTAATGAGCGCTTGTCGCTGTCTGTCCGTTCGTCTTTCTGTCACGCGGCGCTGCCGCATAAAAAAAATTGTTGAAATTTTATGTTTTGTGCAAAACGATTTCATTTCATTTTCACTTAATGGCGCAAAAAAGTGGCCAAGTGATAACGGTACCCACAACAGCGTTTAAAAAAACAAACATGTCAGAACGCTGCAGTCGGGTGCTTCCGGCTGCACAGTGCTCTGTTTACAAAAACATATGTTCATTAACTATAATTTCTGTTTTTTTATATAACAACTTAATTTTTTTCGATTGTGTCTATGGCAGCTTTATGCTACAATGATCTGATATTGACTGGAATTTTTCTAAATGTTATGAACATTCTTATCCAATTATTTCATACAAAAATTCAGTTTTCCAGGGCTTATTTCTATGGGAGCTGAATACCTTACATGTTCAAAACACTTTAAAGATAACTGGAAAATCAAAAAAGTTGCTCCTATAAAAACCTATTTTTCAACCTATATGCTATAGGAGTCCCGTCTAATCCTGATATTTAGACAGACATCTGGATAGACACACTTGACACTGATGAAAAATATATCAACTTTATAGTGTCGGAATTTAGTGCACACAGCCAATATACCCGCTATTGCCATGGGAGCAGAGTATTCGAAATAAATATTAGTTTAAATCACGATTGGTTTACTTACCAGCAAGAGGCCCGCCGCCACACAGCAGATAATGAATAGATTCGCCTTTATAAAGCGCTCCATGATGCGTTCGTTCCAAAAGTTTTGTATGCTGTTCCCGTTGGCTTTGCCGCTGCCGCTGCCGCTCTTGTTCCCGATGGCCGTTTGTCGTTTCGGCTTCTTGAACGAGGACGGTGAATGCGTTTCACTTGCCTTCTGATAATTCATTATCGTGTTGTGGTTGTTGGCCGAAAAGAAAATAAGCGTTAAAGCTGTCTCGTGGTTTGGTTTGATTTCGTTATATATTTTTGGCGAAGGCCGGCTTGGCTACAGCTTGCCAGCGGGTCAGTGATGCGAGGCGACACAGACAAGCTAGTTCTAGTTCTACTTAGTTCTTGGATGCTTTTTCGATGCTATTCAATGTTTCAATGGGTTTCGAGGCGCTCAAATGCGAAAGCGTTAAGCGGCCTAATTGAGGCTAGTCATGCTGTTGGCTTTTGGTTTGTTTGGCTGTTCTTTGCCCCTGAAATGGAAATGCAGATGAATATGAGTGTGAATGTGAGTGTGAATGTGAGTGTACATGTGAGTGTTAGTGTGTTTGTGTGTGTTAAAGTGAGCTTAACAAAAGACTTAGGCAACGAACTTGTTTCGCGGCCAGCTAACGGCATGTGCCGCCATAGAGATTCACCGATTTAGATTGAGCTGAGATTTTCACTTTTCTAACAATATTTGCTACAAGCTAACAAGTTCGCTGCCTAAGTCTTTTGTTCTAGCCACCGAAAAACTGTAAGCAAATAATTAACTACTTATGTCATGAAGTCGTGTGCAAAAGGCAAATAAATCCATCAATTATAACTAAGCGCGCACACATACAGAGACAGGCAGACAGACAGACAGACAGGCAGTTAATCGCGTAAGCAAACGCCAACGTCAGTTAACGGCTTAGTCAATCGTTTGGTAATCTGTCTATAAAAGTCAACACAACTGCGTCGTCATCAGAACTGAAGCCTCAATTCAATGCCGTCGACAGGTGCGCCATAATCATAATCATCATCATCTTTGTAGGTGCGTGCGCGACGCGTGGGCGACGCGTCGTCTTCAGCTGGGCGCGTTTGCCATTGCCATAAGTAATGCCATTGGCCGGATATGCGCGCCTTAAACGATACGGCCGGGTCACCGCCCCTTTGGCCCATTGAGATTCCGCGCGACCGTTTTCCGCTTTCTTTGGGGCCGCAACGCAATTGCAACCGTTTCCACCTCCTCCCCATTTCGCCAATTCTGCTGGCTGTGCTAACATTGCGGACTGATTCTCGAGCTGTCCGGTTTTTTGGGCAGCCGTTGAAACGGGTTTAGTTGGCGGGTTACTCGCAATGCGGCTATTATTAGAAGCAGCAGCGACAAACAAACACAGCCACAGTAGTTGTAAATTGTTATCTCGTTTTGCGTATTGCTCAAAAATGTGCTAAGTGAAATAAATGCCAAATGGGAAATCGAACGAGTTGTGGGTCCACTTATCACGTCGCACTTCAATTGCTCTATGGCTATTATCTTTGTGAGTTTGACAGATGGAGGATGTAGTACAGAATACTAAGATGACACTAGCTCTGGCAAAGGTAAAACTATATATACAGCCTAGCCTAGAAAACAATATCATATATTTCCATTTAACTATTTTCGATGCAAAAAGGGTTCTTCCCAATTAGATTTTTATTTTATATATTTTAATACTCGCTCTTATAAATTATTATTAAGAGTTCAACAATTTTATGAATTACATAAATATTCTATATAAGGAAAGCTACAATTCTAATTAATTTTGTAAATTTTACAAACTACTTCCCACAAATTCCAAGAATTGGCTTTTCTTTTTTATAAGTTTAGCCCTAAGGCTTTAATTGTTCGAAAGTTTTCATATGGCAGCTGTATGCAATGAATATTCAAATGAAGCAAATTTTAGAATTTAAACCTGCAAAAAAATGCTAAACAATTTTTTGTAATGACTCGAAAGCGTTTATCTGAAACACCTCCCACATAATAAGCCGTGATTGGGTTTCTTTAAGTTAAAATACATTTTAAAAATAGCGCGCCCTTGACTGCCACGCCTTTTCATCGGCTTTTAGGAGCTTAGCTTTGCTTTTTTTCTGTTATTGTCTGTTGGCAGCTGTAACACTAGCTTGGGATTACCAAATTATGTAGATTCCGCATAATTTGCTGTGAAAAACGCGCCCAACATTTCGAAACAACAACAATTTGCATTGTCTGATGCGCTCTGTCGCAGGCTATTGCTATTGCTGTCTCGCTCGCGCTGTCTCTGGTGTTTATGAAATTAAATATTAATTTTATTATTATGTATGACGGCCAGGAGATTGTTATAAATGGTTGCAGTTGCGTGGCGCGGCCTGTGACTGTGGTGGGTTCAATAGCATCCACAACAACAACAACAACAACAACAATAGTAATAATAGTGTTAACAATAATAACTATAACATATGGCATGATCGGTGCATATGCATGAATAAACAAACAATGCAATGCGAGATGTTTAACTATTATGTAAATCCCAAAGAGTTACATATCGAAAGCAAAAGCCAAAAAGGAATTTGATGTTAGTGCGTTGCCTTCGCGTTGCTTTTGTTAAATATGCGTTTCAAAATGTAATAAATATATATAACATTTTTATGTTCGATTTGGTATTGTGATTGGTTCGTTTTGATGGGCTTACCTTTCACTTTATTGCAGCGCGCTGCAACCATTTAATCCGTTCCAAGTTATAAAATAAAATTTGTGTGTGTGTCTGTCCAAACGGGGGAAGAAACTGAAATACGAATTGTAGAAATTATCGCTCAAGCAAGAAATGATTTCACATGCGCCACGGGCCCGGCCTCAGATACACTCCCAACGGTGCGGGCAGCGCTACGCAAAAAAAGATACAGCAGCAACAACAAAATAACAAAAACAACGACAACGACACACAAAAAATTGTTCAGCGTTGAGTCATGCTGAGGGAGAAGTCGTCGTCGTCGTCGTCGTCGTCGTCAAGTCAAGTCGCGTTGTTTTTGCTGCTGTTGCTGCTGTCACATGCAAATGCGTGCAACAACAACAGCAACAACAAAAACCGACTTCAATATGTGACATATTTGTGCCAAGAAAATGTCAGCAGAAAAAACTGCTGCAGTTGTCCGAAGCAAAAAAAGCCCGCGCTGTTGTTCTAACACTTTTACTCGCAACAAGCGGGCCAATTATAACAAAAAAAACATGTTTCTTCTTTCTTTCCTTTCTGCTGTTGTTGCTGCTTGCCGCTTAAGCGGTATTCTATTAAGCGCGACACTTGAGCAAAAGCGAAATGCACTTGAGCACAATTAAAACTTAATTGCGCTTTAATTGTACAACGGTCAAGTCAGCTGTGGATCAAGTCCGAGTGGTTTCGTACGTGAGAACAGCAGCCACATGCGTGGTGTAGAATAATGCAGATCAATATACATAAATACGCACACTCACACACTCACAGCGAACACCGTAACGTGCTCGGCTAACGGTAACGGTTAAAGCAGTGCGCGCGCTCGCGCAAGCATCCCAAAACAGTTAAAAGTGAAAATCAAATGACTTAGGCAACGAACGCGACTCTAACTCTCGTTTTATACACTGACGCGTCAGCTGAGCTCAGCGGCTGCCCCACAACTGAATTGTGTGCTTAGGCTTGCCCGCTTCGCTCTGCCACTGGCTGCCGCGCAGCGGCGTCGCAGCGACGCCGACGTCAGCTGCTGCTGCTTATTGAAATAATCCCAATACCCATTAGAAATTGAATGAATATAGGGTGTATTCAAATAGTGTGTATATAAAAGAGGAAGGCAACTCGCAGCTTTAGAAAAAGAATGCACAATTCTAATCGGTTTCGTTTGGTTTTATTCCAGGCATATATGACATTTTTAGGGTACAAATAACATGAATGTTGACAATTTTTTTTTTAAATGTACCTAAAATTAATCTATATACTAAATCACGACCAAAAAGCCACTTAGTTTCGCCATCAGTATGAAAACCAATAGAATGATATGCTTTCGAGGGTATGTTCTAGGCGATCATTTTAAAGACTAATGCATTTTCATTAGTTTTATTTGGTTGCTTCTCTTTGCGCAGCAAGTTCACTCGCATTGGCCCTGCTGCGACCGAACGCCGACGTCTCCGTCGCAGTTGCTGCGAACCTTAGTTCAAACAATTAAAAAAAAACTTAATTTCTGACGTTGATGTCGGGGAGGCCGGCGCGCTGCATTTGCATAATTTGATTGTCAGACAAACCAAAACAATACTCGTTAAGCTTTTTGTGCTCTGCGTCTTTTGGGCTGGCTAACGGGAATACATTTGTTTAGTGGCCATTTTTTAACGCCGGACAACAAATGGGCCGCGTTGTCTGTAAAGTTTGTTAAGGCCTCAGGTTGTTCTAATTAAAAAATTTTCATTTCTTTTTTGTTTTGTTTTTGATCTTTATAACTTCTTTGTATTTGCTTTCTATGCAGCTTTGCCAAGCAAACTGTGACTTGGGACATTTTGAATTGTGATTCGTATAAATTTGTGTAACGTTTTCTTTCCAAACGGTTTACAAACGATTGGAAAACATAATTAATAAATAATTCTTTTCAGTATAAATCAATTTTGGTGGCTCACAAAGGCTTAAATTCTTGAATCATGTTGTTGTTTTTGTGTAATTAATAATTTTCATTAATGTTCACTTTAGTGCAACATTAACGAAAACTGTTGGAAGCTGCCTGTTTTTGGGATTTTCTTTCATTCAGTGGTTCGTTTTTCACCTATTTAAAGAAGCTCATTGGGTTCATGTATTTGATCTAAACTAAAACAGCTTGCTGTGTGTTGGCCTTAGCCCGACTCGTCAGCGTTCTCTACGGCGCCATTCTCAGGTGTTTCGACTATGTCCACGCTAAGATCTTCAAACAATGGTCCCAATTGACCTATACGCTTGATCTGCTCCATTAGATCGGCTATTTCCGGCGTGCAGTTGCGGAACTTGCGCAAATACGAATAACCACGCAGCATCTCATTGTCCAGCACGCAGCTGCAACAAATGGGGAGATTTCAATAAGAATATATACAATAAGAAATATTGTAGGGAGCAGGAGAGCTTACATAAGCGCTGCAGCGCCGAAATTGCCCGTTTTCTCGAGCTGTTCCAGCCAATTGTTGATAATGGTCTTGATTATGGGATCGGTGGCGGCCAGATGTATGCGAGCAATGGCCAAAGCCTCCCTAAAATACTCATGCTTCAGCAGCAAATTGATGGCATCGGTTTGCATATCAATGGCCATCAAATAGGTGGCTGCATGCAGTATAAATCCCTGTTCCTCCATTTGTTCAGCATAAGACTTGCAGCACATCTGCCAGAACCTGTCAAGAAGAAGCAGTGTTAAAAGAGTGCGTTGATAAGTGGATTTAATACCAGCTTACACATAGGAGACAGCGGGCGCCACCGAGACATGCCATTCGTTCAGAGTTTTATTATCAATATGTTGTTGCAATTCTTCGCGCAATTTGAAAGTGGAGACGGCGAGGGTGAGCGGTGCAATGTCTTTGTTGTTGGATTGCTTTAGATTGCCCACTGAAATTAGATTGAAATACTTATATATATATATACCTGCTGACAGATGTCGTGATTATCTGCAACTTACGCTCCATGGCAATCAAGTCCTTGGCCATCACTTTCGTGCTAAAGAGTTTAGACATGAGCACGGACTTGTCTATCTTGGCCGCATCCTCGGTCAGCACAATGGCCAGTTTCTCCAGCGCGCTCTTGTTCAGCTCTTTTTGGGCGAGGCACAGACAAGTGCGGCTATGCTGTACAGGATTATAAACATCATCATAAACTAATGAACATAATTTTTGAGTAAATTTCACTTACAGCCAAAAAGTTGTTGGGCATCGACTGCGATGCCAGCTCCTTGCACTTGCTGCACTCTACTGTGGAGCTTGTGTTTCTTAGCCCTTCCAGGCTAAGAGCGCCCAGCATATTCTCAAGTGGCGGCTGCTGGGTGCCAGCCGATTCCACAGCTGATTCTCGTTCAGTAGCTGCGCCCACGTTGTCAGCGAGCAGCTGCTGAGCTTGGCCAGCCTTGCGTTTGTCGCGACGCTGCCGCTTCTTCTGCGCGGCACTTAGTACGGGTGCGTAGGGCTGTGTCAGCGATTTGCTGGCCCATTTGACCTTGAGCAGTGTATCTACTTTTGAGCAAATATTCTTCTCGTTACGCTCCAAGGTCTCCTTGATGCTGATCAGCTCCAACGACAGAGTTTTGCCGCCGCACATAATGATATTCTCATCGGAGGGCAGAAACAGGCCGCACCACATCGGACAGTGGTAGGTAATCGTCAGCGGCGGCTGCTCCGGCTGCTTGGTGTTCCACAGGCACACCTTGCCCTCAATGTGGAAGGTGAGCAGCAAATGCGACTGCATATTGCTCCACTTGACCGATGTTATCGATGCCTTCGGATCGCTGGCCGTGAACGTGTGCTGCTTGGACCAGCCGTGCTGCTGCGCATCGAACTCCAGGACATGCAGCAGCCTGTCATGGCCCACGACGGCAAACTGATCGGTGTCCAGCGGATTGAATGCTATGTCAGTGATATAGCGCGATAATAAGGCCGTCTGCCGGAGTGGAGTGTAGACCAGCTCCTGGCCAGGCTTGCGCCCGTACAGCTGGAGAAAGCCATCCTCGGTGCCGATGAAGAGAAAATTGCCGTGTACATAAAGATAGCTCGGCCGCTCGATGTAGCGCAGCACTGTGGCTTCTGTAAGTAGAGACAGGGCAGGGGAGGGTGATTAGAGTGGGCCAATAACAGGGCGACAACTGAACAAAACGTTGCCAGGGGCAACCCGTCAGCAGTTGAAATAACAAATTCCAGAAATTCCAGCACACACAATCGAGCACTTAAATTTCCATTGTATTTGTGTTTTACTGAGCCCTCAAAGAGCGGTTAAATTAATATTCAACATGTCGCATCCGCACCACAAATTCCTGGTGGAGCTGCGTCAGCGCATTATGGCGGAGCTGGGGCAGCGCGACATCGAGGTGGATGCTGAGTTCATAACCTTTGTGGTGCATCTGCTGGCGCGCGATATGCGCCATGGGTTACTCAAAATGGATATGAACAATCCGAGCACTTGCAAGATAAACACGTTTGTCGAGTACATCGTCAGCGGCTATGTGGACGAGACGAGCACAACGATGGCCAACCTGCGCCTGTCCTGGACCATGAAGATGGGCCACGGCATCAAGCTCTCCTTCGTTCGGGAACAGTACGAGCAGCAGTACCAGAAACAGTTGAAGCTGCTCATTGATGACATTCTGCAGTATCCGGAGACGTGCAGCAAGTTGCAGCTGGATCAGCTGTTTGCCAAAATGCAGGTGTTCATTGTGGCCACCTATCATCTGGGCTGTCCGCGGAATCATGTGCTGCTCAAGCTAACGGCCATGGCGCTGCACAGCGTCATCGGCCGCAGCGATCTGCAGAACTATGTCCTGAAGAAGAAGTACCATCGACAGGAGTATCTGCAGCGTCTGGCGGACACCGTCGCCGGCATTGTCATCTATAACAACGATGGACCCGACGGCGATCGCGAAAATGTGCGCTACGGTAAGTCGTTGTCATTTAGTTGCCACAACAGCTAGTGGAATCTCAGGCCACACACAGTGATTGAGGATCTGCGCATGGCGCAGAACAATACGAGTTCGGCCTTTAACTCTGCACTGAATCGGTTGAGGGAACTGAGTGGCAAGTGCCAGGCGGCGGTCAGCGAGCAATTGCAGATCAACTGCAAGGAGATGCTGCTCAACTATCGCGTGCCGCTGGAGCAGCTGCACCGCATCAATCAGTTCACAATCACGTTCAACATGCTGATGCGCTGCCTGATCGCACTTCAGGACAGCTACGAGCACACGGCGTATCTGGTGAGCGTGGAGACGGGTCGCTACGACTGCGTTGTGGCCAAAATCAACGCCACGCTCAGCATGCGCAGCTCCATTGAGTCGGAGCTGGTCTTTGTGAGTAATTTGTGAGTAAAAGAATCACTTGGCCTTAAACCTCCTAATTTCCCCGTTTCCATAGCCGCATTTTGTGTACCTGTCCAAGGTGTGGTGCAATCTGAACCACTATTTCAATCACATTGTGGAGCTGAATAAGCTGCGCCAGCAGCTGGAAAGTCAGGTGTCACAGAAGATGGAGCAGCGGGCCAAAGATACCATATTAGCAATACAGGAGCTGAGCAGGCACCGAATGGACCAGCCTCTGCACGAGCAAACATTTTTTGTGCTCTGGAAGGCGCTCAACGAGTTCACAACGGATGGCGACTTTTCAAGCCTGGCCGAAGCGGATATCAATGAGTTTTGCAGCCTGACGATGACCGTCACCAACGGTCTATTGCTGCCCGCCAAGGTGCAGCGCAAGCTGTGCATGAATCTGGACATTAAGTTTGGCTTTCAGGACGAGACGTACGCGCGCATTGGTGAACTCTGGTTTGCGCGCTTCATCACCGCCTTAAGGCAGGCCATTTTCAATAGCACCAATCTGGCGCTGCTGTTTCATTTGGAAGATGTGCTCATTGCCAAGGAACTGCAGCCGGTGCCCGTGGAGCCGCCAAAGACCAGGGATCAGCATAATCAAACCGAAATGGTCATCACCAACGATCTGTCTCCGTCCAATTGGATAAATGTGACTTGGAATGTGTGGGACTATCACCGGGAGACCATCCGCATGGCCAACATACGTAAGCGACAGACGCTCGATGCCCAGACTAAGGTCACCTATGGCCAGCGCAATGCCCAGAATCAGGCCTACAATACTCGCCAGCACATGTAAGAATATGAAAGGAGGAGAAAGGGGGCGTTACTCACCTTTCTTGGGCTGCGTCACGTCGTAGATGCACAGCACACGATTCACAATGAAGTAGATGTAGTTCTTCTGCCACATTAGCGAGTAGATTTCCTTCTTTTGCACCGGACGAAACGTTGTCTTCACCCTCATGCGCTCCACGTCCAGAAGGCCCACCTGTAAAATATATAATTTTATGTAGTTTAGTTTCAATAAAAATATACGAGTTGAAACCTACAATGCCATCGTAGGTGCCATAGGCGAGCTGCAGGCAGTCCGGACTCCAGGCCAGCGAATAGACTATGCTGTTCACATGGACGCTCTCAATGGGTATGCAGCGTCCTGAGAGCTTGGATATGTCGAACACCGCCAAGCGTTTGTCCGAGCAGCCCAGCGCGATTCTGTAAAGAAGATCAGATAATTCATTGCTGGATTACCAAATGGTTAATAACCAGGTAATTTACTTGTTCATGTCGTCGGGGCATTCGGACATGGCGCGCACGCCAAAGGCCAAGCAGCCGTAGACCGCGCTGAATTGTCCGTTGAGCGGATTCAGCGTAACCACACGGCGGTTCTTCATGCACAGCCATATTTTTGGATAAGCAGCGCTCGCCGCGCATGTGATTATTTCCTGCGATCCGCTCTTGTGCAGCTGATCCTTCTGTATTTTGTAGCGATGGGACTTGGCGTCGTAGGCGACCGCCCAGAAGAATAGTTGATGGCGACTCAGGGACACAATGGTGTGATCATTCAGCCAGTGCACCTGCTTAGATTTGCCTGCAATAGTAAAATCGTAATTATATTTAAGGCAATAGACCGTTATTACCAATCTTTTTGCTTACCTGTTGCACCAGTTTTGCTGTAGTTTTTGGCGCAATGTTCGCCCGTGAGCGCATTCCAAATCATGATGACATCGTTGTCATTAATGGACACCAGCAATATGTCTGGACGTCCAGCTGCTTCCGTTGAGCACAAACTGGGTGTGTCCATGCTGGCTTCCTTGGTCAACTTGGCGTTGGATTGGGGCTGAGATTCACATTTGGCCTGCAACTGCAGCTGGGGTGATTCAGGTGCATCGTGCACCTCAGCTTGGTGGTAAATGTGATGGAGTACCTCGCGTTTGGGCTTTGCCGCCTCACCGTCCACAATGACAGCATCATCGCTGGATGAGGTGAAGTGTATGACCTCCATACTGTCCTCGCTGGAGGCGCTAACCAGAGTGCCGCCGCGTTCCTCTTCCTTTCGGGAGTTGCCGCTGCTATCGCTGCGTGGACCACGCGTTCCCGTCTCCTGGCAGTCATTAAGGGTCACCTCCACCTGCGGCGCTTCAGTTGTATTCACACGTTGCGACTTGAGATCCGCCTTCATGCTCTCGCAGGCCTCAATGAAGTCAATAGTCATGTTGCCACCGGGTTTCTCGAGCCCCACAAAGTCACCACAGTCATCGGAGGATTTGCTGGTGCGGCGTGGACGCACGCTTGCGGGTGCTCCGAACTCGGACTCCAGATGATCAAAGTTATATATATCAAAGAGATCATCGGCCTCTGCTGCTTTGGCCTTCAATAGCGGGGCCTTGGCAGTGGCTACAGCTGGACTACGCCACTGTTCGGCTTTATCGGTGAGCGAGTTTTCGTTGCGGGTGGACATTTGCCGCCAGGCGAGGTCACAAACGCTGGCATGCTGCCCATGTGCATTCAGCTTGTGCACAACTGTCATTTTGCGCAGATCACAAACCAAAACTGCGCCAGCGGCTGTGCCCACGGCGAAGAGATGCTCATTGTAGGGCGAGCAGCGCAGCAGGGTTAGATGATGGTTACGCGCCGATATGAACGTGGGGCGCCGGCAGTAGCTGTTGGAAGCTACACAATAGATGACCAAATCGTTGGCGTCAATAGACAGAATGTTGCCATTGGATATGTAGCTTATGAAAACGTTTATCAGTGGATGCATGCGCAGATCCCGTGCCTCGTGTTGATGCTGATGCGCCTTGTGCCCGATGATGGCCTCGCCTAGAGCGCAATCCCAAACCTGAACGCTCAAGTCCTCGGCGACAATGGCGAACTGCTTGCCGTTTTCCTGCCTGCCCCACAAGGGACTGACATCGAGGCCACCTATGGTAATGCGTGTCGACATCGTCTTAACCTCGGCCGCATCCCTTTCGTTGGCGGGCGGAGCCGAGATGTAATTAATGCACTTAAAGCCGGTATAGAGCAGGCCGCCGTCGGGAGTTGCGACCGAAAGCGGCGTTTGCATGCAGCCCGGCGTAGGCACATTGTTGTAAATTGCGGACGAATTCATAGCGTTCAGTTAGTCACAAGCGGAAAAAGAAAATGAATGACTTTGCAGTAGAACTGACATCTGCATCAGTTCTAGATTTCTTCCTCCTTCCGTTTATCCTTACTTTCCAGCACTTGTTATCAGCGTGACCTAACCCGGTGTTTTTAAATCGTTCAAAGGATTGTACAGAGTGAGTATTTTTTTGATGTATCTCGGGTATTTAGTTGTTTGCCGCAGCTGGCCACACTGTTTTCACTGTGAATGGTAATACGCAAAAACATACACAAATTGCAAACTATTTATTTAAAAAATACGTGTTTTTCCATAGATTTAAAACTTTGAGCTGTTAACCATGGATACGAAGCGTGAGAGAAAGTCTTCTTTAGTAAGTATACATTAAAGCTGTTTAAATAGCAGGAAACCCAAACACAACAAACTGTTCCATTGTTTGCAGGCTCCACTTTCGCCATGTCCCATACCAGATATCACTGACGATGATCTCGTTTCGATTTCCGTGCGTGATCTGAACCGGACGCTTAAAATGCGTGGACTCAACCGGGAGGAGATTGTGCGCATGAAGCAGAGGCGACGCACTCTTAAAAATCGGGGCTATGCTGCCAGTTGTCGGATCAAGCGCATCGAACAAAAAGACGAATTGGAAACGAAAAAGTCATATGAATGGACGGAACTGGAACAGATGCACGAAGACAACGAACAGATACGTTTGGAAGTAGGCAACTGGAAGAACAAATACAAGGCGCTGCTGCAGTTCGCCATCCAAAATGATATACCCATTCCGAGCGAGCTGGAGGGCTGCTGAGACTACAATTCAAGCCAATCACATTTCAGTTCCAGTTTCAAAATGAAATCAAAAAAACACCTGTAACCATAGTACAATAGCTGGAATTTGATTTGTAATATCCAACAAAAAAAATCTTAATTTTAATAAAACACTGTATACGAAACAACGGCACCCTGTTTGAGAATTCAAGCGAACGGCGGCGCATGTGTGTGAATGTCAAAATTGTTTGGAAACAGCTGTGAAAGTATGTATTATGTATTCAATTTGGAAGTGCACAAAAAACTGATTGTATATATGCATGTGCCCACATACATGTGCTAGCGGTGCATTATTTGGTTCTATACGTACAAACGCCTAGCTCCACAGACAACCAGCGGCATCGGTTGAAGGGTGCTTTAAGCGACGCCTAATCTAGACACTAAGCCATGCCGTCATGGCATTTCGCCGCTTTTGTAAATCCCTGCTCTATGGTTTGCCTCTAGGCATCACGTTCCTCGACTGTGTGGGCTATGTGGCCAGGGTTGACGGTAAGTGCAGTTAGCTGCTTAATCCGAATCCCATTTAATTCAGCTATTTTGCAGGCACCTCCATGCAGCCGGCTCTCAATCCAGTTGCCGAAGAGCGCGATTATGTCTTCTTGCTGCGCTGGGGCATACACGGCAGTGTTGTGGAGCGGGGCGATATAATATCATTAATCTCGCCCAAGGACCCAGCACAGAAAATAATCAAACGTGTGGTGGGCATGCAAGGCGATGTGGTCTCTACACTTGGCTACAAGCACGAGATAGTGCGAGTGCCCGACGGCCACTGTTGGGTCGAGGGCGATCACACTGGGCACTCCTTGGACAGCAACACATTCGGCCCGGTGGCGCTCGGCCTGATGTCGGCGCGAGCGGTGGCCATTGTTTGGCCGCCGGAGCGCTGGCGGATGCTAAAGAACGAACTGCCCCGACGACGCCGGCCCATCCAAGTGGCAAAAGCGAGTTACTACAACTAGGCGCAAAGACTGACTCCGCATGCTGTTAGTTATACTTGGTAGTCACGCTGTTTGTACATATATATATTTATGTATATATATCTCTATTCTATATATTTTATTATCAGTTATGTGTTCGCGGATGCTGTTTCCTTTCACAAGGCAAAAGTCAAGTTCAAAATTGTAGATGCCATTAAGGCAAAATAAAGTAGACGCACTTTATTATTAATAACTAAATAGAGTTCAAATCCTTCTTGCTCACATAGCCGAAATCGTGAAGCACTGATATCGTCTGTTTGAGAGCCACTCCAGCACGCACAACCTCATAGCATCCTGGCTTTGCCAAGTCAATCACCGTGGAGGCCAGGCGCCGCTCCTCGGTCAGTCCAATGCGGCCGGCATCGAACACGGCGCCCAGCCGTGGCCAGAGCGCCTGGAACTCGCTTACCTGGAGGCTGCTGGGCTCACTGGAGCGATTGGCGCTGGTCAAAGCCAGCGGCTGTTCGTGCCACTTCGCGCACAGATCCCGTATGAAGCGGAAATCGGGTATGCGAATGCCGATTTTACTGGTGCTGGGATTCAGAAAGCGGTTGCTGAGCTGCGGCGTGCGTTCAATGACGATGGTCAGCGGGCCCGGAAGCAAGCGAGTTAGCAGCTCGTCACTCAAGTGGCTGGCGTGACCAAAGCGACGCAGTGCAGCAATGTTGTTGACACAAATGGCTACCGGTTTGTGTTCGTCCCGTCCTTTGATGTCGTAGAGGCTCTGTATAGCCTCTTCATTATTGGCATCGCACGCCAATCCATAAACTGTATCTGTGGGCAAGGCTATAACCTTGCCCAGATGCAGGCACTGCTCGGCCAGGCTTAATGCATCCACCGCCTCCACGGAACAGACTGGCGTCGCTTTTTGGTTTTTCTTTTTTGGTAGCATGCTGCTGCTGTTGGACTGGAACTGTGTGCGTGTCTCGTGGAGACGTCTGAGCAGGAGTGTTGGTAGATAGTGCATGAGTCTAATCGCGCCAGTTGTGACCGCACTGGTGATTGCAGCACTTGTAGAATGTGGTCATAGGCTCGTCCGCGGAGCGTGTTTGTATCTGCATGAAGTAAGCGCGCTTGTGCGAGCAGGAGGGGCACTCGGCGTCCGTCGAGTCTACGTTCTCCCAAGCCGCAATGCCGCCCAAAACGTGATCCACCTCCTGCAAACGGAAGGATAACATGACAGAAATATGTAAACATTGCATCACCCTGTTTTTGATCGGACATACCTTAAGACGAGGAAAGGTCTTTGTCGAAATTTTGCGCTTTATTTTCGATATAAAGGGGCACGTATTGCACGTAAATCTGTGGCTGGATGTGTCCTCTTCAATAATTAATATATTGCCACACGTCGGACAAAAAAACAACATCGCGAAGCGCGAGCACGTTTGAGAACAAACTGCTTACTTAACAGAAAGAATTTAACAGTGTTTCGTTCTCTCGCGATTAAGAGTGTTATCGATTTGGCAGTGTCAAACGTTAGCCAACACTGAAGACAACCGCACATAAAACAAGCGATTTTCTTAAATAAATTGTTTAATTGTAAAAGTTAAGCACTATGTCGGCTGACGTGCGTGATATATTGGACATTGAGCGTGCCAATACACCCGAAATCACCAGAGATTCTTTTCTCGCCACCAAGAAGCGAAATTTTGAGCGGTAAGCAAACATTTTAGCACTTCCTATTTTTTCGCCCAATCAAACAAATGGTTTTTGCAGCACCAAACATGCTTCCCGGCGTCCGGAGGGCATGCATCGCGAGGTCTTTGCGCTGCTCTATACAGACAAGAAGGATGCACCGCCGCTGCTGCCCACGGACACCGCACTCGGCATTGGTGCCGGCTACAAACAGAACAAGGCCAGGCTGGGCATGAAAAAGGTGCGCAAATGGGAATGGGCACCGTTCTCCAATCCGGCGCGCAACGATGCGGCTGTTTTTCATCACTGGAAACGGGTTAGCGATGACTCCGCAGACTATCCATTTGCCAAATTTAATAAGCAACTGGAGATACCAACCTACACAATGACCGAGTATAATGCGCATCTGCGCAACAACATCCAAAACTGGAGCAAGGTGCAAACCGATCATCTGTTTGACTTGGCCAGGCGGTAAGCTGAGAGAAATAAAGTAATTTAATACATATTTAATACCTACGGTAAACCTTACAGCTTTGACCTGCGCTTCATTGTAATGGCGGATCGCTGGAACCGCCAGCAACATGGCGTCAAAACCGTGGAGGACCTCAAGGAGCGCTACTATGATGTCATCGCATTGCTGGCTAAGGCCAAGAACCAGTCCAGCGAGAAAAAAACATTTGCCTATGACGCCGAGCATGAACGTCGGCGCAAGGAACAGTTGGAGAAGCTCTTTAAGCGCACCACACAGCAGGTGGAGGAGGAGCAAATGCTCATCAATGAAATGAAGAAGATCGAGGCGCGCAAAAAGGAGCGCGAGCGCAAAACACAAGATCTACAAAAGTTGATCTCTCAGGCTGATCAGCAAAATGAGCACGCAACCAGTACGCCGAGCACACGCAAATACGAGAAGAAGCTGCACAAGAAGAAGGTGCACCATCAGCCGCGACCCTCCAAAGTGGACTCCGTTGTAAATGCCATCGAGATTGGCAGCAGCGGCATCAAGTTTGCCGATCTGCGCGGCTCTGGTGTTTCGCTGCGTTCGCAAAAGATGAAATTGCCCGCGAATATAGGACAGCGCAAGGTGAAAGCGCTGGAGCAGGCCATACAGGAGTTCAAAGTTGGTAAGTTAGACATAAAAAAAAACATCGACGTAAAGTAGTGTATAATGCTTCGCTGCACGCAGATCCCGCGCCTCCACCCACCGAGGACATATGCACATCCTTTAATGAGCTGCGTTCGGACATGGTGCTACTCTGCGAGCTGCGCACAGCACTGTCCACGTGCATCTACGAGATGGAGAGCCTCAAGCATCAGTACGAAGCAGCCTGTCCGGGCAAGACGCTCAACATACCGCCCTCGTTAGTGCCCATCAAGAGCGAAACGCTGGACAATAACACAAATTAAAGACAGCTAACGCTTGACGCGTCCGTGTTTCCATGGAAGCGCACACAATACGCACGGCTTACTAATCATTGCGCCAACAGTTGCAGTCGGCGCGTAACCCGTTTTCCACTCGCTATATTTGTGCATGTGCGCTACTCCCAGTCAAGTTGGTTGTTAGCACGCCTCTAGAATAAACGGAATAAAAAAAAGGAGAAAAACAACAAGAAGAAAATTGTTTTGCGGTACAGATCATATGTGAAAATCAAACAGCCAACGGTCAACATGCAATAGCCCCGAGTGTGAGAACTTTTCTCACTGTGCGCTGTGATTTATTTATTTTCCAGCAATGCTCCAGACGATCTTGGCCTTAGTTTTCAAACAGTATTTGGGTTAGCGAGTGTGCGATTGTGTTTGTGTGTATGTGTGCATGCTGGCCAAATATGGCTGGCATGCAATCGCAATCTTTGGCAAGCCGCAGTGCAGCTTTGTTGAATTGTCTGCGCTGAAATGTACAATTCAATGCCTGCTGCTGCTGCTGCCCACACAGCCTGGTCATTCAAGAGCCGCCTGAGTCAGCGCGCTGCCGACGCCGACTGGGTTAGTTGCCGAAGCAGCGACCAGTATTTGTGAATGAAAATGTACGAATCATTGTGGCTCGGGCGCGAGCTCGTTTACCTGAGCGTAGGTCTCTGCGAACGCCTGCCAACGGCTGGCGGCTCAGTCGAGTTTTTGTCGTCGGCGCGATCAGTTGATGGCAGCTCTCTCTCTCCGTCTCTCTCGCTATCTGTCTTGCTCTCCCGATCCGTGTCGTTTGTTTGCACTGTGCCGCATGCAACAGTTGTGTAAATGTAAATAAAGTGTACGCAAGCTTTGTGCAGTGCAAAGTTCGTTGCTTCAGTCATTCGTTTAGTACAGCAGGCAAACCATAAAAATTCAAAAGCACATCGTAAATAAAAACGCACAAACGTGAAATGCATTTGAGCAGTTAAATGCAAATGCAAATGCAGATGCGCATGCAAACGTGTAGCTTAATGTAAAATTTGACAATTCTTGCAGTGTTGTGTTAACACTTACCTGAACGCGCCAGCCCCTAAGAATCCTGCTGGCAGGCAAACAATCAACAACTTTGCCGTCGTCGTCGCCGTCGCTGTCGTCGTCGCATCCGTTTCCGGCTCTTTGTGTCCGCTGATAGTCGTATTTGATTATTGTACTTGAATTCCCAGCTTGTATTCATGAATGAAATGCGGTGTGTGTGCTGGTGCGTCATGTCCCTGTCCGGCGGTGTCAACTGAGAGGCGCATTGTTTTTGTTACCTACTAGACCCAGGCCGTCGCTGCGGCCCAGCCAGTGCACCGTAAAGATCTTTATCGCATTTTAAATAAGCGCTTACTTACGTTCTGGAGCAGAAACCGTTTCTCAACGCGCCTCAGTTCGTCTGTCAGGTAGACAATAAAAAAAAAAAATAAATAAGAAACATTCGGCCAAGTTAATGCGGTTTATTGTCTCAGTCGACACATTCGCAACGATCTATAAACGTCTCTCGTTGACTGATAAATCGCCCCGGTTATCGCATTGTATATTCCGCTGTTTAAGTTTCGCACGCTGATAAATCGAACTTGGGCAGCGTGCAAATAAACAGACAGTCATCCAGACAAATATAAATATCTATTGGCTCGACGAAATGTGGCCCAAACTAAGGTGAGTCTTACTTTTAACGCAACCGAGCTAATTTTATGGCAAAACACCCATATTGTTCTTAACTTTTATTTTGTATTTTATTTTTACGTTGCCGTTTGGGGTACTTTAAACTATATTCAAGTTGCTCGACAATGTGGGCCATAAAATTGCTACGTTTTGTTGAAAATGTTTATTCATCATTTGAAACGAGATTGTTGTTAAATTATATTATATATGACCAACCAACTGACAGCGCCCACATGTTTTGCATGCTAAATGCGGCTATTAAAATGCTGATTGCATACAATCTAGCTGAACTATATAAACCGCTAAATTTATAGCTAATTGCAGATGTTGCTTGCCATATTTTTCGGAATCAAATTGACACATGTTTCTTTTGTTATTAAAAATGTTCTTAATTGCAAATTGCTGTCTAATGATGAACGCTTTTAAAAAGCCTCAGGCCCAGAATTTAGAGTTAATAATATAACTAAGAAGCGGTAAGTGGGGTAATGAAAAGGCCTTTTATAATCATAAATTATAATTGGTGAATTAAGCAACTCATTCGGCTGCTCTTTGGGATTCAAAAATATTTTTGTCCAATTTTCATTCATCAGAGCCTGAGAAATGTTTGATAATTTTATTATACTTATTTTTGTTTTATGAAAAGTACAACCAATTAGCTCGAAATTGTTATATTCAAAAATCCATAATTTCAAATTCATTTTTTCGAGTTGAAGAAGATTTATCACTCCGAAATCGGCTCATATTGATATAGTCATTTATATAATTTAAATGCGATTTTCCCTTGAAAAAAGGTCATATCTCGGGCAAATAAGATCATATCTGCGAAAGATATACCTTTTTAGACTCGTACGCATCAGTTCTATCAAATTGCATTCAAAAAATTCAATTCAATTTTAAATTTAGACCAATTTTGACAAAATTAACAAGGGGTAACATCACATTTGTTGTCAAAATCGGGTCGGTTCTAAATCTAAAACTTTTTAATTCCGATCGATTCTGTAGACTTATACGAGTCGAAAGAGGTCTCTCTTTTTGAGATCGGACTGTATTTGGCCTAAAGATGGCCATTTACATTTTGTATTTAACAATTTTAAGATGGCCGTAAAAAAAATATTCAGATTCTTGCGAATGCCGTGTTAAGCATTCAGCCAAGACTAATGATTGGCCTACAAAAATAAAAATCGTCCCGTGAATGGCTAAATTACTGCGGACGGAAATTTACCAAAACGTTGGTTCCTAGAAGACTGTCATATCCTGGTTAATCATACCAAGGATATAGTCCTGGTGAACCTAAAGTGCCAAATTCTTGCAAAATGCGCAGGAATATGGTGCAAAACATATGTATGTATGCCTTTCTTTTCAGCTGACCCCGCCCCTATTCTCATTTTCAGCAGTAGAGTAGAGTAGAATTTGCGTAAGGAATCTTGCAGATCAGCGGCCCAAAATCGTTACCTTAGAGGTATGCAATGGAATTTTGCACATTTTTTAATTTATGTGCACCTCCTAACGATTTTGTTGGCCTGGTGATTCAGCCAAAATTTGCTTGAGAAAAATGTTGCACATGGGCGGTCAAAATCGTTGCCTTAGAAGTATGCAATGGAATTTTGCACATTTTTTAATTTTTTGTCCACCCCCTAACATTTCTGTTGGCCTGGTGATTCAGCCAAAATTTGCTAACAGAAATGTTGCACGTGGCGGCAAAAAATGCTTACCTTCGAAGTATGCAATGGAATTTTTCACATTTTTTAATTTTTTGTCCACCTGCTAACGATTCTGTTGGCCTGGTCATTCAGCCAAAATTTGCTAACAGAAAGTTGCACGTGGCGGCAAAAAATGCTTACCTTCGAAGTATGCAGTGAAATTTTGAACATTTTTTAATTTTTTGTCCACCTGCTAACGATTCTGTTGGCCTGGTGTTTCAACTAATATTTTTAAGAAAATCTGGCAAGCCGAGCTTTCTATCCCCTAACAGTAATAACACAGAAATTTATTTTTTTTTTATTTATTCATTTCTTTACATTCTTATAATATATTTGTTGTTATTTTGAATTGTTTTATAAACATTTCTCTTGAATCCTATATTTATTATTAATTCTTGCTTATGAAATATCTTATATATATTATTATGTTATGATTATCTGCTTTAAAATCGTAGCGATGTTCAAAATGCTACTGAAACTCATCTCGGGAACCTGAAATATAAAATATAAATTATTTTTCAACTGTTTTTAAGTATTTTTTAAATAAATGCTTACTTATCAAAGATTTTTGTCGCCTCGCCGCTGTTGTTGCTTGCTTTTCGTTATGAAGGACCTCTCCAATCTGAAAATATACAAAATATATAAAAAATATGATCTTTTTTGGGGATGCCTAACTGGGTATACTCTGTGCGTAGCTTACAAATAAATTTATTCTATATATGCGAACGAACAGAACATGGTTAAATCAACTGGGATATATATTCTATACTTAAATTATTATTCTTGCAAACATATATACTTTGTGACAACTTATTTTTGTCATATGTTCGGGTTTCTGAACTTTTTATAATTTCATATTTAATTATTATTTATTTGTGTAAAATCTAAATGTGCGTTGCGTCATGTCGTTTTGGTTGAGCTCATTAAATGCTGCCAACTTTGTTAGACAGCCGCACTTCCGTTGCGGCGCTATTATTGCGACTCCCCGCTGTCATTTAAAATCCAAAATGCGTTAAAGTTTTCGAAAATGATAAACACACAGACATGAAAGAAAATGAAAACCTAGACGAAAGAGTTAAATGTAATGTGATTGCTGCTGCTGCTGCTGCTGTTGCTGTTGCTGCTGTTGTTTTTGTTGTTGTTGACAGCTTGAACGGTTTCAAGCGGGCCCGGACAAGAAGTTTGTTCAACCTACGCACCGCACCGCACACACACGCACACCAACACACACCAGCAGTTATTCAGTTTAAGCGCAATTAGCGCTTTGTCGTTGTTTTCTTTCATTTCTGTTTTTTCGACATTTATTCAGCGTCTTCGCTGGCAACCTTTCTATGTTTTCTAATTTCATATACATGCTTCATAATTTTCACAGCATGCTCCATTCGGGCTGGATATAAGCACAGTTTTATTTTCATTTCATTTTGTACGCCTACAACGTTTCCTATTTTGGACAACATCACAAAATGAATAGAAACAAGAGAGAGAGAGAGACAACGAGATATGGAAATAGTTGTACATAATTAATGTTTATATAATATTTTTTTTTTTACTACTTTACATGTGCTCATTAGCCGCTTGGTTTGTTGTTGTTCTTTGTTGTGTCTGACTGTGTGTGTGTGTGGAGCTTAGCTGGCAGCAAGTTCGTTGCCTAAGTCTTTTGTTTGGCCAACTGTGGGCGTCATTTATAAGCCGTCATTTGCAGCAGGAAAGTCTTCCACAAGAAATACAACTGTGCTACTTGTTGCTGCTGCCACTATTGTTGCTGCTGCTGCTGTTGTTGTTGTGGCTGTTGCTGCTCCACAACAAGTTGCCAAATTTGGCAATGGCAGCGCCGCAACAAAAAACCGCTGCCCACTTGATGTCGATAAGTATGTCGCCGCAATCAAATAAATAGCTTGCGCATGCGCACATTAAGAACAACTTGGCCGCATCTCATTTCACTCGGACTGCATTTCATTTAGTTTCAATTATTTATGTACTCGTAGTTAGACACAAACTCGAATTGGGACTCAGACTCGGATTCTGGTCATTTTCTTTGCTAATGAACAAAGCCCAGGCATTTCGCGCAGTGCATAGAGAGCAGTCGAAAGCCAGAGCTAGAGCCATTCACTTAGCATACTCCTCCGCAGCATCCAATACTCGTACAGCAACAATAACCAACAACAGCAACAACAACAAACAGCATCTACAATTTCTTGACATACAAGTTAAGCGGCTGGCATTTTGTGTGTGGGTTTTTCGGTGCTTTTCACAGACTGATCTCGCTACGTGTGGGCTAAAATACAACAGTGTGTGTTAGGATGTGTGTGTGTGTGTGTGTGGCATGACATGTTAGCCGCATTATCAAGCATCGTCATACACTCCGACAATCATACAATAACTTTAATTTGGTCCATTTGGTATTTATTTCCGCAACACAACTTTAGATCTACTCTCAATGTTAACTGGCCGTCGCATGACCACGCCCACACGGCCGCCAGAGCATCGTGCCATTTAGAGGCAAATTGAAATTTGAATGAATCCAAATGCATACGAATTGATTTTAACCAGTCGCTTTCTTCCGTTGTTTATTTGTTTCTCCTCCATTCATTTGAACAGAGTTGAGAAAACGAAGACGCCTTTTAGACTCCGATATAGATATATAATTTTATATACGAGTTGTTTTTCGGTCATGTCTTGACTTTCGAAATGTCGCAATTAACAGCCGATTTAGCATTATGCACGTGCGTTGGCGGCGGCGTCGTCGCGGCCGATGCGTGGGCTGTGAACTTGGGTTGGTTTACAGTCGTTCAGCTACACTAACCGAGTGTTGGGTATTGTGAATTTGTCAAACGGTTTGGGATTGGGATATACCAAGACAATTCTATTGTTGTAACCTCTATTTGCAAATTTATAAATCTAAACAATTTGTTTTATACGAGACTAAAAACTGGTTATTAACTGAACCCTTTCCGTAAAGATCTACATAATAACCATTTCTCAATTTATTTTATTACATATTTATTTTACATTTGACATAGATCCCATTATACTCTTTTACCCGAATCTAAAGTGGTATCTAAAGTTCCATTGCGCTCATTCATAAAAACAGATACATTTGCATCTATATCTGTATCTGTATCTGTGTTTGTATATAAATCTGTATTTGTATTCATTTTTGTATTGGTTTCTCTGTATTATTTTCTTGAGCGTTAAATTACGGGCAATATTGTCAAGCGGCTGCAAATTAGTTTACAAACTTGTTTTTCATCTGTGTATTAAAATGCGCTAAGCAACGGCAACAAAAGCAGCAGCAACAACAAAAGTACAAATAAAAATTGGTAAACATTATTTTGAGAGTGGGTTGAGAAACGGAAATGTGTGGGTGTCTTCTGGGTTTTTTATTTGAGCTAACTGCTGCTTCTGAGCTGGTCGCTGCTTTTTCAAGTTGTTTGTTGTTAGGTAAATTACTTTTTAATTGAACGAACACACACACAGACATACGCACACACACACCTGCTGGCAGCTGCATATTAAGCAACAGCAACACTTGAACAATTAAAAATGCCTAATAAGTGACAGCAATTGAGAGTTGAGTTGAGTTTTTTTTGTTTTCTGTTTTCTTTTGTTTGCGCAAATAATGCCATCCAATAATCTTGGCCATAAAATGTAGAAATCTTAAATGAATTGTAAAACACAAAAATCAAAATAAAATAAATACAATACAAAACAAATGAAATAAATTCAAATAGCAGTTGGTTAATCCCTCAACGTAAACAAACCATTTTTGAAATGACTTTAAGCCGGGTTTTGTTGGCCCGAATCGCTCATTTTATGGACTCTAGAACTTGGTCCGTTTCCGTCACAGCAACAACAACAACAGCAGTGAATGCACAGCTTAGGTCTTTTACCTGCGTTTTGGGCCAGGCAAAAACTGAATTTCATTTAAATTAAATTGGTTTTTATTTTTTCTTTATTCGCTGCAGCCCCTTGCTGCACGTTGCTGCCGCTGCTGCTGCTGCATTCTTTTTTTGTGTGTGTTTTTGTATAACATTTGCATATGAATTCGGCCTGCGGCATTGGCAGCTACAACTAAAAGTAATTTGGCGTTAAATTTATGGGTACGCGCGGCCACGGCCCGTAGGATGCTCATTTAACTTGCCTTTGGGGCAATCGGTTGACGTTAACGTAAACGTCAGCGTTAACTAATTAAAAGCTGCGCTCGCAAATGCTGCCAAAGTACTTGAATTGGTGCTTCTTATGGCAGCAACCCACGCGAGCACTTGTCCAACTGCTCGAGTTTGTTGCCTAAGTCTTTCGTTTTTGCACAGCCATTCGAAGCGCTGGCCTCAATTTTGTGTTGTTTCTTTTTTGTAGTTTTTGCTGCCCCGTCGGTTAATAGGCTTAACTTTTGACACATTTCTGACGCCAGAGCTGGCCGTAATTGTTATTTTGACGCTCTGCCACTGCCACTGAAGCTCATTGCCAAAAGCCAAAATATAAAATAGGCAAATGAGAGATGTTTATTTTGGAGCTACTGTTTGCGTCTTAATGTAATTTAAGCACTGATGCATTTTTACCTGTGTTTTGTTTTTATTTGTTTTACCCGAACGGGGCAAGGACAACATCCGTTTCCGTCTTAAGCGACAGCCACACAATGCGCCTGCGACTGCTTTTCATTCACTCATTCACAGGAAAGGCCCTTGTAAGGATGGTCACAATCAAATCCCTCGACTGCTTCCTGCCGCACACTCGATTCCCATTCACAACAAGTTCACATTCAAAATAGCAGCAGCAGCAGCAGAAACAGCAGCAGCTGCTGCGGTGGCTTTTGTTTGCTGCACGTCTGCGTTTCGTTCTGTGGTTGCCACACACACACACCCAGTTGCAGCTACCTCAAGACACAAATCTCCTTCTCTCTCTTTCTCTCTCGTTCTCGCTGTTTCTCTGTCTAGCTGTTGTTTGTCTTTGTGTTGCGTGACACTTTGACCTTTGGCTGGCTTTGGCTTAGCCGCAACTTTTACTATTTTCACGCGCTGAGCATAAATTTCATTTGCCACACTTGCCGCGAAGATAATAGAGAAACGCATCAACGTACTCGCAACTGAATTATGCACACGTAGACACCAGTTGACAGCAGCGGGCACTCAAATAGATGCATCTGCATTAAAAATAAAGAAGACATAGAAACTTATAGAAAACAACTATTATAATTATTCAGAAATTATTATTAAACAAAATTTTGATTAAAGAAAGTAAGACCCTATATAAGCTATTAAATATATTAACTTAATGATTTATGAATTGTATTTAACTTTTGTGTTTAGCTGTTTCTATTTAGATGAGCGCAGCTGTCATTTTGCCATAGGCAGCTAAATTTTGTTGCGCTTTCGAACGTATTTCGTTGCTAAATTTGGCGCAAGGCTTTGACGTTTGGTCAAGCGGTAACAATGCGGCAGCAGCAGCAACAACAACAACTACAATAACAACAACAACAGCAACAGCAGCAGGTTGATATTGAATTTGCCAAAGCCACACACCCAAGCGGGCCAAAAGCACTGCAATGTCCAATTTAGCCTTTGGCCTTTTCGATTTGCTGCAACATGTTGCTGTCATTATTAGCAACATGTTGCCTAATTTGCCTGCTGCTGCTACTTTTTTATGGTTAGCAATTTACATTTGGCTAATATGCTGGCACAGGTCGCCAGTTTTTTCTTTTTTTTTTATGTGAGTAGCAGCTGCAACAAATTGTTGCAGCATTGCAAGTGACAACTAAAAAGTATTCGCAACTGTTATTTATTTTTAATTGGCACTGTGTGCAAAAAAATTCATACCCTATACCAAGTTTGGGTGTAATTAAAAAATTTAACTAAATTAGCATTTCAATTTGATTATTAACATTTTGAAAAATATTTCGAAAATTAATTAAAATGTAATTATATAGATTTTAGCAGAGCATGCAGAATTCGTTGCAGTGTCAGCGCTTGTTTCTGCCTATTTATTTCGACTGCGACTTATTGCCATACCAAAAAAGGCGAATTAATAACAAAAAACAAAAATAAAAACGCGTTTTTAATTGTTCAGTGGCTTATCGCATGTTTTTGGCCATTTTGGGAGCGCAAATATGTTGAAAAAAATACACAAAAAAACCGACAACAACAACATTGTGTGTATTGTTATGTGTGTGTGTTTGTATATTACTTGCGTGCCAATTTGGTATTAAATTATGTGAAAATCAGTTTTCATATGCGCTTACCTTTTCGGCCTGGCTAAGCAGCTGGAGACAGGCCAGAGATTGCAGCGATTATCGCCTCCGTTTGCACAGTGGGCGATCAAATGCAGCGCAGCATGCGGCCAACGCCTGTTGTTGGTGTTGTTGCTGTTGTTGTTTAGTGCATTGGCAACAGGTTGCCATTTCGTACCTCATCTTAGTTTGCTGCAGCTCATTATCCCAGCGAAATGAACTCATATACCATTTACAATGGCCTGCGCTCAGTTTCTAAATCAGATGCGCTAATGATAGCCATCGAATTCTTTTTGGCTTAAACTTAGCTGCGCTTGGTGTGCGGTGTCGCACACACACACACACACACATACAGCTGCCAGTCATCGTTTCAACATCATTATCGTATGTATCTGTGGCTGTGGCCGTATCTGTATCTGCACATCGCCTTTTGCCAGCCACAGCCACATCTAAAGAGCGTGTCTGCAACCAACAACAACAACAGCAACTATAAGAGTCTCGTCTTGTTCCACAGAAAACGTTGCAATGCCGTTACCAACAACACATTTTGAGTCATTTGGTTGTGCGCGCACAAAAAACAGCAACAACAACATGAAGAAAAAAAGGTTTGACGTGCCTTAATTTCAGCCAGTTGTGAATTCAGTTTTGGCCGAAGCTGCTTTGGGCTGCGGCTGTTGGCGGTGCTGACTATACGGATGGGTTTCTCTGTGTTAAAAGCGGCGCTACGATTGCGCCTACACAAACAGCTTTGTGAGTGCTCTAGGCAAGCAGGCGGGTAGCTTGATTTGGACGGGCGGTTGATGACAAGCAGCAGAGTGGCTCAGATTGTACCTATTAAAAAAGTTAAGAAACATTTTAATTATTTCGTCAATTAACTTTAGATTTACATAACTTTAGCTTTAACATGAATATTAACATTAAGTTAAAAATTTACAAGCAGCTTGATAAATAATTTATAACTTAAACAAGTTGTTGTTAGCACAAAAGAGAAATCAATAAAAATTATTTCGTATAAAGCTGATTTAAAAAAAATTAGTTTTATTCTAGGAAAGGGTATTCAAATATCTACATACACTCACCCCGTTTGTTTAGTGTGTGGGAGACGCGACTATTCAGAAGAATGTTAATGTGAAACTGGCAGCGGATTAGCTTTTTTTGTGTCTTTAGCTAGCAACTCTTGCGCCTCGATTGTTGTGTTGGTGTTGGCTTGATTAGCGAGCGTGTGCTAAAAACAGAGCTGAGATCGCAAACTCGTAAGGCTAACAAGTTGGCTGCCAGTGGAGTCTAGACGCCAGGCATATGCATCTCCGATTAGCACATGCCGATTGGCACTGACTCAGCAGGCAGGATCAAAAGCCAGGGATCACAAGCGTGACTGCAGCAGCGGCTCAAGGGCGTGGTCGGTGCGAGGTCTAGTCTAAGGTTGGGCCTAGGCCTAATCCAAATGTTGCCTTTGTTGTTGTCAATGCATTTTATGCATAATTAGCTGGCCAGCGACAGTGACGACCACATGAAGCTGGCCAAAACAGCAGCAGCAGCGGAAATTAAACGCACTCAAACGTTTCGAACATTACAATTGGCCATGTTGAGTGTTGTGGCCAGTTAGCGTGACAAAAAGGGCGGTGCAGGCAGTGCTGTCAGCTTAGCTTGTTCACTGCTAAATCTCGCTTGAATTTATTTTACAAAAATATTTTTGTTTATTTTCTCTTCAATTCAGATATATTTTTGCATAAAAAGCCCATTAGCTTTTATCTCACTATAAATTTTAAAAAATTTTAGCCTTTTTGATTTCTCAGAAATGGGCAGCACTGGCTGCAGGAAGCGCAGCTGAGCTGCATTTCAAAATTTTGAGCTCATTGGCCGCTTGCAGAGGATGTTGCTGTTGTGCCTTTCGAGAAACTACGCAGCAACAGCAACACTTTGCTGTTGTTGGTGTGTGTTTGTGATTTATTTTGACCACGTACATATGCAAAACGCATTCTAATGGAACAGCAGCAGCGGCAGCAGCAACAATAGCTCTGTCTACGTTTGGCCATTGCGCATTGTAATTTGTAGTTACGCTCTGATTTTTGAGTTTCATTTATAGCTTCACCTGTTGCCGTGGATTGTGCATGGTTATTGTTATTATTATTATTATTGTTGCTGTTGCTGTTGTTGTTGTTGCTGTTTTCGCTTGCACGCTTCCCTGACGCCCTGCGGCACGTTGTAGAATAAAACAGATTTCCATTGTCTGTGTGGCATCTACGAAAACGGAAATGCCGCTTTTGTTGAACGGAAATGCAAATGATATTGTAGACCTTACCGGGAATTGTGCGAGAATTGTTGTACAAGTTGCGTTTTGGTTGGTTTTGCATTACCAACCAACAACCAACAACCAGCAAGCCTATCAATTACAAAGTGAACGCTCGTAAAAGTATCTTCATCCTAAACTGGTGCAGAGAACCTTGCAATGGCCAAGTATCTTCTAACATGGCTGGTCTGAGCGTTGGCCGCATTTTACCTACAGCAAACTGCATTTGATTAGGCCAACAAAAATCGTAGGCAGCCCTACGCCCTTGCAGCTTCCAGCTGACAACTGCAACAGCAACATCAACAGCAACAGCAACAGCATGAGGCGTCTAGGAAATACAGATGCCCAAAGCCCGATGTCGCCAGAGTTACGATTGCGACTCCGACTTTGACTCCGACTTGCCGAGGCGTTCAGATTCAAGCGACAGAAAATCAAGACGCCCACATGAAGTGGGAATTGTTGTTGTTGATGGGCGTAGGCGTGGTGCTAGAGTCTAGCTGTATAAAAAAAAATATTTATATAGTTTTACAAATCAGAAACTTAAGCCAATTCGACGGGCGGAAAGCATTTAGTTTTCACAATAACAAATATTATTATACACTTTATTATGACAATATTGTTGTCATAAACATTTTAAAATTTTCATAATATTTATTTACAAGCTTTTTAAGCCAGCTTTTTTTTATGTAATAAAAAAATGATTATAGTGTGTAGATTTGGCCACAGTTTCTGAATATTTATGACAAATCGTTAAAACTAAAACTAATTCCTGATATTTATGCACAACCAATTCTCAGCATTCGAAAATAAATGTTTTAGAAAGTTGTTTTCGTAAAGCTAAAGCTTAAGTAATTTCGCTTGAAAATTCTGTCCAATGCAGTCAGACTACAGTCTAATAAAAATTGCGATTACGTATGGGCGAAAGACTACTCAGTTTGCAGGTGACATCCAAGTTGGGCAGATTCTGAGTGTTGCGACAATAGCGACTCCAGCCCTTCCAATATTTGAAGCCATCCCGTTGCAATATGGTCTTGGCGCAATCAATATCATCCGAAATATCATCATTGGAGAGATCTGAGAAGCATTTAAATGAATTATGATAAATTCTTTATTTAATATTTTGAACTCACCTTCACACTTCATATTGCACAGTCCGCCGCGGCGTCCCTCGGCGCAGTAGTCCTTGCTGTTGATCTGAAAGAGTCCATAGTTCTTGCTGTTGTTCTCTTTGCGCGTCACCTTGCTCGTGTCCAAAGAGCTCTCATGCTCCACCAGGCAGATCCCTAAAAACGTTCGATATATATCTTGTACACATGTATATATATGTTTATATAACTTACAGTTGGACATGAGTGTCTTTTGGAATCGATAGGTTTCGACCATCACTCGCGTCAGCTCACAGCGCATATACTTCTTGGACTCCGCCTGCTTGCCACACAACACCATCATCAGGAAGAGCAGCGGCAGTGAAACCAAAATTCGATGCGACATTTCCGACAGCAATAAAACTGTGTTGACATCAAGTATATTAATATATGTGTATATGTATGTGCTTGCATTTATTCAAATGTAGATTAAATTCATTGGCTCTGGGAATAGCCACTTGATAAGTACTGCGTCTAATTAAATATGGGCATTCATTGTGTCTGTACACGAATAGGCCACAAGTTCATATGGCTAGCCAGGTGCATCAATCTATATACCCTACTGCAACACTTTTCTGTAAATTGAAATGCGTTTGCAATCTACGCCACTCTTCTAGTCTATATTTATGCTATCTTACCCTTATAAACCATATTCTCCATTGTTCTTTATTTAGCTTTAAATATTCATATATCAGGTAATTTAGGTCAGATCCTCAAATGTTACACCTTTTTGAACTCGTACGGATCAGTACTATCGATTGGCATTCATAGTTGTTCATCCTAAAATTTGATCAAATTTGCCAAAAATAACAAGGGGTAACATCACGATTTTTGTGAAAATTGGGTCGAAACTGAATCCGAAAACTTTGAATGCCAATCGGTTCTGTACACTTACACGAGTTCAATTAGCTATACATTTTCAATATCGGACTTAATTTGACCAAGTTACGAAAGCTACACGGGATCGTTATATATGCTGAAACTGAGGATCGTTAGGAAAAGTATAACTTGCATATCTCGGTTAAATGTAGTCCGATTGTGAAGTGTTATACCTTTTTAGAACCGTACTAATCGGTACATTTGATTGGCATTCAAAATTGTGAAACTTTAAATTTGACCAAATTTGTCAAAAATAACAAGGGGGTAACATATGAATTTTTGTGAAAAACTGGGTCAATACTGAAAAAAAAATAATAATAAAAAATAATGCTTTAGAAGTTTTAAAGTTTTTCTATAAAAAAAGTTCTTCAATACAATAGGATAAACACATTTCATAGTAACTCCAAATAGCAGTATTCCATTGTTTTAACAGCTATTTTTATTGTTTAAATAATCAGCCAATAGACACTCAGCTTTGGCTGAGATCTTTAAGTGGCTGGCAGCCATAGGATTTATGTTTTGCAATTAATTAGCACTTTCGATATTTATAATAGCAATCAATTATGTATGCTTGAAGAACAATAAATATGAATTCCATTCATTTACCCAACAAGTTCTTCAGAACTGCTGCCAAGTAAACAAAAGCCGAACAAAAGAAAAAACATTTGTATTTGAGAGAAGTTTTGGGTGCGGATAATCTACCAAGTTTGTTGTTTAACTTATGTGCAAAAGAGATAAGAAAAGATGGAAGAGATAAGAGAGAAAATACATTTTGTTAGAGTTCAGGTAAAGGCAGTAAATATGTCGAATATATATACTGCATATATTTTATGATTTAAAAAAAATTGTTTTGTTTTTATGACAAGTTAAAACAATTGTTTATGGAAGGGTATTTAAGAATATATAGCTGTTCTGTGATATATATCTGAACCGTCAGTCATACGATAGCAGTTTTAATTAGAAATGTAATCTAATCTACATATGTGCTTACCTATATGCACCTTTGTCAAGGTATTTAAATATTGATAAATTGAATGCACAGGTTATAAAATAATTGTTTTAATAATAATAATATATTTAGTAACTGTTGTGAGAATAAACCCAGACTTAACAGTTTATATATGCTGTACGATTCTTGGTAATAAATTCACAATGTATTCGTAAAAATTTTGGCTGCGTGGGACTTCAAACAGAATGGGTAATGTTCTTTGTTTGTAAAACATCCAAAATGTTTGGTATTCAGTGAGCGTCTGGCAAAAGTTTAGCATACACATTTTTTGGCCAAGAAGCGTCTGTGTCTGTCCGCCTGTCTGTCTGTCTGTTTTTGACTTGATTGCAAAGTAATTACAATGTTTACCTTTGTTAATTAACTTGAACACAAAACAACGAACGAGACGCGACGCGGTACAGCAATAAAAACTAGTTTCAACACGATTGCGAGTACGGATACGAAAGCGAATGTGCGAATGTGAATGTGAATGCGAATGTGAATGCGATTGTCTGAGCAGCTGTAGCTTCTTTTGTATTCGCGTTGTGCTTTATAGTTTCAATTTCGACGTGAGCTGGCGCTTCGCATGTGCGCCGCTGCGGGCCCCCACACAGATACTAAATACAAATTAAAATGCTTTAAAGTACTCTTACGAGCCGCTGCCGAAACAAAACGCTCATAGAATGAAGCTCGCTGCTCGCCGTTCGAGTATTTATTGGTCGGCCGACTGAGAGCTTTGCATTTGCTCTTAAAAACCAAAACAACAAAACCGAAACTGTTCTTTAAGCTGCGAAAGTTGAAATACCCTTGCAAGAACATTCTTATAGATAACCGAGTTTTCACACAAAATCGTTGTGTGTGTAATCAGTTGTTGCTATAGGCTATATAAATTATTATTGCTGCCTTACAAATTGCATGACAAGCTTTGAATACCCTCTGCAAGGGTATACAAATTAGCCACGCTCTGTCGCTGTACTCGGCACTAAATACTTATTATAGTATTGTTGTTGTTGTTCGTTTAGCTGATTTAGTGATAAGCGGGTCTTAGCGTTATATATACATATATATGTATATGTCATGCTCATCCCGAGTTATTTGTTTAATGGGGCAAATTTGGGTTTCGGTTTGTTGATTTTCAATATATTGAAATACCTACAGAATTGCACTCACTTATCGGCAGATACTTAAAACTTTATCTGCCACAAGTTAAGGTAAATAAGAGGGTTGGCAGGTGCCGACTGCAAGATACCCTGTAGGACATAAGTAATCTGAAGAAGATATAGTATAGCATATATATATACTATATATATACTATATAAAGTTGTTCTTTTTACTATAATGTGGAGCTAGTTAAGCTACGCTTTATAAAATGAGAGCAACCATTCAATATACTCTCTGTCGCATTCAGAACAGGGTATAGGAAATCGAAGGGTGGAACAAATATGTTGAACTTGTTTAACAGCTTCGTCGACTGCTTTTGAAAGCTGATAAGAAAAACCAATAATGAATTCCTGGAAAAACGGAATCTCGATTAAATATGAACCGATTATAGTATATGCATATGCGCAGGGTTTATATAATTGAAAATGCAATGGACCTGTGAACCGAGCGAGACTTATAGCTAGCAGCTAACATATATGTTTAGGACTAAGCGGAAAGCGCCCCACCGTGCCACCAAGGAGCAGGAGCAAAAGTAGAAGCTAGGTGGGGTGAGTTGGGCTGATTTTGGTGTTGGGCTTAGCAGCGTGAGACATCGGGCAGCGTGCGCCCGCGACATTTGCTCATCCAGCCGGGCCAGGCCTGGAAGCCGTGACGATTGAATATCTGCATGGCGCAGCGGGAATCATCGGAGATTTCATCGTTCAGGAACTCTGTGTGGAGAGATGCACTTAGCTATGTTATATATATATTTGGGTTGGACTCTAATTACCTTCGCATTTGATGTTGCAAATGCCACCGCGACGACCCTTGCGACACCAGTTCTTGCTGTTAATCTGTTGATTGGCTGGACGGAGTAAACAATGGCCACTAAACGCTTGCGAATGCTCGATGCACATACCTGAAAGAGTCCGTAGCTGACGCTCTGGTTGGGCAGCTGCATCGATTTCGATGTGCTGCGACCGCTCTCCGACTCCACCAGGCAGACCCCTTTGCGAGGAATCGAAAAATTCATTATATATAATGTACTCTCTACTCGGCCGATCGACTTACAATTGGAGAGATAGCTGCGTGGGAAGTCGTGACGCAACAGCTCCTTGGCCAGCTGGCAGCGGGTCAGAAGCTTCGACTGTGTTCCTGACAGCGACATCAGCAACAGGATCAGGCTCAGGCTCAGGACACTGGCGTTCGATTTTCTGCACGGCGGAGCCATTTGTTAAGCGATACTACACACGGACTTAGATTTGGGCGGGATTGGGTGCCACTGGACCACTTTAATCCTAAAGCGCTTCCGCAGCAACTGCCAAACTACAACTAAACACGCGTAGCTCCCGAAATCGGGCCTTTTAAAGCCTCGCACGCAATTTTCTTGTGTCGCCGTCGTCGTTATGCCACAGACAAATTGACACAACAACAATAACAAGCAGAAGAAAAGGCGAGAATTGTATACCCTAACGGAGAATTCTAGAAAATGAGGGGGCAGTAAATGTGCATATCACATGAAAAGTAGTTTAGACTTATACCCTGTACTCAAAGTAAAAGTAAAGACAATAGGACCTGATCCAATTTCAATACCTGGGAATGGAATAAGACAACATACATAACATAGAATTACCTCCCCTTATTCAGTTACTAATTCTTATTATTAAACCATAAACAATTGCATATTGCATATAGAAATCGTGGTACTTTTAGCTAGTGTATAACAAGTACAGATACATATGCTCAATTGGCATGCGGGGGCAACGTCATCGCCAACAACAACTTAAACAACAACAACAACAACAATGAAAACAATGTCACATGAACAGTTATTGCGTTGCTTTCGCTTTCCGTTGCTCGCGCCCTGTGAAAAGAGCTCGCGTGAAAATTGGGAAATTTGTTTATTCTGGTAAATCGATGTCATGTCGACGCCGACGTCGACGTTGACGTCGCAATACAAAGCGAATTGTTAGCCTATTTGTCTATTTTTCCAGCGTTGCATACCTAAAGATACAAAAGTATCTCAGACACACACGCACACACTCTGCGTCTGTAGCTATGCAATAAATCGCGCGCCTTTGATTGCGTTAAGCGCTAAATTGGCAAATTGTCTTGCACAGCAGCGCAGATGCATATCTTTAAATGTATCTCACTATCACTAGATGTATCTGTATCTTTAAGTGTGAATGTATGCTGCTATGCATGTGTGTCAGAGTGTCAACGCCGCTTGACCTAAAAAAGACGCACAATTCCAATTCACTTAGCTATATGCAAATGCAATTTCACAAATATATTCACTAAACGTTTTATTTTTGTCAAAAATCAAAAAAATTTCCATGAGCTAACCAAAGTTGTTTTTTTTTCTATCCACTTCAGCTGCCTGCTGCTGGCTCTTACGCTGGTCTCAGCCAATCAATTAAAGGATCTGCTTGAGGATACCACCACCACCACTACCACCAGCACCCCACCCAGCACCACTTCCTCCACCAGCACCACCAGTGCAACCACAATTAGCGCCTATGTTATTTCGGCTGCCGCTGTGCCCGCCTACAATGCTGCCACGCCCAAGTCCAAATCGAAGCTGGCCTCGGTCAAATACTTCAACAAGAGCGCACCCAAGAAGCGCAAGGCCGAGGAGGTCTCCTCGCTGCCCCTGCCCGTGGACACCGACGGCCTGCTCGAGTGGAAGTGCCCCAACATTTCGAGCACACGCAATGCGGAACTCGAATGCGGTTGCGATCTGCCACACACGCTGCGCTGCAACATCGATCTGCACGGACTTTTGGTAAGCAAAATTACAGGGTATTCGTAATGGGGGAATTATATCAGCAAACATTCAATATGGGTTTTCAGGAGTAGTTTAGCATCCAACATTAATCAATCAATTGGTAGAGTCAACTGATCAGACTGATCAGTCCAGATCTTTAAGAAGTAGCCAAAATCGCACAGAATCCTTATTCCTCTCCTCCTCAATCTTTCAGATCTTTCTGAGTTCCCACTCCACAGTGTTACTTTATAACATTTATTTCTATCCAAATCCAATCCGTATGTTTGGTCCATATATCCATATTTTTTCATCGTATTCTCTCTCCCACTCTCCCATAGATCCTTGCAGATAGACTGCGTAGTTCGCCCTACTCCATCTCGCTGCTGGACTGCTCGCTGCGCAACGTCACTTTTCTGAGCGATGCGAAGATTTTCGATGGCATCGCGCTGCACGGCCTGGTGATCTCGTCCGGGGAGATCAAGCGTGTGCACAAGTCCGCATTTCTGGGCATTAAGGGGCCGCTGCAGGCGTTGGGTTTGCCGGGGAATGCGCTGCTGAGCGTGCCCTGGAATGCGCTGTCCACGCTGAACTCGTTGGAACGTCTGGATTTGGCCAACAACAAGATCAAGGCGCTGGGCACCGCCGACTTTGTGGGCCTGGGCAATCTGGTGTACCTCGAGCTGAGCGGCAATCAGATCTCGAGCATATCGCAGCGCACCTTTGGCAGCCTGCGCAAGTTGGAGGTGCTCAAGCTGGGCGGCAATCGTCTGGGCGACTATGCGCTCAGCCTGAAAGCGATCGGCCAATGCTGGAGCCTGCGCCAGCTGGATCTGACGGCTAACAATCTGAATGGACCGCTCAGCGAGCAGACGCTGCCGGGCATGCGCAATCTGGAGAGCCTCAATCTGAACAGGAACATGATCAAGAGCATCCAGAACAAGGCGCTGGCGAACTTCTCGCGGCTGGTGAGCCTCTCGCTGCGCCACAACCAGATCGATGTGCTGCAGGATCACGCCTTCTATGGCCTGGGCGCACTGGACAGCTTGGATCTGAGCTACAATGGCATCGTGGCCATCTCCAGCGCCTCGCTGCAGCACCTGACCCGGCTAACGATGCTGGATCTGACGCACAATTTCCTGCGCGCCCTCACCTCGGATCTGATAGCGCCGCTGCCGTCGCTGCGCGAGCTGCGCCTGGCCGGCAACGATATCTCGATTGTGGCCAGGAATGCCATGGACCGAGCCCATGAGCTGCAGGATCTGCAGATGCAGGAGAATCCGTTGTCTTGCGACTGTAGCATTCGCCCCTTTGCCGAGTGGCTGCAGGTGTCCAAGCTGTCGTCCAGTTTGAGCGCGTCCTGCGTGACGCCGCCGCGGCTGGAGGGCGCGCCGCTGCTGCAGGTGCCCGTGGAGACGCTCACCTGCGACATGGACAACGTGGAGAAGGACAATGCGAACATCATGGAGCACCTGGAAACGCTGGCCAAGCCCAATCAGACCTCATCCCATGTCAAGGACTTGTCCGAAGAGGTGCGTGGCTTAAGTTGCTTGTCAAATGGATATCTAACATTTCGCCCACAGATCATACTCCATGAGCTGCACTACTCGGCGGACTACGGTCTCATACTCACCTGGCTGCTGAATCTCAGCAAGAAGGATTACATGTGCGACGCCATCTTCGTGTACAGGGAGGAGAACATCAACGAGATTCTCATCGACAACTCACCCGTAAGTAAACCGGGCAAACTCCAACTTTGCTGCAACTAACCAACCAATTTCTGAATCGTGTCCTTTGCAGATCCATTGCGAGAGCAAGGTGGTCAATGGCCAGAACACCGTGAGCGTCATAGTGCCCGACAGCTCCTCCCTGGACATAGGCGAGAGGTGTGTGCATATAATAGAAATATACAAGTCCAGTTGCTTACTTTCTCTTCCCCTTTCCTCTGCAGCTACCGCTTCTGTCTGGTGATGGTGCAGGAGCAGCATCCCAAGGCTGATCTGTACATTGGCTGCTCGAACATCACCCAGCTGCAGGTGAGCAGCCCCGGCGCATTGCCGGTAGCGCGCCAGTACCACCGACGGCCCTACTACACACCGCACGACCCGGAGCCGGAGCATGCCGCTGGCGAGGATTATCCGGTGAACAAGCGGCAGTTTAACAGCCAGCAGCAGATGCATCCGCAGCAGACGGCGGCGCCAACGCTGCTGCACAGCTACAATGTGATCGATTCGCTGAACAAGAGCTTTCTGCCCGGCTTGGGACTGGGCATCCTGGTCACCTCGGTGGTGGTGCTCATCTGGGGCGCCACACGGATACGCCAGGGCATCAGCGGCGGCGGCGCGGATGTCAGTCTAGGCAGCAACAGCAGCAGCAGCATGCACCACAACAACAACAACAATAACAACAGCAGCAGCAGCAGCCGACCGGGCACGCCCACAGCGACCACGTGCTACGCCGCCTCGGATCACATAGCGCGCATGGCGGATGCGGAGAACGGGACGCGTTACCTCAAGCTGCAGGCAACGACGAGCCTGTGATCAATCAATCAATCAATCGATCAATCGTTTGAAAATTGTGATAGTACAAGCACTTGTACCCATATCTTTAGACATATATACGTTTATATAGTATGCTTGAAAGTACGATTTCTGCACTAATCCAAATACTTGGCCTAACACTAACCCAATTGTGCCATAAACCAACTCACAAAGAACAAGAATTAAGCCTATTTAGTGGAACTATCCACGCACGCCCTCTTTATAAGGAAAAATACTTTTTATAGCAATTCGTCGGGTGGATTATCTGAAGAATCCTTCGTCCTTTAACGCACTGCGTACTAATTTGTATGTCCTTGCAGATGGTTATTTTATTTTGACAAGAGACATTTACCGTTAAGTATATATATTTGATCAGTAGTAAGCAAAATAATGTATTCTTTATAAAAATAATTTAAAACAGTCAAAAATTAATTTTTTTACTAAAAACTTAAATATTTTAAAACTTGAGAATATTCTTTAGCATTTTTTTTAAATATCGGATTGAAATGAATTGAGTAAATTTCTTCTAAGCAGACAGAACAATATTTAATTGCTAAATTAGATAGAATCTTTCGGAACAATCGGTTATAAAATTAATTTGCCGCCCATCTGCAAGGGTATTTATCTTTCGGCACTTCGACAACAACCTATACTCTATACTTGTACACTAATTTAATCAAATGCGTTAGAAGTAGGATAAAATATTCACGCCTCTGTCCCCAAGCTATCCTTTAGCATTAAGAAAGTGTAAGTCATGACCCTAGGCATAAGGCTTTAATAATTTATTAACCATATAGCAAGCACACAAAAGAACTTCAAAGTAAGCAACAGGACAACAAAATGTTGAAAGCATAATAAATAAATAAATGAAATAAACAAACACACAATGCAGTCCAAATTTTGTTTGAGGGCGTCGATTGGTTTGGGGTTTCGGATAAAAAAAAATCGAAAAGTCTATAAGGTCAGCGCTGCCATTTGTTATACCACTATATATAGTTTTTTATATGAGCTCTCGACGCAGGACGCATAAATTTAAGTGGACAATTAACATGCGTATGACGTCACAGCACACCCAACTTTCATCTAAATTAGCCAATTATATATGCAATGAGCTCATAGTTTAAGCTCCCAAAGGATTTGACGACACGCCGCCAAATTACCGTAAGAAACAAAACAGGATAACCAGGAATAGAGGGTTGGGCCTTTCCAGTCTAGATAGTCTGGCTTCTGCCCGTCGCTCACTCAAGAAATCAAAGTTGGCTCAACGCTGCTCAAATATTGCCGCAGTTGTCAGTACCCTTTGAGCTGTTCCCTGCGCTGCGGCCTGTCATACCCTGTATTTATAGGAAGGGGCATTTTGCAATTTTGCATTAAAGAAAACAAAGTGTGCAAAGTTTCCAGACACTAGAAGAGCCAAATATCATAAAATTGAGAGTGTAAAGCATCGCATATCGATGTTTTTCAAAAAAAATCGATAAATATCGATTTCCAGATTAAGTTTTTTGAGCATTTCGAAAAAATTATAAGAGAGTACATAAAAATCGATATCGATAATTTATAAAAAACTATAAATGAGTATTATGAATGTTTAAAGGGTAACACCAAGTCAGTCAAGATCGTCTGGAGTATTCACAATACAAAAAAAATTTGAGCCGCTGCGTAAAATTGTAATGAACAACATATGTATGCTATGATTAGTTACAGGGTATCTGAGGGTCGGTCATTGCTTACCAAAGTATTTTTAGAGCATGTTTTTGTTGCGCTCTATTTGTGTTGTGGTCATCGGTGATATGGCGACGCGTTCGCGTTCACGCCCACCATTGCCAAACGGGCAGCCGTCCTCGGGCCGTGTCAGTTTGGCGACAACAATGAGCACGGCCGGACGGACAACGCAGGCCACTGGCAGGACGACGCGCTAGCATTTATCGATTTTCAGCTCACACACGCCGACACATTAGCACGCCTCGAGTTGTGTTGCGTGTTAGCTAAATAAGAGAAGGTTAAGCGGAAAACAACTGGCCATTTGCAAGTCAGTTTCCGTACCGGATTGATTGGCAGCTCCAGCAGTGCTGGGCTGGTCTGCCACGGAGACGGGGCCCGCGCTGGCTGCCCTTAGAACGGCCTACACATGAGCATGCTGGGCTTTGTCTACTTGGTGCTCATACTGGGCTGGATATTGATCGTGCTGTTTCTCAAGTGCAAAAAGTCACTGGCGGCGCCATTTCGCTTTACCGAGAACTACACGGATGCCATTGCAGAGACTGGGGAGCGACGTCCCTCGGTGCACGTGATACAGCTGCAGAACGAGGATATTGAGCAGGAGGATCACTATATGAACAACTTTCACCGCCAGACGGACAATCTGCAGCGTTATTCGCATCGCTCCACGCTCGAGGATCGCACCATTGAGCGCACATATCCCACGGATGCGGTCATTAATCCCGCCTTCACGCACGACGAGGATTATGTTATTAATGGTGAGTTAACTTTTGGATAATCGGACTTCATTTGGTTACATTTAATGCAACTTCTGCAGCGCCGCCGCCATCCTATGAGGAGGTAATGCGCCAGCCGCAGGTCTATCCGCAGGTGCGACACAATAACCATAAGATCAGCGATCTGAACATTTGAGCTATATAGCTATAGGCTTACTTAAAAATACTGTACATACGTAGTTTTGTCAGCTGTGATTTTTCAGATTTAAATATATGTACATATGTCTTAACAAAGATTTGGTTACTAAAGCGTACATTTATTTGTTGAGGGCCAAAATCAATTCAATTGATTCCAAAGTTGCCGTTGTCGCATTAGCAGTAACATTAATTATACACATATAGAAAATGTACAAAATGATTTTACAAATGATTACAAACAAACAATCAGTCAAAGTGTGTGCGTGTGTGTTTTTTGGATGTGTATGTGTGTGTGTGTGTGTGTGTCGTTATGTTTTAAATAAATAATAAAATGTAAGTGTGCATCGTTTAAATTAAAACGAAAATATAAAAACAAACTAAACTAAATTAAAATAAACAATAATACATGCACGTATATATACTGGTGTGTGAGTGTGTTTGTGTGTGTGTGAGGTTCATATATATATATGTTGGCATTTGGCTAAATAAAGTCACTAAATCCAAAACACATTTACATAATATGCATAAAGAAATGTGCCTGGGCTCAAAATATACACAGATTTAATGACTTGAGTTAAGTTTCTGTTGACCCTATTCGTTTTTTGGCCAGATTTCTTTTTGTTTTGTTTTTGGCTATATAGTATTTAGGTATTTATGTCAGGACCTTGTGCACGCTGTGCATTTGAATGAACGCCTCCAGCTGCGTGGGTATTAGGCCTCTAAAATGTAGCTTATTGGTGGCTATCGAGCGCGCTGCCAGACACTTGAGGCTCGTGTGAGCATTCTGGTGTCCATGTAACAGATTGGCCAAGTTAGCTAAAATATACAAAATTTAGATATCATCTTTCGTTGTTAACAAACGGCGAATTTACCCTGCTTGCAGGCCATAGCTGCTGTTTGACCCGCTGCATTTACCGCATCCAAATGCGCACCCGCCTCCACGAACAGCTGCAAAATGCGCGTCATATCACCCTGGCGATCCTGCGAGCTGTTTATCTTTGTCACCAGGATGTGCAACGGGGTATTTCTAGCTGCATCCACAGCCACAACAGAAGCGCCGCAGTGCACCAACACCAAGGCGGTCGCATAGCAGGGAAATCTGACAATTGTGTATACATAAATTAGCCACATATCATTTCAAGCTTATCAAGCTCCATCCTACTTGCACATTTCGTTGTTGTAGAACTCATCCACGGGCGTCACACCATTCACGGCGAGATGAAGCAGGGTCTGTCCATCCTGCATGCGCGTATCGTTCTGTATGAACTTGCGCACGACCAAAAACAGCTGCTGGATGTGCTCCTCATTGATGTCCTGCTGATCCTTCTTGCGCCGTGCCAGCTGTGTGATAATTTTAATTAAATACAACGCTGTGATGCAATTCTGGTTGTTCTGATCCTGCAGCAAACTGACGCAGGAATTGGGCTTATCGCTCAGCATTTTTAACTTGTTCTTCTCAATCTCCTGCTGGCACTTGGCCAGCACGGGCAGCACATTATCTAGCGTCAGGCGATGATTCTCGACACGCAATATTTGCGAAAATAGCTGCTCAAATCGAAGCAAATCCCGATCAACGCTGACCTATTAAAAAAGTATTAAAATCATTTTGCAATTAAAGAGTAACCTTCGCCACTCACATTGTTGCGCATGCGCAGATCGATGGCATAGTTCCAGAGTACCTGGCACTGCTCGAAGCGGCCCTGATCCGCCATGACAGCGCCGCGATAGACGATGGCTTGCGGTAGATCCGGATTGTTTTTGCCCAGCACACGCTCGCGTATGGCCAGCGACTCCATGTGTATCGAGTGATGGTTCAGCTTGATGGCATTCAGCTCGGGCAGATTCTCGGTCTCGAACCAGCTGTCATAGGCGGGCACCGGCTGTTGCACCTTCTTTCGAATGACGCGCTGCGAGTCGCTGTAGCGCAGCTGCATGGCCCGCAGCAGGTAACTGTAAGCGCGATTCACATCGTATTTGGTTTTGTCGTTGGCGTACGTGGCGCCCAGAAGCTCCAGAGCGGTGATCTGCTCCTCCTTGCTCATTAGACCCGGCCGCTGAATAAACGCCTCAACCACATCATCGTGCAGTCGCTCGGCAGCCAGCAGCGCCGGCGTGATGCCGGCATCGTTCTTCTGCAGAGTTGCGCCATGATCCAGCAGCGACACCACCACATCCAGATGACCGCTCTCGGCCGCATAGTGGAGCGCCGTGGCGCCGCACAGCGCCTGATCGTTGGGCCGCGACCCGTTCTGCAGCAGCGTGTTCACGACCAGGTGGTGACCCTTGTAGGCGGCAATCATCAGCGTGTTGTTGTTAAACAAGTTCGTGGCATTCACATCCGCGCCATGCTCCAACAGAAACTGAACAATGTCCAGGCGACCTGGCAAGTGAACAATAGCATATAAGCACAAGAATCTAGCGTGGCGCACACACAACTTACCTTCATAGCAGGCAGCCCGCAGAGGAGAGGACTGCGCCTTGGTGTTGTGATTGATGGAGGCGCCTGCCTGCACCAGCATCTTCACAATCTGGAGATGACCCATGCCCGCGGCAACCCACAACGCTGTGGCACCATAAACCACCAGCCCATCAAAGATGACATTGCACTCCCGCTCCAGATCCACCTCGTAATGCGAGAGCAGCGTCTTCACGAACTTCACGTTGCCCGACATGGCGGCCATGGTGAGAGGTGTCAACGATTGCCCATCAGGCTGATCGAAATTCTGCAAGAAAGAGAGCGAGAATTATTGATAGGTGCTTATTTATAGTAAGTACAGGGGTCCCTCGATGGACTGCAAGGTTTAAATCTCAGATTTAAAACGTTTACTATTTGCAGTGATAGTTATTTTTATGTTTATGTTGTTATTGTTTGCTGTAATGGTAAATACATCGAAAAATCTTTCATATTAAACACTTATTTTACTACATCAATAGTCCACCATATCTTTAGTTCACTGTACAATAATTTTGTGTATGCTTATGAGATGCGTGCGCATCTCTGTCACATTTCACAGTCAAGGCTGAACGAAAATAGTGCGTTTTTCTCGCAATTATAGCATAAATCGCCGCGGAAAACGTGCATAGAAAATTGTCAAACACGTCGCAGAGAGTTTTCCTTTGTTGCTGCACAACGGATTTTTGGCACGGCAAATGTAAATATTACAAATGCGCTCGCTCTTTTGCCTTTGTCTTGGCTAAAAGTGTGTATTCATTGTGCCAGACGGTCGGATGGACGGACGGATGCAGCCCAGAGACATCGCGAAGACAAGATCCAGGCATCGCGCGGCCAAAGTCCAAGGCAGGCAGACAGACAGACCGACAGACAACATTGTCAGGGCTGACCCCATAAACTGAACAATTGCGTATTGGCTTTAAAAGGCTGTCTGCTCGCTTTTTGGCTGCTCTACGAAAATAGCAAGTGGGTCAAGAAACCGTCGGACCATCGTCGAGACTCACCGCCGGATAAGTTATGTAGCTGGTCAATGGCAATGTGTCGTTAGCGCCGCGCCAGAAGCTCGCTCCCGGCCAGGCGGACTCATACCAGCGCTTGCGTGTGCTGCCAAAAACAAATTGGGAGTTAGTTAAACCATAGGAAGATTTTCCTTATCAAAAATACTCGAATCGAATTGAATCGAATCTTTACCGATATAACTCCGCGTGCATAGCTGCCTGGCAATTATTTTTAACTGGAGCTGGTGTGGCAAAAGGACGCAGCTGCTGGCTCGGCTCCTGACGGCAGTCACGAAAAATTCGATAAAACTTCGTGATGCCGAACGAGCCACAATTCCTGCGCCCAACCCCATGTTTGCATACGGCTCGAGCAATATGCGTTTTGGGGGTTGTTCACCAAAAAGGACATGCCAGAGGGTGAGGAGCGCACGCAGGCGCATTCCAAGCCACAGCACAGCTGATGCATGGGAATAGAGAGCGCGCGCGAGAGAGAGATTCTCTCTTTTCCACTATCATAGAGAGAGGGAGTTTGTTTACAGTTCTCGCCAGCTGTTTCGTTCGCATTCCATTGGAATCGGGAAATGGCATTTAATCTTAAGTGGAAGTCAATTATAGTCTACAGACCGAAAAGAGAAAACAGAATACAGTGCATAATATTCGTTAAAAATATACCCTTGCATCAACAAGATAAGGATATATATCCATGTTCGACTGTCTGTCTATCGCTATTAAACTTTATTTTTTAGAGATATTTTCTAAAAACAAAGTTAAACATTGTGTACTTCTTACAATAGAGGCAATAATCGTAAATTCAGCTCTGCAAATAAGAGATTTATTATGCTGATAACATATGTATGAGAAAATAGCTTATCAAAAATTGTGATTGTTTTTTTTTTTTTGGTATTAAAGCAGGTGGACGGCTAATTAATACTTGCTAGTGTTTATAATATTGCTGCTCCGCCACCCATAACGGTTTTTGCCAAATTTTTATAGTGCGCCACGCTTCTCAGCGCATTTCATAAATAGGCAAATGATTAAACAACGCACATTTCAGGAACTGGCAGCTGGCCAAGTTCGTGTCGACCAGGTCCAGAAAGAGAGAAAGAACGCGCCGCAGTAGCGACTATATATATATGAATAATTAGTTAAATATGGTGCCGATTTTGAGGCTGCAATCTCTAATTAAAGATGACAAGGCAGGTTTTAGCATATAGGCATATATGTATGTATATATATAATCTATATAAATCTGCAAAAATTAATTTCAAATTAACAACAATTACTGTGCTGCCAACAATAAAATTATAAACACTCTCTAAAATACACACGAGCTGTATTTTTATGGGTATCATAGAGGGAGAGGCACGATGGGTAGAGAGAGAAGGGAGACTGCTCTCATTGGATCGCCCAGATGTGGCGATAAACAAAGAAATCGCCTAAGAAAAACAAGCGAGAAATTCAATTTTACATATAAAAACAAGTAAAAGTGCTCTAGTCGGATGAGTCAGACTAGTAGATATCCTGCACCTATCTGCGCACAATTGATCTTTCTTTACAGATGAATAAAATCACATACACATGCGCGCGCGGGGCAAGTGGGGGCGGTTGCACCAAATTACGCACTTATATTTCACGAGTAATCAATATTTTTGGATGTTACTATAAATTTAACATTTTCTCCAAGTCTTATAGTTTTTCAGATCGGTGCGATTATCGAGACGGACACACCGACCAAACAGCTGATCACGAAAATATGAACCCGTTACATACGTTTTCTCAAAACCAATATACTCTTATTCACTCATTTCCAATGACTACAGGGTATAACAATACCTATATATAGTTGGAAATTTTCATTAATGACGCAGTAGTAAATTTTTCTCATTACGCAAAATAAATTAACACTTTTTCAAGAGTGGGGGACGGGGCTAATTGAGGAGAGCTGCTCTCCGCACTCACCGTATTAACCAAATGCGTTTGCAATTTGGTCGAGGCGATCGTGTTTAGCGCCTCAACGAAGAGCATCATCTGGCTGCTGCGCGCTGCCAAATATACGGTGTTCAGCTGGGAGAACTTGATGCGCGGCTCGTTAGGGTACTTGGAGCGCAGCTCCTCGGCAATCTCCACCAGCATGCCGTGTGCCATATTGAAGAACCCAAAGTCGAGATCTTCGTCGTAGATCGACGTGTACGCCTCCTGCCGCTGCAGCTCTGCCTCGTCCGCGGCGCCCACTTCCATGTTGCTCAGCAGCGACGCCAATTGTCGCAGCGTGCAATAACTGAGTAGATGGCTAATATTTGCGTATTTTACTTAACCACACGAAAGACAAGAAAACACTTATTTTTAACGCTCGCACTTGTCCGCAACGAAAATATTACTGTAAAGGCAAGTGTGGGTGCCCAATCGTTCGTTCAGTTTTGCTCGATTCTTATCGAATAATCGTTATGTTATGTTAACAACAGCTGGCTGTTAATTACAGTGAGACCCTAAAAGTTGCAAATTTTACAAATTTCAAATTAAAGTGCGTTACGTAACGGTAATACTTTTCAATTTCAAAACATTAAAATAAAAATACGTTACGTCTTTGGTAATGCTTTTTAATTTCATATTATGATTGAAATTTAAAGTCAAACTTATGTGCAAACATGAAACAATTGTGTGAAATACAGCTTGAAATAATATTTATACATATATAAACATATATATATATATATTGAGATGTATTGAGTGTGTTTATCAGCTATAGTTTCTCCTCTCTAAATATGCGAAATTAGTTTTGAGCTTTTATGATTTATAAGTGTGAATAACATTTTGAAATTGTTGTTTTAGAGTGTATGGCAGCTATTATTTCTTCTTCTGCAAAAATGTGTCTTGAGCATTTGTGTTTTGCTTTTATTCGAGATTTTTAACATTGGGTAACCTATTTCTTTAGTGTTTTTTCCCGTAGGTTTACCCAATGTTGCTTTTAATCGAGGCGTTTCTGGTTTCATATTTTTCCAATTGTGTCCGTATTTATTATATATTTGGAAAACTATGCCTGAACGCAACGATATGTGATAGCATATTCAATTATACAGTGTCCGTATGGTCGATTTCTTCTTTACGCCATATCATACTATATATATATATATATATGCACATATATCTGTTTGAAGATTACATTGCTTGTGCAGTTCCGTGTGGTTGTGTTTCAGCAGTAGCCCAAGCACGAACTTCAGTTTTGTGGTTTACTTGTACCATAAGTATCAATTAATATATTATATAAATATATCGTTATTATACGTAGTTTGTGATTTTCTCAATTTCGATTTGTTTTGTTTCGATGGCTTGTGTACATTTACCGAGATTGCTTCATTCATTTCTAACGATTCATATATACATATATATATATATTATACATTCACAATTTATAATCATGCACTAAACATGTTCTTTCACATATACTCAGTCACGTGTACATGTCGCAAAAAAATGTATACCAACTTGAAATTTAAGCTTTTACTTGAATTTAGACTAATTTGTTTCTAATCTGTGCCGTTCTTCAAAAAGGAAAACAGTTCGCATGTTGTATTTTTCATTCTTTTTTAGATTCCTTTGTGACAATTTGTGTGGATTCTTTCATCATCTATATTAGATTTTCTGAATGTGGCTAAAAAAAATTAAATTATATAATCGAACAAATTATAAGCTATAGTTTTTTTTATAAAAATCCAATATTTATAATACAAGCGGTGTTTTGCAATTAATAAAATTAATCAACATTGTAAGCCAATGCGCCGCACTGCTTAAAAATTCACACAATTTTCACTGGCATTTGCAGTTGGGCGCTTGGCTCTAAAAGAAGCACTAATCAAAGCTACGTATTTATATACATATGGCAACATTAGCGTTTGGGTTTAAAAATTACGTTTAAAAAGCAAATAACAAATGGCGAATGGAATGGAACTTTACTTGGTTGCGCCGCGCCTCCTTAGTTGCTGGCTGCAATGGGCACGTAGTTGGGCACGGATATGCTAGCCGGAGCCGTGTTGTTCAATTGCGACTCCGTGACGGGCTTAACCTCCTTAGTGTTTAGGCTTGGACGCGAATTTCGTTTCCGCTGTGGACGTCCGCCGTTCTTAACCGGCGACGGTGTTTTGGTTGTAGAATCTGGCACAGAAGACACACTCTGCGATTTGTCGCCACCGGCGCCAAATTCATCGCTGGCGGAACGCGAACCGCTGATTCCCGGCTTCTGGCTGAGAGTGTTGCGTTTGTTGCGACGGCGTATGGTGCTGGGTTTGATGACCGGCTTAATGATGGCCTTGCTGGGATCAAAGAAACTGTCCAGCAGCTCGACCAGTTCGTTTTTATCCTCGGTCTTGAGGCTGGGAATGCCCTGGAGGGCCGCGTCCAGTCCTTCGACTCGCTTCTCGATCCAAATTTCATTCAATGTGCCCAAATCGTGGCCGTTCTCGGCCAGCACAATGCGAAACTTGACGGCACGCACGCGATGGTAGAGCGTGGTCTTGAAATAGTTCAAGAACACGGGACGGAACGAGTTCTGTCGCTCCAGGTGCACATTCTGTGTATCCAGCTCCTTGACATCACAGCTAATGGCCTCTGTGAAGGGCTTCAGGGCATTAAACAGATTGCACAAGGAGTTCGTTGACTCGGGCTCAGTGCTGTCCAAGTTGCTCAACTGCAGAGCCACATTATAGGTCAGCTTGGCACGGACGCTGGCACTGCCATCGAACTCATCTCGCTCTTTTTGGAGTCCATTCTTTACATGCTTATCAGCGCTGCTACTGTTGCTATCTGGCTCATTATCTTTTCCGACCTTGGTGTTCTCCTCCTTACCCTTGGAGAGGATCTTCGATAGGTTGCGAAGACTGTAGTGCTTGGTGTCGCCAATCGAGGACTTGGCCAGATTGAAGCTGTTTACGAAAGACTTGACCGTCTTGGTGAATCTATCGAGCATGCCATACTTCACGAGCGATTGTAAAATCATGTATGGAATAAATTTGCGCTCTTCGTGATAGAGTAGGACGATGCCATCCGCATTGGGATTTTTCGATTTCAACTGATCCAGCCAGTCAAGGAAGTCTTTGAGCGCAGCGACCTCAGATTTAGATTTGATGATCTGCGCAGAGTCCATATATGAATTGTTGTTAGAAACTGGAATATGGAATATCGGGACTGAAAAACTCACCTTGTAGGTCTGCATCGACTTCAGCATACGAAAAAATCCAATCGAAATAACGCGAACTTGATGACGCTGACGGGCAGCAGGATTTAAATTCATATACGGCATAATGTATTGCTCGAAATGATCGGTCGGGGTGTATGCGGCCAGCTGAACAATCTGCATTGGAATGCGCACAAAGGAGAAAGAGGAAAGTTGGGTTATGTTCGAGCAAGAGTTCATTAACCTGAGCTTTGACCCCTGCACCTACCTCGTCGATGAGACGACGTCCAGTTGTGTCTATGTCCACGGCAACCAGGACATATTCGCCATTTGGCAACTCGTTTTGAGCGGCCACACCCGACGCGGCCGAGGATTGATCCGCGGCAGAGATATTAATCACAGAATCAATGCTGATGGCAACCATTTTGGCATATGAACTGTAAAATAAAAAAAAATAAATAAACAAAGTTTAAAAACAATCGCAATTAAAAAAAATATATTTTAGAGCGCTCACAGAAAACAGGCAAATTTCAATTATGGTACAATTTTTAATTTTTTCAATATTTAGCCGACTAATCGCGACGCGCACAGTTCGAAGACCGCCAACGAATTGCGAGACAAATGCCAAATAGATGCTCAAATGAAGAGCAAAGGGCAATCTTTGTAATGCAACTAACGGAATATTTCCAGGACCGCCATATTTATTCTCTCTTCACAATTTATTTTGCGCGAACGATAACCGCAGAGCACACACACATACAGAGAGAGTTGCAAACTTTATTGCCTTTCCTTTTTCCACTTACGTTCGGTTTTAATTCGATGGGCTTTTTCGCTTTTTATGAACTTTTTCCTTTATTTTTCAAAAGGGTAAAAAAGCGAGATTTGCTTCCGTTCGACGAGCTTTCACAAATAAGAAACAATTCGTAAGACTAACAAAAACGAAATGAGTAGATCTATAACTGAAGCGGTGGATGTGCTGTAATTTCAAAATCGAAGCCTACTACAAATTACATGTTGAGCTAAGTACAATGGGTCGATAAGCTAAAATTGCTTGATTTTTTTATGGCAACCATCACTGCCCACAGTATGGCTGCATTTGTGTGCACTTTAGTAAACAAAAAAAAAAAAAACAACATACACATTAATTAACAGTCTTATGGACTGCTTTTGATTTAAGACTTACACGAAGCACGAATAATTTCTTTACTCACTGTTAATTAATTTGTAACTTGTTAAAAAACGAAAAAAGCCGGCCTAGATTATCACATGTGCATCTACTCTAAGCCAAAAGCGCACGACGACAAGCGCAAACACTGATAAGCTGCAGTGTTGCCAAATGTACGAACCTTAATTTGCTTATGGTTTGCAGACATAAAAAAACAACAAAAAATACGTATTTTATGTTAGCTTTTAAACATTTTAGAGCTAATAGTGAATAAACTGTTACTTTACACTAGCGTTAAATTCGTTGCGCAGCGCGCATTGACGTCACAAGCTAACACTGGTCAGGGCTGCATAAACAAGGGCCACAAATGGCTAAGTGTTTGACTATGAAAACAACGAGATATTACATTACAATTCTTTCTTGAGGCTACAAAACTTAAGATTTGCATTTTAAATTGAAGAGAAGCGCGCGAAATTGCAGTTGACCGTCGGCCTGCACGACATATGTGCAACTGTTGAGAGAATAACAGACCTGCGCATTGGCTACCTTGTAGCTGTGTTGATAAATGTGCGTTGCTTGTGCAGCCCTGTTGGGACCAAAACAAAAGTCAGCTGTTTATAAAATTTCTGTTCGTAGTGTTTCGATGTAATGTTAATAAATATGCAAATATATATAATCAACACGTAGCATCAAAGTTCAACACACTAATCGCAAATAATTATACGCTGCATAGCACAAGCATACAAGCAAAGCAAAAACAACACACAGACACGAGGAACTCAGTACGACACCGCTAGTGAAAGATAAAAACACTCAAGCGATAAGAGCGCCCCCCAATCAAACGTGCCAAACAGCAAAACACACACACGCACACACTTAGAGGAATAATTAGAGCAACAGCAAAAGGCTAAATATGTTGTCTTACATTAAGCGCAAACTCTCCGAATCGGACAGCGTTGCTGGCGGCACCGCCAACAATAGCAACACAACAGCCGCTGAACTGGTGCGGAAAACAAGTCAAATGTCATTGGATAATGGAGCAGTTGCCTTCGGCGAGGACGCGCTTTTGCATGAGCTTGGCTATCGCAACGCCACAGATCTGCAGGAGACCATCTATGGTGAGAGTGCGCAGTAGATAAATGATATTGGTTATATAAGTAACAACATATTTTATATGCTTACAGATCTGCTGCGCACCATACGAGATCCGGAGAAGCCCTGCACGCTGGAAGATTTAAATGTCATCTACGAGGATGGCATATTCGTGATGCCGCCCACCCGCTCAAATGTCTCTGTGGTGCGTAACTCTGAGTGAGAACTGAGTAGATATTTGAATATATTGTTCAATTTTTAGGTGCGCATCGAATTCAATCCCACAGTGCCGCACTGCTCGTTGGCCACGCTGATTGGACTCTGCATACGCGTCAAGGTGGAACGAGGTCTGCCCCACAACATCAAGCTGGACATCTATATCAAAAAGGGCGCGCATCAAACTGAAGAAGAGAGTGAGTTTTCTCAGAATGCATATTATTATTATTATTATTAAACAATACCATTTTCCTTTTCAGTTAATAAACAAATCAATGACAAGGAACGCATTGCTGCTGCAATGGAGAATCCAAATCTGCGTGAACTGGTTGAGAATTGCATTAAAGATGAGGAATGAGATGTGTCCAACTGCGAGTCTGTAGTGTATATAAAATCTTTTCTTAAGTCGGTTTAGCTTTAGGAATACCAAGTGCTTGTCACTCATGCTGTACAATGTGGCAATGTGGATTAAAATTTTAAGATTTGTTAATTTTAAGACTGTGGAAATTTGCAAATAATGTATGTGTACCCTATTATGGGCAGGAAGGTTATGATAATATATTGTAACTGTTTTGAATAGTAAAAGCAGACATTTCTGTAACGAAAAAGTACGTTAAGTTACAGCGTAACTTTTGGTCGTCTAGTACGGTGAACTGATAATGCGCTAAAGCTCTGCTATCTGCGCTTCTATACCGGAGAAGCCCCAAAAACTTGTTAATCTAATAAGCGGACGTACGAACCGTGTGCACGCTACTATATCGCCCGAAATTTGTGAATGAATTGGCAGCCATGTTGGCTACCCACTTAGCGGCCATAACGTGACTAACGACCAGTTATCAGTAAATTCGATTGTTGTCGTCTTTGCAGCGATTTAGTTGGCAGCTTTGTCGTTCTTGTTGCTGCTCTATTCACATATACAAAATGTCAATTAGTTGATTTGTTTGTTTAATTTCCAAGCATTGCCAATTTTGAGCACTGACATAAAAGAAAACGGCGTGACTCTTGGTCGCGAAATTTCCTTGTCGAGCAATTAAAACCAGCTGCTGCTTGAACTTTCTACATTGCCAGCAGAAGATGCGGCCAATGTTCTAGTAATTGAGGGAGAACGAAAATAAAGCGAACGCTGCCAGGCGACACGTTAAAGTTCGCAAAACGGAAATTCTGTAGAACAGAAGGCAAAAAAATAAAGAACAAAAAAAAAAATGATAATAAAAGGCAAAAGCGGGCAAAAGCATATTGCGAATATTACGCTAATTGGAGCCGGCAATCAAAGTGGACACCGCGTCTCAGGCACGTTGTAGTCCCCAAGGATGCTGCAAAAGAAAAAAAAGAAAGTCGCCAGGAAATTGTCGTTCACCCATCTGAAGGATGCTCGGGCCAAAGGCTGCGTGACAAATACTTAAGCTTCCTATCAAATTGACCTTCACCTGTCGCCGGGCTGTGTAGCCACGAATGTTGTCTTAAAGAGCATTATGGACAGTTCAACTAATATATATACGTACACATACTTGAATGTCCTTATACACATAATTAATTGGTTTGAATGTGTCTTAAAATCTGCCCCGAGATTTCCTTCCGTTATGTATTGCAGTGAAATTGCGGCCCATTATTATGATTGCCGCGGCTGAATCTGCGTACAGATTGCGCTGCCAATACGCATCAGCCCAGTCGCATTTACTTATAAATTAACATTGGATTTCTGTCTGCACGCATATTTCATGAATTTCATTCTTCCTTCGGTATTGTGCAAAAACTGAAGATCTCTAGAGAGGGTTTAATTGCAACTTCAACGCGTTTGTCAGGCTTTAAAGAAAAATTTGTTTTAAAAATTTTAAGAGTTATAAATTTACATTTTTTAGTTTTCTATGTGAATATAATGTAATAATTGTGGTATGTAAGAAATAATAATTAATTCATATATTTAGAAAATCACCCTTTAATTATAATGAATTGAATTTTAAAACAATTCCAATTTTAATAAATAATAATTTATATAATATATATGCATATTTTTATTTAACTTTTAGGCAAGAAATTTATGCTAAGTGTTTAATTATTTTTTCTAAGTGTATTTATAATACATATATAATAAAATATTATGAATACTAATGTTTGCTTGGAATACTTTATTTAGTTAGGGCATTCAAGCGTCGGCTTGTTCTACCATATTTTTTCTGTTGCTGTCGCAGCTACTTACATGCAATTGGAATACATAATTGTTGTAGCTGTTGCGGTTGTTGTTGGTTGTTGTTGGTTGGACTCGTCAGGCGCTTAAGACCGGAAGTAACACTTGCTGGCGATGTTGCCGACTTGCTTACGCTGCGTATGCGCAATATGCAAAGCCGACGTTAAGTGGCGCTGCAGCTGGAATTGAAATTGGAGCTGTCGCGGTGACCGACGGTCGCAGCAGAGCTACCAACTGGCAACCGGCAGCAACAACAGCAATGGCCAACTTACAACTTACGCATCAGCAGAAGTCGTGACCAAAGCGAGGCGCTGCTGCAGCAGGCGCTGGTCCGGGACTGGGCTGGTCGGGGCTCGGCTTTTATTGTTTGCACTGCACTTAATTTCTGTAGCAGTCGGCTCGCCATTTATTTTGCACGTAAAATGTGCCAACGTTATGAAAACAGACCAAGTCGCGATTGGTCGAGAGGGGTGTGTGTCTGTGTCTGTGTGTGTGTGTGTCTGTGTGTGTGAAGCGAGGTGGCTTGGTGCTAGTGCTGCCATGCGGAAGTGGTCGCGTGCGTCGCATCCTGTCAGCAATTATGCCCCAGGAGCAGCAGCGCTAGCGGTAAAGGCGGCTACAACAATTACAGTTACAGCTGTTACCGTTGACAATGCTGTTACTGTTGTTGTTGTTGTTGTTGTTATTATTATTATTGTTGCTGTTGCTGTAGTCAGTGCAGCGTTGTAAGCCATTTTAATTGCTTGTCTCTTTTTAATTTTCAGCTCTTTTGTTACTGTCGCCATTGCAAGCACAGATGAATGGTGTGTGCAAGTGTGTGTGTCTGTGTGTGTGTGTGTGCACCCGTTCTTTATTATTCATGCTCGTGTTTCCTGCACACACACAGGCGCGTAGGTATGTCTTTATGTAAGCGCATTTATGCAGATAGCTGTGCGCCGGCTGACTTTCTTAACCTGACTTTTTGCCCTGCTGCCCATTAAATTGGCCCCGCCTCGCTGTCGGGTCGCCGCTCTTTGCTCGGGGTCCGGCCTGCTTAAGTGCTGTTCTTGCTGCCCATTTGCTGCAGCTAACGAACTAATGTCGAATGCACATCAAGTGCCATTTGAGCTTCCGTCTGTCCGCCCAGCCCCGTTTCACTCACTGCTGACCAGGCCAACAAGAAGACGTTTGTTAGTGCAATTAACAAAGCTACGTTGGCCACACAATAGCCTCCCAATGCAAGGAGTATGCCACATGCATCATGGACCTGTATCTGTAGCTGTACCCGTATCTGTAGCTGTATCTGCACCCCTAACTGTAAATGCAACTGTAACTAACTAACAATTTTCCTTCTTAGACATTAACTACGAATCGATAATAGACCTACAGCAAGAATGCATTTCAGTCAGCAAATAATTAAAACACATACCTCAATGCGAGAGCAGACAGAGGTTTGTTTATCGGATTTAATGCAACAGCATTTAAAACGTTTCGATTAATTGGGATCGGCAGCCCGTCGAACTGACAACATTCACTTAAGTTAATAAAAACAAATGGGCAAACTTGTTTATTGAATTGGTTTTAAAACAAATTTAATTAGTTTTTGTGCAACAATCGACAGTTGCTTTTAAATGTTTTAAAATTGTATAATTAAGTGCATTAAAAAGGTAAATGCATATAAATCAAAGTTTTCTTAACTATTTAATTTAATTACTTTTTTTGTTTATTATTTAAAGCAGAGGTAGCTGTGTACCGTTAATCACACACTTTAAAAATTAAATTTGCCATAAATTGTATTAAACAAATATCAGTGATTACATCGAATAACCTCTATAAACATGGCATCGAATTAGCCACCATTCGCCCATTTCAATCAAAAGTAGAGTAAATAATTCAAATTTATCATATCAGGAAAAACATTTCGTTTGGGAAATAGTATTCCGCTGGGATAATTTAGCGGCGCAGTTGATAATTCGCATATTTGTAGCGTTTAATAACAATAATTAAGCTAAATAATTATTTTGTGGCCTCATTTTGGGTATTTTGGGCTGCTGAGCAATAACAGACAAATAGATGCGAAACTGTGATGCATAAATATTAAAATTTAATATTGCTGGAGCGGCTGCTAAATTGTTTAATCTAAATTCATGCGTCACACGCTGCGCTAAGTGGCGGCAACAGCGGGGCGGGGCGGGGTAGAGATTTGGCGGAACGGCATTTTGTTTAAATAATTGATTGTGCAGAAAGTGCAACTGTGACTGCGGCTGTTCTGCCACAAACTGTGGCGCAGTCTAAGTGCTGGCCCAAAAATAAAATGATTTAAATATTCAAAACAGCACTCAAACACGCATTTTTGCGGTATGCTGCAAATTACTTATGCAACAATTTCCGTATAACACAATAAACACGGAGAAACACGGCGAAACTCGGAGTAGCACAGAAGAACTCGGAAACTTATTTACTGCCCGAGCGGCGGCGCTCAAAGTTTCGCGCTGAAATCCACTTTGGCACTGAATTTAAGGCTACTCTGCCCACATACCCTAAGCCTCCAAAGGATGCATTCGCTTATGACAAAGGTTTGACACAACCCAAAGCATCCTTATTTGTTAATCAATAAAATATTTTATTATAAATATATAACTTTATTATCTCATCTATGCTTCAGATGTTCCTTCATACATATCCTGGCCTGGGATTTGAGCCCCAAAATATATGCTACAAAAATTGAAATATGGGTACAAAATTGGTTTGCTTGTTTTATTATTATTATGTATTATAATTAAATGTTTTATTTAAAAGCTCTGCCACTGGTTAGGGTATTATAAATTCGTTTATGCTCGTAATAGACATCAGTTCATTCGTGGTATATGCTTTTTATTAACACACTGACCGCATGCCAAAATAAATTAAATCATGAAATAATAAACTGAATTAGGTGCAAATTGTTGTGCGCAGTTTTATTTTATTCCGCTTCGAGTTTTTTCACGGTTGCCCCGCTGCTAAACCAATTTGTTGAGTTTTGGCCTGGCCAGCAGCAGCAGCAGCAGCAGCAGCAGCAGCAGCAGCCAAATTTAAATGGCAAACTGTCAGAAACATTTAATTGCAGCTACCAATTGAAAGTAAAATTGTTGCTAAATTGTAACGGGTAATCGGCAAGTTTTGTTTTTAAGTGCTTTTTCTGCCTGCCTGGCAAATAATTATAAATTAATAATTAATTGTCAAAACTATAGAAAAACATCATAAATAACTGCTTGCCTACAAACACACAAACACAAAAGTTTTGCAAAAAAAAAAGAAACATAACTTTATGACAAAAAACTAGGCTGTGCTGTAATGTACTTGCAAATGTATCTATAATATGTTTGTATCTGTATCTGTATCTGTTACAGTTTGTTTCTGTGTGACTTAACGGCGTGCGTGTGGGTGTAATTGTTGTGGCATTTGTATGCCGTCTTATATATACATACATATACATATATATATATATATACTATATATAAGTTTGAGTAGGAGCAAGTATGTTGTTTGGCGCACAAAAAAACTTTTATAATAATTTGCGCTACAAATTTGAAATTGTAATGCGGACTCATTAGAAAGTTTTTCATTCGAATTTGTTTCTGCTGCGGTTGCTGTGGCAGCTCCATGTGGATTATTTTCTGATTTCATGACTGCTTTATATTTCCTCTTAACAGTTTTTTTTCTTCTTGTTGTTGTTGTGTTTGTTCTGTTCTGGTTTTTATTTTATGCTTATTACATGTGCAATAAATTGCCTACCAAGTAAAAAGCTATCCTGTGCTGTGTTGTTTGCTCTGTCTCGCTGTTTGAGTCCGTTCACAAATCGGCCAGAACAGCTGCTGGCAGATAAGCGCGCTGCACAGCCATCAAAAGTTGGCCAACTTGTCCAACATATTCAAATGCGCTGCGCTTACAGCGTATGCCCGGGCCGGGTTGCTCTTCGCTGGATGTCGCTTTACGGCTGGATTATTGTCAAATTATATATCTATGCACGAATCGGAATATGCTTATCATATATGTATATATATGCTTATGAGCAATGAATATTTGTGTTTTTTTCTTATATTTTTGTTACAACGACTTTGGCCTTGGCAAACGGTTTATTTGCTATGCATATAATTATCCTTTGTTTGCCCAACCTTTGCTCTCACTCGCACACCCTGTCGTATACTTAATATATATACATGTATTTTTTTAACTGTTTTACCAGAGATGTGTGCGTGTCTAGCACGTATCTCTTAAATGTTTTTAATCATTAACACTCAACTTCTTATCTGCATATTATTACGTAGTGGAATCATCTGATCTTATCTGAATATGCGTCGTGTTTTATCCTGCGTAATCGTGTTGTATATGTTTTTATTGTATAACGTGTTTATTATCGCTGCAATGCTCGTGCGTGTTCGTGTCGCATATCGTGTTTATGTTTCATTTGCCAGTAATACACTTTTAATTAGTTGAAATTGCATCAAAAGTTAGTTGCAGAAACACACCTTCAAAATACGTCTTGCTTTTAACTAATACACACACTATCTCTCTCTTTCACTCTTTGTCTCTCTCTCTCCGGGTGTGTGCTATGTGAAAATTAATTACAGAGAGGCTCATTAGCATTTTCGTTGCTTGTTTATTTTGGCTGGCGGCGAGACTGGCTTCCACCATGTTAAGCCGGCTACAAATTCCGACAACTGCATCAGCATCAGCATCAGCATCAGTGGCTGCAGCTGCAGTCAATGCAGCTTGTCGTGGTTGATGCAACAAACGAACTAAACTGAACGGTGGCAGTGTCAAACAGAATTAAACATGTTCAAGGCACAAAATTAGAAATTATTTTTTGAGTTGAATTTTCCAATAATTTTGTATGTTTTTTTTATTGATTAGCAAAAAAAGCTTATTTAAGATTGATGTAAAAATTTGAAATTGAAATTTGTCTTCTTTGATGTATGACATATTAAAATTGTATTGTTTGGTAAGATGCTTATTAGCCAAAAGCAGCAGCTGCAGCAAATGTGTTTTTGCAGTATCCACAAGAACGCATTGGATTGGATACACAAGCATCACAATGAGCTAAATTGTTGTAAGTGCAGTTAGAAAAGAAAAAAGCTCAAAAGTAAATACACACTATAAACTGGAGAATGAGTGTGCGAGTGTGTGTGCGAGTGTATGTGTTGTAGGTTTAAGGGCACTTACAAAGACCGCTTACTGCAGTTGGCATGCAAAATTAACAACTTTTGCTGCGCCAGTTGAAAGTTGAGCGTGGCAACAACACGGCGGAGTTTTTAATATGAATTTGCTAGCTAGATTAAAACACGCCGCGAAGTTCGCAACGGAAACTGGGGCCAAGAAGTAGCTAAAACTGCAGCAAACCCAAATTGAGTTCTTAAACTTGTTGTTGTTGTTGTTGTTGTCGTTGCTGTTTACGCTGTTTACAGCCTGTGTTGTTATGCTATTGAGTCACTAAAACAGAGACACAGACACACACACATACACGAACGACAGTCTCATGAATAATGCAATTATAGTGCAATGTGCAAAGCAGCTTAAGGAGAGGGGGAAGGGGGAGCAGGAGTAGCGGAATGCTTAATTGTAACTGCTTGCCTGGGAGCCTGGCAGATGGAGCAGAGCGGAAAGTCAGGCCTTGACACCTGAATGCATTGGATACAGACCATATGTCACGCTTAAAGAGTATACAAAGCAGAGCGGCAGATAGAGTGGGTAAGAGGAAGAGAGCCCGGCCGAAAATGTGAGAAATGGCAACGAAATACGCGACGCCTTCAGTTGTTTGTTGGTCGTTGCATTTGTCATGCTGCTAAGCGGAAAATGCAAAATGAAAGCTGCCAACACAGGCCACAGTACACACACACACACACACACACGTACGCACACAGTGGACACAGTAACAGGCTGAGGGGGGAGGTTTGCTGGCAACAGCAGCGCCAACAAGCGAACAAAGGGAAATGCCTGGAAAATTGCATTTTGAGTGCAAATATTAATTTCAGCTGGCGCACAAAAAGCTACCAAAGGGCGGGCAGTGGAAGGGAGGGGAAGGGGGGCCGGTCAGTGTGCAGCGAACAGCGTGCAACTCCTTGTTGCAATTGCTATTTGTGTCATGTAATTCAAACGTGCGGCCAACATTTGCTAAAATGCATTCCACAGTGACAAATGCATTGCATATCCTGCAGGAGTGTCCTGCCCACGACACTTAACGTAATGGCCCACAACGCTATAGACCTTGAGCCAGCTACACAGTAACAGTACAGATAGCCCTCGCCCCCTTCCACCCCCCACCACCTCGCCCCTTGACAGTGTCATTTGCTCACACATTTGCAGCTTAAACGAATTAAAATAAAAGCAGCAAGTTAAGTAAGTCAAATGCAAAGCTTGACCAAATGTGCGGATATCCCACACTCGGACACACACACTCACACACACGCACACACGCACATGGACACTCTCTGTTTGTCGACTTGTGTAAATGGAGTGCGTGAAAGAAAAACACACACAAAGATAAAATAAAATTACTTAAAAATGGCCCAAGGCCTTGGTAAACGCAGCGCTGAAAAGCGATTTTTCTCGTGACCTACTGCAGATAGATGTGTGATACTTCTATATAAACAAGCAGGAAATGCTAGTTTCAAAATCCTTCATAAAGTGAAAAGAACGGGTTAGTGCAATATCCGCTTCGCTGTACTTCTGTTCGTCTGACAAACATTTCTTATCGCCACTATTCAAGCTTAAAATATTATACTCGTGTTAGTCCACGTCCGAAAATGTTCATGTGGTCCCCCCTTATGTATTTTCGAAAAAAAATTTTTGTCAAAATTTAAATTGCGAATTTCTATTTGTAATCAATTGTGGTGGCCATAAATAGTAAAAAAAACAACATTCAAAGTGATTCTGAGGGGGTCAATTTTTTGGTCAAAAATCATGCCAAAATCGACAAAAATTTTGACATGTAAGACTCTTGGATCCAAAGCTCCCATATTTCAAACTGCTATAACTTTGGCAAAAGTGAACCGATTTTCATGTTTGATGGCATTTTGGTCATGATTTGTCATAAATATTGAGTTTACATTCAAAAAATAATCATTTTTGAAAAAAAATTTTCCGAAAATTTTTTGGTAAAAAATCATGTGGTCCCCCCTTATGTATTTTCGAAAAAAATTTTTTTTCAAAATTTAAATTGCGAATTTTTATTTTTAATCAATTGTGGTGGCCATAAATAGTATAAAAAACAACATTAAAAGTGATTCTGAGGGGATAAATTTTTTAGTCAAAAATCATGCCAAAATCGACAAAAATTTTGTAATGTAAAGCTCTTGGATCCATAGCTCCATATTTCAAACTCCCATAACTTTGTGTCAACTGCACCGATTTTCATGTCTGATGGCATTTTGGTCATGATTTGTCATATATATTGATTCCACATTCAAAATATTAACATTATTGAAAATAACTTTTTTTAAATTTTTCTTGGAAAAAAATCACTTGCTGCAGAAATTGATTCTACATTTTCAAGCACACAAATTTTAGGCTACATATTTTAGTTGTTATTATGCTATGAAAGAGTATTGCGAGACTGGTTATACCCGACAGCAACGTTCTTATTTGTTTTTGATTTTGATAAATAAAATTAAAAATGTTTTCTTTACAAATTGGGTATTTACATTTAGTTAAATTAAATCCAAACATTCTGTATGTTTCTAACTTTTGATAGAACTTGGCGTTCCTCAGATATCTTGTTCAATCTACACGTCGCCATTGCTTAATTCAATTAAATATAGCTTAAACCCACATAGTGCACACTCGGACACACAAAAGTGTCGCTTTGGATGGAGTAAACTGCATGTTAGCCGAGAAACATTTTCACTTTCTTGCGTTTTGGGCGCTGGGTTGCGCATACGCAATGTACGCCAGCCGTTGCAGCATAAACAAGCGACAATAAAAGCAACAACAACAACTAAAGAGCTACACATACACAAAACTAGATGCTGACAGGATGTTATTTCACTTCAATTAAATGGATGCGCCGGCTGCAACTGGGGGGCACTGCGGGTCGGCGACCATTATGTGAACTTTGTATAAGTGGATTTCAGGCGAGAGTGCAGCAGCTAGTGTGTGTGTGTGTGTGTGTGTGTGTGTTTGTGTGTGCGGGTTTGTTTTGTCAGTCAATTTAGCAAATGCCAGAACCGCGAAAGTTTCTTAACACGCTGCGTCTGCAGCTTGTTGCCCGCATTTAGGCCACATTGCCAACATCTGCACAAGAAGTTTGTTTGCTGTTCTTCTCCTCCTACTTCTTCTTCTTCGTGTTGCTGCTGCTGCTGCTGCTGTTGTTGGTTTTAACAGTTTCCGTTTGTAATTATGTAGCCGGTTGTGAGTTGGCCGCAGCAGCAGCGACAGCGCTTTCAATTTCCGCATTGCCAAATTGTTTGCCAAAATCAAATTCAAATTACAAAGCAATCTCTGTTCGAAAACACACACACACACACACATACAAATATTTGTATTTAGCTAAGCTATCGAGTTGTCTCGCTCTTACATTTTCTAGACATTTACACTCTCTCTTTTGGAGTCATCGCCAGTCGTTCACCTTTTGCTGGCGCAGACATCCGCCGGATGCTAGCAACATGCTTAAAACATTGGCAAATTTTCGCTTTAAATTTCCGTTGCCCCGCGAAGTATGCAACGTTTTTTTTCTTGCTTTTGCATTTGCTGCACTTTATTAAGCATACGCACCGTTTGCTGCTGCCAATCGAATTAGCGTCATTGACTTGTCGCTGTACCATTTCGGTTTGCGCATTTGGTGCGAACAACGCATGACAGACTGTAATTACACGACTGGCGACTGGCGACTGTCGGACGTCGGACGCCGGACGACGCCGCACGCGAGTTAATCCCTGAATTTGTGTGCTCAAATGTGTGTGACAGATAGCGCAGTTGTTGTTGCTGCTGCTGCTATTGCTCATTGTTCCACTTGCTGCTGGAGTGTGGCAACTGCATTCGGGATTGTGGTCAAAATGCAAATAAGCAACGAAAATTCATGCAGCAGGGAGCAGATTGAAAACGGCAAATTTGTCAGGATTGCAGCTAACTGGCAGCGATTTTAGTGCACGATGACAAAGTGCATATTATATATTGATTTATTATATTTGTTTAATTTGAAGAAATATTAGATTGATCAAAGATTTCAAAAAGAGCACTACAAAAATAATATTAAAAGATTTAGTTGAATGATATATATATGTATATATAGAAATTTAAGTTGAGTTCATTAGCATTTTAAAGTCTGCTTTAATTTAAAATTGAATTTATCTAATTGTCTGCGTTTTTACCAAGTTAACGTTTAGCATATGTTAAGCAAATTTCGTTGACGTGCCCAATTTTTGTTTTCAGGCAGTTTGGCTGCGTTATGCATTTAAATGACACAGCAAAAAGCAACACACACACACACACTTACAGGGCAGGTAAGGCCCTTGGCCAGAAGTAGCCTTCACCTTTGCACTTTTCTTTTGCTCTTGGAGCGCTCGTTTATTTTGCTTAAGCAGCTTGCACAAAATGCTTGTAATTTGCTTGTTTCTTTGCACTTGAATTAGATGAGCGCACACACATAATCACACACACACACACACACACACACACATGTAAACAAGGTATTCAGGTATACGTTGTGTTATTTTTGAGTTTTACCTTTGCGCCTTCGTGTCCTTGCAGCTGCGGCACTTGTCAAGTCGTTTGCTTGGACCGTGCAAACAGCATGCGACTGAACGGGAGGGGGATAAGTGTACAGCGAACTAGAAAGAGAGAGAGAGAGAGAAGATGTAGTACGACCTGGCCAACTAGTAAATGCATTAATGCCGGCCTCACAGCCTGGCCTTACAACAGCCAGCTGCAACCTCAGTCGCAGTCTCAGTCTCAGCTTAGCTCGCAAATTTGCGCCCCATTACAGGCACACACACATATACGCGCGCGCGCGTGTGTGTGTGTGTGTGTGTGTCAAGTGAAGTGAGGCTACAATGTTTACGCTCTGACATGGCTAGAATGCTCAGCTAGGTGGCTGAAGTGTTTTTGCTGCCGTTTTGATTGCGCCTCGCATCAAGATCAGCACCAACAGCATCCCCCTCCAACAGCTCGGCCCCTTCCGCGCCCGCTCGTTAAGTGTCATCGGGCAGACAGTGGGCCTGCTTATGGCATTTTATGCTATTTTAAATGCATAAGACACGTGTTTATTTTGCCAGCGCAGCCGAATCTAAATAAATAAAGGGCAGGCGACGCATGTCTCGACATGTTGATTTTGGAGCTGGCCATAAAAATGTTTATTGCGCGACCAGCAGCGGCTGGTGCGACGCTTTAGTGCAACGCTGCGTGTCCTCTTTGAGGCGCCAGCCTCATTAGCAATTGAAGCTAAGCTCGGCCTGTGCCAACGAGCTGTGCCTCAAGTTCCTGCCACGGCCTCTGCCATGCAATTTTCATTTGTCAAATGCGTCGTTAGGCAAAGCCCAGAGCTTCATCAGTTGCTTGGTTGCTTGCTCGTTTGTTGTTGTTGGTGCTGCAGCTGGGAAACAACGCAAATGTTGCTCGTCTATGGGTTAATGCATTTTTAATGCATCAAACACATTCTGAAGACGTAAAATTGCATTCAAATTGCTTTAATTAAGTGGATTTGCATTCGAAATTGAAGCAAAATTTCCCAGAAGACAACAATAGCAACAACAACAAGGTTACAGCAGCAGCACTGAGCCTAAAAGGACTTGGCACTGGCGTGAGTTTTAATTGATAGCTCCATCAATTATTCACATTAAAAGTGGGCACACGTGTGGTATACTTAATTTTCGTATGCAAAGCTTCCAGCGCACAGCAACAGCTGAGATGGGGTGCAACAAATTAAAAACAAATAAAGACAAAAGACATTTAAAACAAATATTATTTGAAAAATGCGTAATTTCTCATTATTTGTTTTGTTTTTATATCAATAATTTATTTTGAACATTATGAAATTAAATAAACATGAAATAACACATAAATTGTGCTGCCCAAAACAGTTTTCGTTATCAGATTTCATAATAACTGCAAGCAGGATTCATTTTGCCAAATTTCTAAAATCTCGATAATTATTTTTAGCAGCAAACACAACAAAAAGCATTTTTTTTTTAAATAGACAATTTGCAAATATTTCCATAGAAATATTGTTTAAATATTTGCCACTTAATATGACATGCCGACAAATTGTATTTTTGCTCGTTTATTTGCATGCGAATTGGCTTTGTGCTTTGATAAATTTGTGCCGAAATTGTCAGAAAGGACATGCCCCAAAAATAGTACACCAGAGAGAAACGCAGTGTCTATGTGTGTGTGTGTGTCTGTGTGTGTGTGAAAAGTAAACACACAAAAGTTTTGATAATTTGCAAGTGTCGTTGACAATCGCAAATGTTTCCTGTGTGTACATCTCTTTGTGTGTGTGTTTGTGTGTATATCCTTGACTTGACACTTTAAGTGAAATATGCAAATAAATATATGAGACGTGCAATTGGATGTGTGCTGCTGCTTTTTTGATTGACTTGTCAATAGAGTAATTTAAATATTTGCGCCACTCTCGAAATGTTTGCCGAAAACACATAAAACTAATTAGCTGAGCATTTTATGATGATTTATGCTTATAGACTCTTCAGCAGGCATTACAACATGTGATATGGCTAAATATGCGATTCGCTGAGCCGCATAATTATAATGAAGCCCATTTTGTCTGCTGCCTTAACTTAACCTTAATTCCATGTTGGCTCTCTCTCCCTCTCTCTCTCTTTATGTTTTTTTATTGCGCCGTTTAAACATTTCATTGTAGTCGCATTTCTTATGCAGGTGCGACAAAAAGTGCTCGCAGCACGCATTAAAAATGCGCCGTCTGCTAATTAAGTTAAACGAAAAAAAAAATGTGAAACAAAAAATAACGTTGAGAAAAAGAGAATAGTGAAAGAGAAAACTTAAATGAAATAAAGCCAACCCCTGCAGAGCGACTAACGCATTGTGTTGCACTAACTTTTGTGCATAAAATAGAACAGATGCCGTTTCCACTCTGATGCGGGCAGCATGTGTGCTATCCTATCTCCACTACTCCACTTGCCCACCCTACCCTCCTTCAACTCTACCCCTCCCCTTGGTCGCGAGCAGCCCTGACCACATTTTAATTGGGCTAAGCACACGCCCCACTCGACTGCATGTGTGACATGCTATTAGTGAAACTTTTAAATGAGTTAGTTAAGTAAAGCGGGTAATGCTATTATGAGTTCGGGCTTGCCATTACAAAAGCCAGCCAACCTGGTTTTTACAGTTAGCACAGATTGTCACGTGCACGGGCCAAAGGGCATTCCAGGTGTGTATATATATTCCGTGTATGTAAATAGTTGATGGAATCCTGAAGTGCTCGCAAAAGTCAAAGATTTGTTTTCGTTTAACAACAATGTTAACTTTTAATAACATTTGTATAACGGCGCACTAACATTAACTGTTCTTATTAAAATAAGTGCTTTGAGTTACCTTTCTAATGTCAATTTTGACATCTGAGCAACTATTTTGTGTAAAGAGTTATATATTCCAACTGTATACTTTAGTTTACTGATTTGATTTGATGATGTTCCACTTCACTTTTATTAACATATGTTTAACAGCACATTTTCATTTACATTTACAGTACATTTTCACTACCGTTAGTTATTGTATTAACAGCACACTTTGAAATAATATTTCTTTATTTATAATAGTTTTTTTTCCCGACGATACAAATTGCAATTAACAAACGCAATATTTGCTTTTTATGAGAATGCGTCGATTTTCTATTAATTGCGTTTTTTTTTTATTTGTAGACATTTGTGTGTGTGTGTGTGTGTTTGTGTGTGGCAATTATGGTAATGCATAAGTGGACGCAATTAATTTCCAATTAGGCTCATGCAATAATTTTTGATTATTTCTTGCGCTCTTTAAATGCCACAAAAACGCCTCAATACTGTAATCTGCCACAGCCCCCGTCTCTGGCAGTGGCATTCAGCAATTATCGCAAATTATATCGCCGATATATGATTGCATTATGGGTGGTATGCGTCGTCTGTGGAATGTTTTTGGCCCGAATAATGGAAAAACTCTGCATGGTAAATGGTAATGAAACAAAAGAATGCCGAGAGCGAAAGAAAAAATAAAAATATTATTCAATTACGACAATGGTCATTGGGAATGTTGCAATCGAAGAGCGTAACAGCTTCTTCCATTGCCATTGATGGGCGTAAAATATGCGTTGCAATAAATACTTGAGGTTGCCTCTGCCAGCTGGCCCCGCCCCCCCGGCCACTCGATAAATTCAATATAACAACAATGTTCCTCTTGTTCGTCCTCATTCACAATATTCAACGACCCAACAATATTCGTTTTTTAAGAGCTACCAATAATTGTGCACAGCGCATAACGAAAATCAACGAATTGCGACGGCTTTTGTTATCTGGATTTATGCCACGCATCCCGCATGAATGAAAGCTCTATTTATTAGGCTCATTTCGGGACCAAATTGCATGTAAAATAATGGCAATTGGATATTTCGATCAACTGAGTGCAAACTGCAACAAAAAACTCCATGTGGCTGGCTTTTCTATTGTTCTTTGCAATTTTAAATCGACTTTTCAACAAATTACAATTTTGGATCTCAAATATGTTCACTTATTTCAATCTTGAATACCCCACTTATTTGTCTTTATTTTATTTATCCGTTTTTCCATTACTATAAAATTCTTAAATTATCTCGGTTCCATAGTTCCCATAACTTTGTCAAAGGTGAAAAGATTTTCATTTTTTCATAATTTGTCGTCTGAATTAATTCTGTATTTTTAAATACACAAATAATTTACTGTTAACGAGTATTGCGCTGTCGGTTACAACCGACTGTAATATTCTTACTTGTTTTGTTTTTAAACTGACGTACACATTTCACCTTGAAATCCCATGTGGAAATGGATAGAAATTTAAACGTGCCATTAAAAACTCAACAGATTTTCATTAGGGAAGAATTTTTGTGCATGAGTTTGACCCCGCATCTATTCTGCATTCAAATCTGGATATCAAATTTTTAGTTGAAATTCATGTTAAAATGTTATCCCGAATTACATATGGAAATTGGTGGAATTTAAAAGGTAACATAACTCTGCCAAAACTCAATCGATTTTGTTCATAGTTTAATGCACTCAAATTTTTATTTATTTGATTTTGATATATGTAACTTCTGCTTTAGTGGGGCAAAACAACAATTGAAAAATATTCTTATATTTTAATTTTCCTACAATTTAATATTTTTTACCCATTCTGTGTGCTTTGAGTATTAAATTTATGGGACTTATGTGACTTGAAGAAGAAGGATGGAAAACCATTTTTAATGCACTTTGTTGCGTGCAGCATTGTGCAATATTTTTCTTTGTGCATAAATGTGATGTCAAAAGGAGGATTTCGCAGGAAAGACTGCCAAAGGCAGACACAATTAGAGAAAAGTGGCCTGCAGCGACAGCAGTTGTTCAGTTGTCCAGGGGCAGGTGGGCGTGTCTCAGCCCCTGACATGGGAAATATACTTAGGTATACACATACATAAATATATTTAAAGTTGTAGGCTGGCCGCATTGATAAAGCTCGGTCTCTGGCTGTCTCGGCTGTGGCGGTGGCCGGCTCAATTTGCATAAAATTCAAATAAAATAAACGACAAACATTATAATCATTAGCCTGCGACCGCCTCCTGGGTGCAGTGCTGTGTCCCAGCCGGGAGGCGGGCAGAGTTGCTGCAACGGGCGCTGCCTCCGCTGGGGCCGCTGACATATTTATGGTGTTTCTATGTTAACGAGCCGTAAATTAATTTAACTAATGATATATGCAACACGGCGTCCTGCCATTAAATGCCTATCCAGCCCTGCAGCGCGACTTTCTGCTGTTCCACCTGCTCGCCCAGCTTCTGTGTCATGGAAAACGAGATGAGCACCAGCAAATAATTAAACACAATCGACGTATACTGAAATTCCGCATTTAGTTTAGTCAATATTCTCTTCTTTTCTTCGTTTTTTTGTTGTTCACCCACCAGCGTTATTACGGTTTTGTTGAGCACGGTGCTTGTGCCGCTGGTGAATTCGATTTTGAACTGGATACGCCAACACATCAGGGATTCCACCAGCTTCCTGATGGACACGCGGTCCGGAAACCAAACGTCGAGGTGCTTCAGCTGCTGCAGACACTTGCGACCCTCGTCGACGCTGCGGCTGCAGTAAACGGGCCCGATGAGCATCTTGTAGAAGGGCACCATCATGCTGATGGACAGAAAGGTGAGCAGCATGAGACCCATGTTGTCGCCTTCGATGTCGCCGCTGTTGCCACCGCTGCTGCCACTGCTGATACTGTTGTCGCTGTTCCCGTCGCCGCCCACAGAGCGGCCAAATATGATGTACAGCTCGCTGGTGCTGAGCATAAAGTCGTGGGCCATGGCCGACCACAGGCTGAGATTGTAGACGCTGTTGATCTCCTCGATGATGTGGTGCAGCTGCTTGAATATATCGACCAGACTGCCCAGACGACGCTCCAGCAGCTGCGGCTCGTGGCCAAACCGACGGCAGAGCAGCTGCGGCTGCAGGATCTGCTGCAGCAGGCGAAAGCGTATGCTGAGCAGCTCGGCTAGTTCCATGTGGGCGTAGCCCGTTAGGTGCGGTCCGCCTGTTATGATAATGTAGCACATGGCGGCGGGCAGCACGATCTCCAGGTGTTGACCCTCGGCGAGGCGTGCCAGCGCCGTGATCACCGCGCCCAGATACAGCACGGTGATCGCTGCCAGCACCAGGATATGCTTGCGCAGCAGCTTGCCATAGTTGAGCTTGGCGCCGAAATCCCGGATGAGCCGCCTGTCAATCTCGGCCAGACGCTGGTAGATGCCCAGATGTCGGTGCGCCCAGGCCTGCAGCGAGAGTATCGTGATCACAAAAACTAGCGTCGATATGACCAGCTCCAGGCACATTATGCTCAGCACCAGTTTGTCCAATCGCAGCAGACGCTGCCGCTGCGCCTTGTTTTGCAGCAGGCCCAACAGTGTGCCGCTCAAGCCCAGCACGGCCAAAGCGGCCAGGATCAGTGAGTAGAGGCGCGTCCACATGTTGATCACAAAGCGACCGCCGCGCTCAAAGAATCCGCTGCAGCAGACGCCGAACTGCATCCGGGTTATCAAACGAACGCATTCGTGCAGCGTTTCCGGTTCTCGAAACAAGTTAAAAATTGCCATGCTATTCGGTAAATCACAGTTTTCAGGTCACGCTCGGTCGACGGTTCAATACGTTGTGATTGGAATCGTGCCCAACACTTTGTATATAACAATATGCACATATAGATATATACACAAAGATAACTGTGTAATTAACAGCTGGTAAGTATCGCTCATTGTCGCATGGTTTGCTTCAGTGGAGCATTTGATAACTATTTTTATGGCACAAGTAAATGAAATCGTTTATAAACAAAACAGTCGATTGTGACCGACTGTGCGACTTAGCGAGGATATTTATAGAGAATTATCATTTGTCTACCTTCAATTTCTTGGCGTGAGATGACAGTTTTTTTTATCATTATAAGCTATTATGTTACTTCTACCTTTAAATATAACTTTAAAATAGAATTTTCAATAAATTTAAACGACAGTTTTTACTCACTAACAGGAACATCCGGCACAATGTCATCCTCCAGTTGTAAATTGCGTGCGAACGTGGGACCCTGTAATAAACATTGGTAGTTAGTTATTCGTTAGTTAGTGACTCGTGTACAAAGGAACAATTAGATCAGTGACTTAAAATTAAAATTTTGTAAAACCATTTTAAATTGCATACATTTAATGTGTTCTTAATTCATAGAAACGGACATAGCACAAACTTAATATACTAGTTTCGCTTCATGAACGAGTATAATTATACAAAATAAATATAAAAGTCTAACGGAATCATAAGCATTGATAATGACATCACCAACCCCAATCACAAATTTGTCTGTCCGGACAGCTGTGCCCCTGATCACAGCTAAGTGTTTTCAAGGATATTATTAGATCCTACATCTAGATAGAAACATTAGTAGCAAAATTAAACAATCTTTATAATAGCAATTAATAGTATTTGATAGATAAGAATAAAAAAATAGACAGAGATGGAAAACGACTGACCCGATGGGGGAGCTTTTTTTTAGCTGAGAGCGGACAGTGATTGACCGGAGGTATCTTGAAAGCAATTATGTAGGAAGACAACGCTAAGCATTGTCGTATGGTTGGTTAGCGACAAAACATTGGGAAGTTAGAGTCTGTTGGAGTACAATGGGAGACGAAGATTGGGTCCCAGTTTAAGCCACGTAAGGCAAATAGCTGAAATTGTTTCCGAACAGACTTAATTCTATCTCGGTGGATTTTATACTGCGAACTCCAGATAATTGACCAGTATTCCAGGAACGGGTGTATAAGTGAGATATCGAAAGATTTGCAGTGCGGAAGGGGATCGTTAAATTCCTTCAACCAACGTTTAATAAACCCAAATTAAAGTGCAATACATAAATATATATTATTTTAATTAAAAGTGGTTTTTTAGATATTGAAAAAACTGTTCGGTAAATGGTATTATATACCAGGCAAACCTATGCTCGAATTATTCAACTTCCGGTTTTTATTCCTATTAACCATTTCCATTACTTCATAATAAAACTTGATGAAGCCAAGAAAATCGCAGAGTCCATTAGAAAAGTACTCAGAGAGTTTAATGGAAATCATATATGCGCCCAGTGGAGGAATCGGAAAAAGTGCCTCATCAATGTATAAATTCCGAGCCTGTATATGGTTCTGTAAAAGAAACAAAGATCCATTAATGCATAGTTAATGATTATTATCATGAGTTTACCATGAGGGGGCAAGAATGGTTAACATTCGAAAATTCCTTCATTATTCTTATGGCAATCGATGAGTAGGATAAAAAGTTTTTTTTGCGTAGCACATTACATACATTAAAGGTTACATTAACAAGAAACGGATTATATTGATTGCTATAACCCTTCTTAAAAACTTCAAAGTGGGCCTGTAAGATCAGGTTTTTTGAAAAGCATTCGGAATATTCGGCATTTATTTCTAATTACCGTTATATTGCGCACAGGAAAAATTAGATCAACATCCATTTGAGCAACTGCCTTATTCCAATTAATAGCCTTTATATAGCAGCTGATATTTGCCACACGTTTTTCATTTCCGCCGCATTCGATATTTTTAAATTTATATACAACCTTTTTATCAGCACTCTAAGAAAAAATGTTAATAAACTTTTACAGATCGAAAGAATATATTCTTAAGTTTTACCACTTTGTAGTTCAGCGCGAGGTAAACAGTGACCATCAGTGGGAAACGCATTGTGAAAACTGTCCCCTACTTAAAATTATCATTTTTTTAATCCATTTTAAATGGTATATTTTGTTTCCCCTGAACGCATTGAAAATGGGTAAAAAGGGTATAATGGTTTTCTGCAAATATATGTAACAGGCAGGCAAGTCGAAGGTCGGCGGTTCCAATCCGTGATGAGACATTGTGGGACTTATCTTTTAATTTTTTAAGTTTCAAAAATTATTATTGATTTTTAATGTTTTATAAAATATTCAGAAGTTGGTCTAGCGTTTTCCTTGAAATTTTGTATTATTCCTGAATTGAATTAGCTTGAATTTTTTCTTTCTTTTTCGTTGATTAATATTAATTCATTTTATTTGTTCTTTTAAATTTTTAATCACCTTAATACTTATCAAGAGCGGAGAGTTTGTGCTTGAGTTTGTGTGTGTTCTGGGTATCTCCTAGTCGGGCGTACCCGTCTAGAGAAATCTCACTTGTTTTAATGTGTTTTTAAGTGACATAAAATAAATCAATTTTTAGGGAAATTCGTTTCACAGTTGGTCGATCGCTATTTTGTATTATGAGCATGTGATATTATTGTGCTTTGTGTTCGAGTCTTATTGAACAATTTAGATCAGTTCGCACAGATTTTATTTTAATTATTATTTTGTTTCAATAATTATTGTGTTTGTGGTGTGAAAGTTACACGTTTTATACCAAATAAGTGCAATAGATAAATATATTATTTGAATTGAATGTGGTGCTTTAGAAATTGAAAAATAATTGTCTGGTAAATTGAATTATTATTGAATTTCCGGTTTTTTTTTCCTATTGACCATTTCCATTGCCTCACAATACAACTTGATGAAGCCAAGAAAATCGCGGAGTCCATTAGAAAAATTCTCAGTTAATTTAAGGGAAAACAGATATGTGCCCAGGGGAGAAATCGGCAAAAGTGCCTCATTAATGTATAAATTTCGTGCCTGTAGATGATTCTGTAAAAGAAACAAAGATCCTTAAATGCATAGTTAATGATTATCATTATGAGTTTACCGTGAGGGGGCATGAATGGTTAACATTCGAAAATTCCTTTACGATCCTTAAGGCAATCGTTGAGTAGGATAAAAAGTATCTTTTGGCTAGCACATCACATGCATTAAAGGTTACATTAACAAGAAATGGATGATATTGATTGTTATAACCCTTTTTAAAAATTTGAAGGTGGACCTAAAAGATCACTTTTTTTACAAGCATTCGGAATATTCGGCATTTATTTCTAATTACCGTTATATTGCGCACAGGTAAAATTAGATCAACATCCATTTGAGCAACTGCCTTATTCCAATTAATAGCCTTTATATAGCAGCTGATATTTGTCACACGTTTTTCATTTCCGACGCATTCGATATTTTTAAGTTTATATACAATCTTTGGATCAGCACTCTGTAAAAATAATGTCCATAAAAGTTTATTGACCGGAAGAATATATTCTTAAGTTTTACCACTTTGTAGTTCAGCGCGAGGTAAACAGTGACCATCAGTGGGAAACGCATTGTGAAAACTGTCCCCGACTTAAAATTACCATTTTTTAATATAATTTTAAATAGTATATTTGTTTATACCCTGAACCCATTGAAAATGGTTAAAAAGGGTATAATGGTTTTCTGCAAATTTATGTAACATTCAGAAGGAAGCATCTCCGACCCCATAATGTCGCTATATACTTGATAAGCATTACAAGCCCAGCCGACTTAGCCATGTCCGTCTGTCTGTCTGTCTGTATGAACGCGTCGATTTCAGAGACTACAAAAGCTATAAAGGTGATCTATGACTTATTCGGTTCGTATATACCTTACGCTGATCAAGCTTTCGAAAGGTCGATAACCCTTTCCATTTTCTTTTTATCGATATTTATCGAAACGGGTTTTTAAGCATAATTCGTAAACTATAAAAGCTAGAACTATCAATACGATTAATATTAATTATTTTTATTTTTTCTTTTAAATTTTTAATCATTTACTTATCAAGAGCCGAGAAATACTGGGTTCTGGGTATCTCCTAGTCGGGCGGTCCCGACAAGAGCAATCTGACTTGTTTTAATGTGTTTTTAAGTGACATAAAAAAGTCAATTTATAGGGAAATTCGTTTCACAGTTGGTCGATCGCTATTTTGTATTATGTTGAGCATGTGATACTATTGTGCTTTGTGTTCGTGTCTTATTGAACAATTTAGATCAGTTCGCACAGATTTTATTTCAATTATTATTTTGTTTCAATAATTATTATGCTTTTAGTGTGAAATTTACACGTTTTATACCAAATAAGTGCAATAGATAAATATATTATTTGAATTGAAAGTGATGCTTTAGAAATTGAAAAATAATTGTCTAGTAAATTGTATTATATGCCCGGAAAACATGTGGTCGAATTATTGAATTTCCGGTTTTTTTCCTATTAACCATTTCCATTGCTTCATAATAGAACTTGATGATACCAAAAAATTGGCTAAGTCCATTAGAATTTTCTGTTAGGTTAAGGGAAACCAGATAAGTGCCCAAGGGCAAAATCGGCAAAAGTGCCTCATTAAAGTATAAATTCCGTGCCCGTATATGATTCTGTAAAAGAAACAAAGATTCTTAAATGTATAGTTAATGATTATTATTATGAGTTTACCGTGAGGGGGCAAGAATGGTTAACATTCGAAAATTCCTTCAATATTCTTAAGACAATCGTTGAGTAGGATAAAAACGATCTTTTGGCTAGCACATCACATACATTGAAGGTTACATTAACAAGAAACGGATGATATTGATTGCTATAACCCTTCTTAAAAACTTCAAGGTGGAGCTGAAAGATCAAATTTTTTTGACAAGCATTCGGAAAACACGACATTTATTTCTAATTACCGATATATTGCGCAAAGGAAAAATTAGATCAACATCCATTTGAGCAACTGCCTTATTCCAATTAATAGCCTTTATATAGCAGCTGATATTTTCCACGATTTTTTCATTTCCGCCGCACTCGATATTTTTAAATTTATATACAACCTTTGGATCAGCATTCTGTAAAAATAATGTTCATAAACTGTTATAAACCGAAAGAATATATTCTTAAGTTTTACCACTTTGTAGTTCAGCGCGAGGAAAAGAGTGACCATCAGTGGGAAACGCATTGTGAAAACTGTCCCCTACTTAAAATACAATTTTTTAATCCATGTTAAATGGTATATTTTGTTTCCCCTGAACCCATTGAAAATGGGTAAAGAGGGTATAATGGTTTTATGCAAATGTAACAAGCAGAAGGAAGCATCTCCCGTTAAACTGTATATATTCTTGATCAGCATCACTAGCTAAGTCGATTTGGCCATGTTCGTCTGTCTGTCCGCCTGTTTGTCTGTCTGTCGGTCTGCCTGTATGAACACGTCGGAGACTACAAAAGCTAAAGAGCTACAGAGATCGATAACTATTTCAGTTTTCATATTATCGATAATTATCGCTTTTTTTACTCGGTTATTTAAGCAACAAAGGTTTCGTTTGTAAAGTATGTGCGGTGTGTGTGTGTGTGTGTGTAAATTTGTGTATATATGTATGAATGCCTAATGTTTATAAAGACAGATCGCAGAGTTCAGGGTATCTCATAGTCGGGCGGCCCTGACTTTAGCCTTCTTAATTGTTTTTAATGTGTTTTTAATTCATAGAAAAAACAATTAAGAATGCTGCAGTTGGGCGTTACCGACTACGTTATACTCTTTCACGTTTTTAATTATTATTGTTATTTTGGAATATTTCGGTAATTTGTAATTTGTGTGGTGCGGGTTGGGTTGACTTTCATATCATATATTTATCGAATTGCCAGCCTACCAGTGGGCGTGACACAAACATCTTAACACTTTATCTAAAGAGGATAACTACAAGTATCTAACTACATGTATCCAAAATATCAAATCTCTACGCTCAATAGCGAAAAACGTTTCGTACAACCGGCACGATTCATATTAAATTTAAGTGCATTAATTAAATACATTATTTTCATTAAAAGTGGTTCTTTGGTAATTGAAAAATAAAGGCTGCTAAAATTTATTTATGCGAGGCAAACCTGTGGTCGAATTGTTAAATACCCAAAAGATATCTTTTGGCAGGCATTAATATTAATTAGAAACGAATAAAATTTAAAATTTACAAAGCGGATCTGTAAGAATTAACTTCCTCGCACTTACTAACACTTTGTAGTTAGGCGCGAGGCATACAATGACCATCAGTGCGAAACGCATTGTGAAAACTGTCTACGACTTTAGTTAACCATTTTTAAATACCATTTCATAAGTTACAAATATAGTTTAATGCTTTTTTAATTGATATATAAGCTATGTTCTGCATGAATACACTTAAATTGTGAGTGTATGTATAGGGTACATTAGTTTAACTAGGGTACATCAGTTTCTCATACAACACATTAATCTGAACGAATTTCTATCGCATTAAGTGACATTATCCGAGTAACGATAGACACTCCAAAAGTGAAATGAAATTAAAAAGTGATTGAAGTCCTCATTGTGCTCACTGTTCAGAGGGCAATTGGTTTCTTTAACAATAATAAACGACCCACTTATTTTTGTTAAAGTCAGAAAATACTCCGTTTAGTGCGGATTTATTTTCTATATATTTGTAGAGTGTGAAATTTACACCATTTACATTATTTCAAATTAAAAGATGGTCTTTGGTAATTGAAAAGGCTGAAATATTGAATTATGTGCTATTAAAACCTATGCTCGAACTATTGAACTTTCGTTTATTATTCCTATTAACCATTTCCATTGCTTCACAATAGTACTTGATGAAACCAACAAACTCGCTGAGTCCATTAGCTAAGTTCTCAGTCACTTTAAGGGAAACCAGATATGTGCCCAATGGAAAAATCGGCAAAAACGACTCATTGACGTATAAATTCCGTGCCTGTAGATGATTCTGCAAAAGAAATATTCTTTAATGCACGTTAGTTAATAATTTTCAATGACAATGACTTTACCGTTAGGGGGCAAGTATGATTAACATTCGTAAATGCCTTCATTACTCTAAATACGATCATAGAATAGGATAAAAACGATCTTTTGGCTAGCACATCACATACATTGAAGGTTACATTAACAAGAAATGGATGATATTGATTGCTATAGCCCTTCTTAAAAATTTCAAATTGGATCTGCAAAAACAATTAGAAGCTAAGTTGAATAGAATGTAATTCATTTATATTTACCGATGTATTGCGTAAAGGTAAAATTAGATCAACATCCATTTGAGCAACTGCCTTGTTCCAATTAATAGCCTTTATATAGCAGCTGATATTTTCAATACGTTTTTCATTTCCGCCGCACTCGATATTTTTAAATTTGTATACAACCTTAGGATCAGGAGCCTGTGAAAATAATGTCCATTAAGTTTTATAAGCCGGATGAATGTATTCTTATTTTTTACCACTTTGTAGTTTAGCGCGAGGCATACAATGACCATCAGTGCGATACGCATTGTAAAAACTATCTACGATTTTAGTTAACCATTTTTAAATACCATTTCATAAGTTACAAACATGGTTTAATGCTTTTTTAATTGATATACAATTGTGAGGCGTAAGTGACAATTAAAATGAAATATCATTTCCCAGTTGGTCGAGCGTAATGTTGGATCAGTTCGCTCAGATTTTTGAAATAAGCTATATAAGCTATGTTCTGCATGTATACACTTAAATTGTGAGTGTATGTCTAGGGTACATTAGTTTAACTAGGATACATTAGTTTCTCATACAACACATTAAGCTGAACGAATTTCTATCGCATTAAGTTACATTATCCGAGTAACGATAGACACTCCATAATTACTCATTTAAGTATATTTTACTCAAATTTTTGAGTTTCACATATTTTTCATTGATGAAAATGAGACGAATTATTGAATTTAGTTCTTGGTTTCATTTTAACCATTTCCATGGCTTGAATATAATATTTGACGACACCAATGAGTTCGCTGGGTCTATTCACAAAACTTTCTGTCAGTGTACCGACAATCATGTAAAACCCCAAGGGAAAATTCGGTACCATAGTCTCATTAACGAAAAAGTTTCGTACGAAAATATGATTCTGAAAATAAAAATAAAGAAATAAAATGAAAATATGTATTGAAAATCATAATTTTAATCTTACCGAGATAGGACAAGGATGATTCACATTTGTATATTCCTTAACTACTTTATAGAATAACGGTCCTAAGGATGTGAAGCTTTTTCTTGACAACAGATCACACATATTAAACGTCACGTTGATCAAGAACGGATGATATTGATTGCTATAACCCTTTTTGTATACCTCAAATCGAATCTGCAAGCTCATTTAGAAAGCATTAACATACAACATAACCGTTCCGTAATTTATGTTTACCGATAAATTACGTAGGGGAAAAATAAGGTCACCGTCCAAATTTATTGTGGCTTTATTCCAATTAACTGCCTTTAAGGTACAAGTATGATTTTGAACGCGTTTCGGATTCGGGAAACATTCGAGGTTCATTGCTTTATAAATGACCTTCGGATCCGCGCACTGCAAATGTAATATCCATAATATAGGACAGGCTAAGTTAATAATTTACACAAATTTTATCACATTAAGGATCTGTAAGAGGCACACGACGACCATCAGTGTAAAATGCATTGCGAAAACTGTGCACTGTGCAAAGCGACCCAACTGACTTATATAGAATTAGAAAATCATTAGAAGAGCATTTTATATACCATTGATAACAATTATTGTTTAATGTATTTTTAATTGAGAAAAAAAAGTTGATATATAAATTATAAATGATGGAAATTTTGCTAAACTAATGAATAAAATTGTTAATGCTTTTAAAATTGCTTGCTTAGTTTTAGTCAATTGTTGGTATTACTGCTAACTGCATTAAATAGCCAGAAGCTAATATAATAAAGTTATTTTATATAAACTTGTTTAATGTCAATATAATAACAGTAAAATAATATATATTATTATTTATATATATTATTATTTGCAAAAAATGTCAAATATCTAATCAATATACCCTATGCTCAATTTATGCCATTATTAGAAATATGATAAATCAATGTGCCAATGATTATGAACTTAAGGCAATTGTTATGCCTCTTACTGTTGTTGCAGACTGTTGTTGTTGTTGTTGTTGCTGTTGCTGTCTAGTGGCTCGTGGCTTAAATTAAACAACGTAATCTGAGGGATTATAGCCACTGTCATCGGAGATGGCAATGTTCCAAAAGTCGCTGACGAGGCTGACAAAAGTTGATGATGCCCGAACGTTGACAGAGCCAAAGCGATGGCGACACGTGCACTAGTGGCATGGCCACGCCCACGTCGGCCCATGTCGCCATGCCATTACGTTAACGGTAACTGTTTGCGCCAGCAGGCGGCAGGCAGAAAGTATTGCATAATTTACGGCTGGCCAAAAGCGGAAATATTGACATGGATATGCCAGTATGGCGTTGTCATTATGCCACTCGCTGCCGCCGCCGTTGATGCCTCCGCCATTTTGTCTGCCTTAATTAATTAAACTTGATTAACGAAAATTTTATGATTGTCCACTGGCAGCGGGTGGTAATCAATCATGGCCTTGGCCGTACGTAACAAATGGACAACTCCCACAGCGCGGGTGTGTTAATTATTTTGCATTAAATATTTATGAGTTTGAGCCCAAAAGGGCTGACTAACAACAACAACAACACGAAAAAAAAACCAAAAAAAAATATATAAATAAAAGTAAAATTAATTAGGCCTGCAAAAAAACTAAACAATAGCAACCGGCAGTGGCGCACTAGTTAATAAATTCTTGTTGCAAATTTGGGTTCAACAGTTGAGTGAACATAACATATTTTTCTTTTCTTTTTTTTTTGATTTTATTTATCGCAATTGTTGATTTCACGGCTCGCTAACTTGCCAGATAAACAATTGAAATGCCATGTTGCTAATATTATATTTATGCAAACTTTTTGAGCGACGCATAATGCAATGTAAGTCGCAGGAATGTATGCTCTAAAATTTGTTTCGGAAAATAGGTATTTAAATTATTTAATTTATTTAAATGAAATACATACAAAATGAATAATAATCAAAAAATGTAAAATTAAAGTGTATTCAAACTTCGTCAGCTCGAATATGTATTTTGTATTTTTTTTAATTCTTTTTGTTAACAAAATATGTTAATTGTAATTTAAATGCTTATTAGTTCAATATTGTCATTTAAATAAATTCACACGTTTATGAAAACTAAGTGCAGCAAATTTGAGGATAATTTATACTTAAAATGACTAAAATAAATAAAAAATATATTTTATTTAGAGTTGATTGAAGCTTCAACTAAACGAGCGATAAACAATATGATTTGAACAAAGATAGTCTCAAATTGGCAACATTATTTTCATAATTTTAGTTGAGTTAGCCACATTCAATGAATAATGTTTAATATTGTTAGTATAATTGACGTAAAAGGTGGACACTCATTACGAACTAAATTGGAGCTCAACAAAATTTCAAATTAGTTCTGGTTACAACTCAAAATTTCAGTTGTTATTCTAATTTAATTTGAAGTGGATGTTTAAAGTGTTTGGCTCATTGGAGTGCTAATTCATGGGTTTTATGCCATGTCAAAAACTTATTTAACAAATTTGCACATGTGACAGCTGACTAACTAACTAACTGGCTAAGTGACAGGCTAACAAACGGACAAACGGACGAAAACATTCCCTAGCTTGATTCAATTAACGCTAATTTAAAATGTCAGCATGAGAAAAAGAGCAGAAACAAAACAAAAAAAAATAAAAAAATAAAAAATAAATATATCTGTAATGCAACCCCAATTTTCCACATGACCCGCATCAAAAATGTTGTGCTTGCTGTGATTTGAAGCCAAGTGTTGATTTGGTCTTTTTTGGGGTTGTTGTTGTTGCTCCGCTGTCACTTTGCCAAGCGCTAACTGATCCATGCGAGTAAAAAAAAACAAAAAAAAATTCAGAAAAGTTATCCCATGTCTATCGCTGGGACTGTAAATCAGGCGGACGAATCAAATAAAAGGGCCCAAAACAGGCTATAAATAGTGTATACAAACATATAGTGTGTACCCGTTCGGGTTTGACAATCGAGTGTGTTATCTCATGAAATATTATAGATTTCACTTTAAATGACAACCAGAAACATTCTTGCTGAGCGGGAGAACAACAATAAACACGTTTTCTGTGCTCAGCTCATATATTTTTTATGAAAGTTAAACTCTCGACGCTACAAATGGGCTTATAATGCGTATACGCACAGTGCGCACAGCAGGTTGGCAGCCCCAATTTTATAACATCATCAGCCAGCTCATAATCATCAAACACACACACACACACACACACGCGAAGCAAATGCACATTGACAAATGCTTCAGTTGCTTGCCAAACATGAAAACACATTTGTCTAGCCGCAGGCGGGCCTCTCCTTGAATGTGTGTGTGCGTGTGTGTGTTGCAAGTGCATGTGTGTGGCGTGTATTTTAAAGGCAGCGTCTGCTAATAGGCAACCATTTGTACGCAGTTGCCAACTGACTGCGTCTTAATGCCACGCACACAGCAATTAAATTAAATAATACCATAATTAATTACAGTGCATTGCCCGAGGCAGAACTGGCCGCAAAAAAAAACAAAAACATTTCGTTGGCCACAGTCTTGATTTGTTAGCAGCATTTGGTGGCACGCACTCGCCTCGCCTTGCCCCAAAATTGTAGGTGTTAATGCTTACCGGGGCCAGCACCATTCATTATTAACGTTTACGTGTGTGTGTGTGTGTGTGTGTTTGCGTGTTTGTGTGTGTCCGACCGGCTTGAAATAAAGAATGATTTATGATACAAGCGCCGACCACGCATGTTCGTTCTCACAATTAAACTTTGACCCCAAATGCTTGGTTTTCGTTTCGATTCTGTTTTTCTATTTTTCTTATTTTTTTTTTTTTGGCAAATGCTTTTATTGCAATTTATACACTACATAAAGAGGTCTAAGCTCTAATTGTTTATCCCGATAAGAAACTAGCTCCAAAACTGAGGAAAATGTTGCTTTTGGCAAGAATTTAAAATTTCATTGGGGGTACAAAAGTTCTTATCAGTCTGGGTTCCATATTTTATATATATATTTTTTACTTTAACTAATAAGACAAGCTTATTATAGGGTATTCAAAACCATCGTAAACCCAACTCCATAATGTTCAGCATCAGTTCAATGATTTCTTATTAAATCAACTCGAGACGGGCGCAAAACTAAGCGACTCAAGTGTCGCTTGGCGAAAGGGGAAAGAGAGAAGGGGGAAGTGGATGTGGAGTGAAAGGGGCACATAAAGTGCATCATAAATTAAAACATTATGATTACGAGTGCTGCACAAAGGCGCACAAATCAATGGGCCATAACTCGTAATGCAACTTATAGCAATTTGGCAATAACTGCTCAAATGGCCAATATTCAGATACATGTATATATATATATATATTAAATATTTGTACACTTGGTCGTCATCAAAAGCTGAAAAGTGCCGGCCATCAAAGCCTTGCTGCAATCTTATCAGGGATACGTTCACTGAGTACTCGTAATACTCACTTTTAATACTCACAATACTCGTTATATAAAAAAATTGCATGCATAAATGCGCTTAATGTTAACGAGTGGGTAACGAGCTGGAGTTACTGCTACTGCTGCTGTTGCTGTTGCTGCTGCTGCTGCAACAGCCTTGGTTCCGCCCACTCAAAGTGTTATCATTGCGCCTGTTTTATCTCTTGCTGTTGAAATATGCCCACGTCCATCGCTGCTCGCCGCATCTTCCGGCCACGACTCGACGTTGCATGCTCTTTTGGCCTGCTGCAGCATAAAAATCACTGAGGCATGCAACATAATACCGGCAACAAACAACTGAGCGGACTTGAGACGTGTGCGTGTCGCGACTAGAAGATACCCTGTTTGTTAGAACTCGTATATTTCATAATTTTCGGTATTCATCCTATGTGCGTTACAATATATATATAAATATATATGTATATCTAATGCAAATATCTTTTCGTTATTCCAAGAAGTATATTTCACTCACTGTTACCTTTAAGATACCCTTGTTTATACAGTTTACGACCACAGGGTATCTTAAGGTAAATGAATATTCTTCTACTTGAATAATGTTGCGCCTTTTTCGAGTGTTTCGCGCAGATGAGAACGCCGTACAGAAGGTTTATTAAATCAGCGGACGATATAAAAGACAATGACCAGATAAGAGCTGCTTGCTATGAAAGGGAAAACATGAAATCAGGAAGGGTGCAGATATGTTCAGGTTGCCGAAAATTATATACTTTTGCAGGGTGTACATATTCTTACGAAATTTAAGAGAATTCAGTTTTAAGGAAATGCGTTTTCTGTTTAGATTTTATTCATATGAAATATAAAAATATTTTTTTAATCAATAATGGTTGAACAGATTGATTTCAATATGAAATTTTTGTGCAATAAGTTTTTGTTCAACTTGCTATCTATAAGAAAATAAATCAGATTTTATTGGCAATAGCATGCACACAACATGGGCAATCAGGCCATGATTATTATAGGATTACTGGTAGAACATTTACGATATGTTTGAGTACAAGGCATTATGCTCATGGCCTGTTTAACCCTCCTTAACCCCAAACCACAATCGAAGTGCATATCTGAGCGAAAGGCGTCTCAATCAGTTTTGTTCTGCTGCGCAAATATTTGCAAAATGTATACACACATCCATAGATATATATATTATTATATATATATATATAAGTATTTTTGTTGCTCGTTAAATATGAAGAAAAGCCGATTATGCCACACGATGTGGCAGCCTAGGCAGAAACGTGCCCAGTTCCAGGTTTGCGATAGCCTGGCAGCCCCGAGGCAGCAGCAACATCAGTTGTGGCAGCCACCAGTGCTGATTAATGAGCTGCAAATGATGTTGTGCGCCCGACCGCTGCCAGTGTGCGTAAATCACAAACAATTGGGCGTGTGTCGAGCGGGGGCTGCCTCAGCGGAGGGTGAGTTATGCATGCAACATGCGAGGCAACAAAATTGCAAACATGTTGCTAATAGTATTGTTGATATTGTTGTTGTTGCTGTTGTTGTTGTTGATGTGGCATTGGCATTGTTGAAATGCGCAGCCAACTTGGCAGACGATGCGTTTCACTTGTTGCACCGCAGCAGTTGCACTTATTTTGCTATACACTGTTTACTAAGTGAAAATGAGTATATTGGTGTTAAGCAAACTCAAAACGATACCAAATGTCATTGTTTTAATGACAATCTGTTGACAATCTCCTCTTATTTTAGCTCCTTCCACTCTCATCTGTATTATTTATATCATTATTATATATTCAAACAGAGTGTGGCGCATTCGTTTACGACCAAGCGCAATGTTCTCACTTGTTGTTATTTATATACATAGTTGCGGGGACAGCCCATCGCCTGACACTTTGCCACGCCCCTGCCCAGCCCTCTGGGGCATCAAACTTTGAAATGCCTCGACAATTGGCAGACGCAGCGCGAACAAACAAATCGGCTCGAAGCCGCTGCGTTCTAAAAGCCGAAACGAAACGCCAAAAAAAAGGACAAAGCTGCTGGCAAAACTTTTTATGCAGCAGTTAACAGCTATTCGGAAACTTGTACGGGGCCAAATAAAAAATGCAACGCCCCCGGGCTGGAGGGGGTGGAGGGGTGGGCAGTTGCATAATGGGGCTGCCACTCGAATGGGATATACAATATGCTGCATGGCTCTAGACCCAGTTAAGAACTTGTGCAGTTGTCTGGCCCTGAATGCGACTTAAGGCTTAATAAGTGCCTGCAGCTGTAACAAAGCCAAATTCTAGCTATATAAGTAGCCAAAAAAAGAAGTATATATATATATATGTATATAAAGCTAGCTAGTTGGAAATTAGACTCGTATGGCAAGCAAAATTGGGGGCCATTGTTGTTGTTACCTTTTGACATGGTTCGGTTGCCGTTAACGCTTTCACATAGCCACGTTGCAATCAGGAATATTAGTATTTGTTTGCCAAACAAATAAATGAAAGTAGACAGCTTTTATTTCGGTTCTTTCGGTTATTCAAAAGGTCATCCACATACTTGTGAATTATGTAAGCGGGTCCAATAAGTGAAATAGCTTTTGACTGAAAACCAAAATCAACTATATATTTACTATACAAACGAAGGGCGGAGGTGGCAAAGAGCTTACTTTTAGCTAATAACAATAGTACAAAATCGCAAAGGATATAAGTTATCGCCTCATTATTCAGAAGAAGAGGACAATCTTATCAAAGAGTAAAAACTTGCACGAATAAATGTACAATTTCTAATAAATATATTTGATCGAATGTCATGGCTCAATATGCAGACTTAAACTAGAAAATAGACAATGATAAATATAACACTAATGATATCTAATCCTGACCGTAATTAGAACAGTCTTTATTTAATACAATGCCTAATAATAATTTGCTAATTACATTAGCATATTATATAAAATCTATATACAATATGCAAGCTGAAAAATTATATATAATTAATAATAACTGAATAAGCTCTAAAGCTACGCGCCTTAAGTCTGCTTAATGAAGGTTTTTGTTTCTTTTTTACTAATGGAAAGAATCAGTTTTGTGTAGATTTCTCAACTCAATTTAACAACAGATTGTTTCTTATAATACACTATAATTTGAATGGATGTAAATGTTATTGTAAGTGGTTTGACTTGTTTAAGGATGTATTTTTTAAATTTATTTATTAAATATAAAATCACAAAAATAAATTCAAATAATGTTTAATATGCAACACATCAAACTGAGTTTAACAACATTTTTTTTTTCTCATATATCACAGTTTATATAAGCGTATGCCGAAGTCGTACACTGAATTTTTAAAGCTTTTTTTTTTAGATTCGCGCAACGTGAAAGTTATAAGAAATGCTTTCGAGTGGAAGATTTTAGTTAATTGTAGGCTTATAAGCGGCGTTCTTTATTATGATTAATAGACGTGCAAATGAATTCGGCGAAGCTGATTGCCATATAAATCATATAACAGGGTAGAAGAAGCTGCTGCTGCTGTTGTTAGCGGCAGCAGCAACAGGTGAATATGGCCAATAGAACTAAACTACAGCTGCTTAAAACAGCTTACGTCAAGTGTTTCAGTCAAACAGCTAAATGAAGACCAGATTTATGAGTTGCTGTGGCAACAGCAGCAACTGCAGCAGCTCACTCCATATGCTGCGGATTTGCTGCACTCTGCTGTTATGCCATCGGTCTTGGTGGGCGTGTTCAACTGAGATGCGATAATGGCCAATCTGGGCAGCTGCAGCGAGAGTGAAACGTGAAGCAGCTCAGCGCCATAAATTTAATCAGCAGCGATTTTAATCCGCAAGTTGATAATGATGTCGATTTGGGTCGCTAGTTAGATATAGATTTCAAGACTGAACAGAAGCAGTACAGATACAGATACAGATACAGATACAGATACAGATCAGATACAGATACAGATACAGATACAGATACAGATACAGATACAGATACAGATACAGATATAGATATAGATATAGATATAGATATAGATATAGATATAGATATAGATATAGATATAGATATAGATATAGATATAGATATAGATATAGATATAGATACAGATACAGATACAGATACAGATATAGATATAGACGTATAAATAGATATAGATACAGATATAGCTTAAGATAAAGATACAAACATAGATACAGACACACCACAGCTACCGATAGTTCCAGCGATTCTGATGAGACAAGCGTTCAACATTTCAATATATTGAACTGTATTGTTTTGATCAATAAATTAGATAAGCTGAGCTAAGGTTTTGGGCAGCGAACCGGTTTTCGATTTAGGCCGCGGCTCAGTCAAGGGTCAAGCGAGGGTAAATTCGTGTGTTTTGCATATGCAAAACTTGTAACTTTCTTCTTCGGTGCGTTCTTTTGGGCCATAAAAGTTGAGCAGCCGCTGACATTGGTTTCAGTTTAAACGCGCGCGGTTTGTGGTCAAGAGCTCGTGTTAGCCATGAAGACGCCAGCAGCAGTTTGGGCCATTGCCCTCATCGCACTCAGCGCACTGTTGACAACTGTGTCAGGTGAGTGGGGGCGGCTTGTGGGCGTGGCTGTCCGTTAGTGTGGTTTAATTCGGTTTAAATCAATTTTGCAGCGGGTCGTTTGTCGCTGCGTCCGTTGTCGCCGCAGGAACTGCGACGCGCTTTGGTTAACGCCGGCGTCGATGAAACGGAGCTGGCGCCTTTGGGCCGTGCCACGCCCTCGGCCATTGCGGGTCTCGGCGGCTTCGCGCTGGGCGTGGCCAACGGTTTGGGCGGCGCGCTGATCTTTGACCTGCTCACTTCAAACGAGACGGCGGCCTACGTGACGAACCTGATCAACTCGCTCAACTCGACGACCAGCGACGCAGGCACCACCAGTGGTGGCACCACGCAGGAGGTCTGCTTCGCCAGTCGCAGTCTGAACGGCGATCAGCGTCAACTGCGCAGCAATGATCATTACAATGATGATGCTGACAATGATGGTGATGATGATGCTTTGTCTGATTATGAAGAAGACGACGTTAGCTTGGCGGCGGAACGAGCAGCGGATGATTATTACGATTCGGACTATGCGGATGCGGATCTGGACAACCGGGGTCTCACCTGCATTGTGGTGAATCGAGGACGGCCCGTCTTAAGGCACAGGCGAAACGTGTCCCTGCAGGAGCAGAGCTCACAGCTTAAATTCTAATTCTAACTTTAATAATTAAGTGCTTAAGTCTATTAAAATTTAATTGATACAAAAAGTGGGCGCGTCATGTGTGAAATGTGAGAGAGGGACGCTTAAATAATGAAAGGATACCGGAGCACGAATCCGGAAAGCCTTTTAAAGCTGCCCAGAACACGTAGCCCAACAGAATTTGATTGAATTTCTCGCTTGACTGATTTCATCAAAATAAGCCCAAGGCAGGGTTGTTGGGTATGGTTTGGTAGGGGTTGGGGGGCTGGTGGGTTGAAAGGTTTTAGCCAATGCATATGTCACCATTTGCACTGTCATGACTAGACACACTTGGGCACACACACACACACACACAGGCGCATACATAAATAGAAATTAATGCAAACAGCCACGCAAACCCCTTGGCTGTGACACACACACAAACACACACACACACACAAACACACACACACACCTAAATAAACGCAGGTCTTGTGTAAACATTGAAATGTCATTGCCGGCACAGTTCAACGGCCGTGGCCATAAATCCTGGCCGCAATTTATTAACTTTAACACTGGCCAATGTCAACGCCGCTCCTCGACAACGCACGACAACATCCTGCGATATCCTGTCGCATCCGACCGCATCCTGCGGCATCCTCCGCTTTGATTTGCCATTGATTTTGATGAGAAATTTATGTGGCTCAAAGACCCGGAGAACTGTTTTCCCCCATAAGCAACAGCAACGCGGCAGATTATGGCCAACCATATTGACCATATTTCTTCAGTTGGCGTATTTCTTTAGGCAAATTCAGGTGGCTGGCTAACGCTGCATTAACTGTCATCTTTTATTGATACTAATGCTAATGTTAAAAGCTGTTTGCTATTGATTCGCATTTCGCATTGATTACAGTTGAGATAATTCAATTCTTGGCAGATTATTGTATTCAATTTTGAGAAGGTAGTTTTTATTAAACATTAAGTTTTTATAAAGTTCATCAAATGTGGAAATATTTTTATAATAATTAGATTATTTGATGAAGATAAAAGATATTAGACAAAGTTTAATATAATTATTTAATTAAGATGCTCTTTATACAATAAACAAAAGACAGCCAAACAAATAGCAAATTAGTCAAATTTCATAGAATCAAATCTGAAAGCAATTAAATCTTAAGCATAAACTTTTGTGCATTGGCAACATCAACACACACACACACACACACACACACATGGGCATGCATACAAATTAGCATCTAAGTATTTCACATATATATATATATATAAATATTTGTGTATGTGTTTAGGAAACAAACAAAAGAACAGTTGAAGCATCTCAGTTAAGCAACAACACGTTGCGACAGTTTTAGACAACCAGGCAAAAGAGAATCCTGACGACAGGACTCTTTCTATCTCACTTTGCCCCGTCTGAAAGTTTCTCTCGCTCTCTCTTTCTCTGTTTTCTTCGCTGTGGCATTGACGCACTAAATGCGCTAAATTACAAACTAAATGCCGCAAGTGCCGCCCATGGGCATGGCTAGGATTACACAAATGAACGCCCAAGGAGGGTGGGGGGCGGGGTGATTGCCAAAGCAGAGGCGGATGGTTTGCTGAAATTGCGGCAAGTGGCAAAGTGGCAAAGCCAAAACTGTCGACAGTCGATGACATTTGAGCGATAAGAAAAACTGTTGTGTGGCTTTACTAAAAGCTAGAGCAGAAAGGGGGTGCAGCGTGGTTGGGGGTGGGTGGTTTGGGTGGGTTAAGTAGCAAAAGGCCAAAGGCAAATGCTGTTGCTTTGTTCGTATTAAGTATGCAGGCGTGTTAAAGTGCCACACACACAAATAAATAGCGAATGCTGTTCTCTTTTTTTTGGTGTGTTTTTTTGCTTTTTGTGGCACTGAAATTTTTACAGTTATTTTTACAGCATTGAAAATTGTTTTAAATGTTAATGTTGCTTGTTGTTGCCAGCAGTTGTTGTTGCTGCTGCTGTTATTGTTGTTATTGCTGCTGCTGCTGCTTGTTGCCAGTTGGCACAATAAAAGAAGGCGTTTGCCGACGCCCACTTGCCACACGCACTTGCAGCAACGAGTCCTTGCGTGCTGCAAATCCCAGGACAAACAAATAATTGAGACGCCCGTGCACACTTCCAACACACACGCACACACACACACACACACACACATACACACACACACACATGCACACACACCTTCTGTGTGGGCGCGCACTTGTGTTAAATTATGCGGGTTTTTGGGTTTTATTGCATTTGCCGTTCATTTCTTTGGCATTCCTTGCTTTGCTTTTGCTTTCCTTTGCCTGCTTTTGTTGTGGCTTTGCCTTTGTTTTAAAGGTGCCCCCCTAAAAACAAGGCGGGAGTCAGCAGGTGCTAGTTGAGCATCATCTGCTAAGTCGCCAAGTCCAAATGTTCTTCACATATCTCATGCATCGTTGCCCCCTGACGAGCACTTCAGTCGCGCTGCGAGGGGGAGGAGTGGTTGTTTGTGTGCGTGTGTGTGTGGGTTAACAGCCGCTGTTTGGCATTTCAATTAATGGCACTTTCGCTGGTGCAAAAACAAACAAGTGAAATCGCTAAAATCAGGAATGCTTGAAGAGCAGTTATCCTGTAATAGGCGGCAAAGTTTGCAAAAATACTTATTTATATACTTGGAATTCTGCATTTGGCAAGCATATAGCATTAAAATCTGCCGTACACCCATAATTCAGGCTATATCCAAGGTTTTTTTTTCAATTAAGGGTGAAATCGGGGATAGGTATCTAAAAAGTGTGGAAAGTAGAAGAATCTTCTTGCCAAGTTTCGCATGTTCGGCTTTTAAAATCATTTAAAATATGCTATCGATATTTATCGATTCTGGAGGAATGAGACAAGCTTTCGAAAACCAACCAAACAAACTGCATTTGAATTAACGTTAAATTTCTGTTTTGACGTTTCTAGTTCTTAATATTATTTAAGACGAAAACAGTGTTACCGATAATTATCGATTTAAATGGAAACTAGAACTTACATGTTAAAATTCCTAATTTGGTGTCATTAGCTTCTATAATCTGTTAGAAGAAGTAAAAAACCAATATTTATTTTGGATACTTGCAAATTTGGATGAAATGTGTAATGATCGATAACATAAAAAACTGTATGATAGCAATAAAAAGACATACTTAACAACACCGAATAGAAAGCATTTTCACACAATTGCGTTATGCCCTTTAATACGCCCACTTTCAGTGGTTATAGGGTAGATGAAATAAACGCGCAAACAACCCTCCAAAAAAAAAGCCCCTCTATAGGCATAAGGGTCATCACTTTCGCTTTCGACTGTTGCCCGACTGGGGAAGGTGGGGTTGTGGTGGTTGCTCTGCTGCACTCTAATGAAGCCATCGCGGGAGAAGCCCCAAAGCAACCCTTAGAGGGGGCAGGGCTTTGGCGAGTGTCAACAACGTGGCGCGGTATCATTGCAATTCGTGTGACACGTGACCGCAAGAAATCCGGCTGAGAGTTGGTCTCGGGCGTGGGACTGGTTCCGAATGGGGAGGGTGGGTGGCAGTTGGGTGCTTAATAGATTTTTGATTTGTTTTGCGGCACGACGAAATCCAATTGTGCGCGCGGCGCGTGCGACGCTGATTCGAATAATGATTTGCCAAATGCCGCAAATTTATGCGACTTCCTTGTCTATATGCCAGATCAATACGTTAACGGTACCACACGGCATCGATATCGTGTTAAAGCAGCCGAATAATTCAATAAAGGAATCACGCAAACCGACAAAACAAACAGACAATAGACAGCAGGATATGCACTCAAAGAAAATCCCTGTGATTTATTATATCTAAGATTACTTTAAATTAGTGATAAACAATTTGAAGTTTTTATAAAAGAAAATATATATTCAAACAATTTAATTTGTTGGCTAAGAAATGTGGCCTTTAACTTAATTTTGACAAACTTTCTGCTTGATTTGGTTAACAAATGCTATCTTGTTTCGCTGAGTGTACGTAAGCAGAGCTGTGAATCTTTGTCAGTTTTTCTAGCCGCTGGCCAAGATTAAAAGCAGCCGAAACTTTGTTACGCTGTCTTCTGTTTCTTGTTGTTGTTGCTGTTGTTGTTGTTGTTGCCGGCTCCTGTTGCTAATCTTGTTGTTGTTGCTGCTACGTCTTCTGTTGCTTTTTTACAAATTGTTTCAATTAAAAAGTTTACCGCCTCGCTTTGCTTTTGACTGAACTGATTTCGGTAGGGTTCCTCGGCGGGTGTTGGTGTTGGACGGTGGCATTTAAGCGGCTTGGGGCAGACGATTGACACGTGCCACACGAAAAAAATTGGGCGCTAATTGCGGCTATAATAAGTACACTGCACAGCGTGGATCAGCTTTAAATTGAAAGCCGAGTTCGTGTCCGAAGAGAGACAAAACTTGTTTTCATTTGGCTTTGACTGTGGCCTTGGCTAAGCATTTCTATGGATGTGAGTGTACAAATATGTGAGACTAAGGGATACCCTGTAACAAGTCTCATAACATGCATTTGTATATAAAAGAAACTAAATTTACTATAAAAATATATATATTTCTTATTATTTCTTTTAAAGTTTAAACACATAAAATATTGCAGATATGCTTAAGAAAGGAAGTCTGCAAATAGATTTGCTATTTTTTACAGGGTATTCAAATAAAAAACACAATTGCATACAGCTCAACACACACACACACACACAAAATAATCGCTGGCTAATTGAAAATTGAAATTGTTTGAGCAAATTAATTAAATATTGTTGTTGAAATATATAAAGTAAGAAGAGATAAAAAAAAAAGTTGCGCCGCATCGTTCAAATATTTCGTGGTGCTAATTAATTTAATTGATTCAAGCATTTCAACTGTGTGAGTGTGAGTGTGTGTGTGTGTGTGTGGTCCACTATATTAGCTGTGAACTGTATTATCTGTTTGTTTGCTCAAATGTAATTGACTTGTAATTAAAAAGTTTTGCAAATTGATTGAAAAATCGTTGCTTCCCCTTTCAGCACGTGTGTCTATTTAGCTACAGCAAAAGAATAGAAAACAAAACAAATTGAAAAATAAGAAAAAAATACAAATAATATAAAATAACCGGAACAGTCAACGCGAATTACAAGCATTAATGTTAACTGCATTTTTGGTTAAGAGTCTAAACGCTGCTTCGGGAAGTTCTCTCTTAAAATGTGTGGCAGCACTTTTTACTTGGCAGTATAAGAGTTTTGGCATGCACTCTTATACGACACTAACTGACCTAGGTCAGGGCATAGTTGCTTAGTTTACATTTTACAGCTCTTCTTAATTGAGGCGGTCAGTTTTTGGACTGGCTGCTGGTAAGTACAGTTAACTGAATTAAGCCATTTAAATATTTTAGAGGTTAGAAAATAGGAATTAGCTCAGCAAAGTGTGTAAAAGTTGAAAGCCATACAAAATAGATTCATAATATGTAGTTTTTTTTAGACTAACAAACTTTGGTTGCTTGTGTGTGATTATAAATGTTATTTAAAAAAAATTATAAGATTATGAATCCTTGTCTATTGTATTTTCTTTGTAGAAATTCTTAAAATTTTGTTGTTAATTTTATTGTTTAAATTATGGAACACAAAATAAAGAAATTATTAAAGCTAAAATTATTGACAATATTTTTCTTCACTTCTATTCTACATTATTGATGTAAATATCCAAATTATTCTTATTTTTAAAAATTCTGTTGAGACAACATTTTCAATATCAACAGCAAAAATCCTATAAAGATATCAGCATAACGCATCTAAACAAGAAATGCGGGGAATTGCACTATAAACAAATAGCGGAACAGCAAACAGAAGTAAGAGCACGAAAACAAGCCCTCAGAGAGTTCTCTAAAGTTCGGCTGCAATTTCGTGCACCAATAATTTTTAGCGAACAACAACAACAACAACAGTTGGCAGAGCAGCAGCGTAAAGCAAATAAGAGAACGTTTTTTGGGCGCTCTTTGCGACGCTGGCGCTTGTCACGTCGTGTGGCTGCTGATGGCAGCCGATGGCGTCGTCGCTTCGGCACCGACTTCGTGGGCGGCCAACGATTGGCGAGTTGCTTGGCGGCGTCGCTTAGTCAGTTCAATCCTGCGTCTCGAGTGCGAAGCACGCGTTATTTGTGATTTATGTGTGCGTGATCTGAACAAAGTGTTGCCAAGTGCTGACAGCAGCTGAACAGTGAACGGTGAGCAGCTAATGGAGTTGCCTAATGGGCTCGAACCGTGCGTGTTAATGACCAGTTAATGAGATGTGATTAAGGTGTAATAAACACACGCATAATTTAGCCAAGAATAAGTCCAAGCAGTGAAATTAGAAGAAGAACAACAACAAATCTCCATTCCTTCAATCGAAGAAGTGTCAACAGAACGATAGAAACAACTAAAGTACTTGGCAAGTTCTGTGAATGGTAAAAAATCAAAAGAAAACATTTTCCACCCCAACCACCCTTGGTTCAAGCCAAGCGAAAGTGCTAAGCCGCCAACAACAAGATAAATTACTTGGCGCCCACTTTGTTATCTAAAACCAAAACCAAGTTGCAAAAAAAAAACAAAAAACAAACAGCTAAACAAATATAAAAGCAAACAACAATTGTCAATGTGTGTGCGAATGTGTGTGTTGCATATGATTTATGTTGTTGTGCGAGAAGCAGAAGGCAACATCAAATTACTTTAAAAGCAAAACAAGCAAATTGAATTTACGGAAATTTGGCTTATCAAGAATTTAACAAAAAAAAAAAAACAAATACGAAACAAAAAAAGTTTTGCACGCGCTTAAAAAAAAAGTGCTGCACGGGCAGCAAAAATCGCCAAAATAGACAACAAGAAAAAGAAAGAGAGAATATAATAATTTAACAGCATATACTATATATATAAATAGAAACAATTTGAAAAGATAGCGGCTCATTTTGTTATTGCTCCCGTGCGAGCGCTTACCCAAGTCTTGGCCAGGGTAACGTTAACAAGGCCGAAAGAGCGCCGAGAATTACTGCAAAACGGCAACTACAGGCAAACGGCGATCATAACAATAAAATGCGGATAACAAGGCCAAGCACAATAATGTCGGCCTGGTCCAGAGCCAATTTCGGATTACTCAACTGGCTCATCAGTTGGCAGTTGTTGTTGCCGCTGCCGCTGCTGCTGCAAGGTGAGTTTGCGCGCCCCTTTTTTAATTAAATAATCCAATTTATTCTCATTTAATTTCGAATGAAATTTAATTTGTGTTAGCCCCAAGCCCGCCACTCTGCATGGCCCTCTAATTGCTGGCAGCGCTTTTTGTTTTTGTCGCTTTGAATTTCTTATCCAATTTCCGTCGGCCCATCGAGAAGGAAAGGGCGGCGGGCGGCGGGCAGCGGTGCTGCGGGCTGCGACGCGAAATGTTTCACAATTGAAATTCTTTAAATTTGCTCCGCGGAATTTCAATTTCCAGACAAAAGTTTCATTGTCATGCGGCGCCCTTCTAAAAAAGAACGCGGAAAACGTCGCCTGTTTGTTGCCATTTTGATGACTGTGTCGATGTATTCGCCAACTAATTGCGCTTAAATTGTTTAAAAAAAACAACAACAAAATAATTTTGCTAAAGCCTTTAGTGAGTCTGTCGACTGCTGTTTGCTCATTTTTGTGTGACAAGGTCGCGCTCAAAACGCCACCCACCGCCCACCGCCCGTGGACCACAGCCAGCTAAACACTTGTAGCCCTAAGCCCTAAAGCTCCTCCATCCACTTGCTGCGAAACCACATATGCATATGCTCTTATGCATGTGCGAGTGTGTGTGTGTTGTTTGTTGTCTGGCTCGCCAACTTTCCACACACACACACACACATACACACACAGAGAACTAACTGAAAACTCGTACTTTCCGCAACACTGACACAAAATTTCATTTTCAATTTATGCTTCGCATTCGACGCTCGCTTGTGTGTAAAAAAAATAGTAAAACCAAAAAAATTCAAATCCGAGTGTTAGAAAAACAACGCACACAACCACACACACACACACACACACAGAGACGCACATAGACACACAAATCCACACACGATGACAAACTAACGAGCTGCAGGCACTCGTGAATGCAGCCGCTACCTTGACAACTGCAGTTGTTGTTGTTTTTTTTATACCTATGGTCATGTGCCACAAGAGGGTATATTATGTAAAATACAAAAAAAACTAGTATTAAGTGCATAAAAGTATTTAAACTGAATAATATGAGTAATATGATATGGTGAAATAATTTTTTATACATTTAAATTGGTTATAAATATAACAAACGCATTTAAAATAGTTTTACCAAGCGCCGCTAAATTAAATTTCATTGTTAACTTCAAGAGCTTTTATATGAAGCGATTATAGCATCTCACGCTATACAATTGTATTTTTTAAAATTCGAATGCTTGAAATAAAATAAAACGCATTTTTATAAGGATTTAAATATTTATAACATATTTGTGGGAAAAAGTTAAATATTAAATGTATATTTTACTAGAAAACATTCTAGAAAACAAATTCAATGAATTTAATTAAGTTGAAGTTACATTCCAAAAAAAACAAAACTTTATTTAAAAACAAATATTCAAAATTTTGTAGTCTTTTTTTTAACGTAACTCCTTTTTTGTTTTATAATCTCTTTTGAAAAGAAAGTTTTTAAAAAACATATTTTTTGCCAAAAAAAAAAGCAACTATTGATTTGTTTAGGTCTATAATCGGATTGCTATAAAAATTCGTTGGTTTCTGTGGCAAATACGTCAGGGTTGCAGTTGTTGTTGCAGTTTCGGTTTTTCACTAAGGCGTTTTCTATAGCATACTTTTAAGCTCGTTTTGTGTGTTGCTTAGCTTTGTGCCTGCGGCACATGAGATTATGCTGGGGCATTCAAAAATATTTTAGCACTTGGGCATTGACAAAGAGTAACGCATAACTGTTGTTTTTGTTGTTGTTGTTGTTGTTCTAGTTCAGCTTCGTGTTGATGTGGTTGCAGTTGACACATGAATTTGTTGCCGTTATCAGTATGTGTGTGTGTGTGTGTCTGAGTGCTTGGTGCGACCACTGCCTGAAAGGCAACCACTTCAGTCCTATATACACATACACACACACACACACACACACACACACACACACACACACACAACCAACCTCAACACACCCAACTCTGTGTAATAAGTTTTTTTTTTGTGTTGGACGCCACGGGACGTCAATGCCTAGACGCATTTCATTATCATCATCATCATTATCATTATGATCATCATCAACATTTTAATTTTTTCATTTTCATTTTCATTTCGATTCTCATTTTAATTTTGTCTTTGGGTTTGGCGTGGAATTGTGTTTTGCCTGCTTTGTAATTTCCAAATGAAATGCTTTCAAAATGCAATTTGCCGCTGCAAATTGCTGCAGCAACGTTTGCCATTTGCCGCTTCTACTTTCCACCTCCACTCCAGCCCAGCTTTCATATATTTATCTAACTGTGTGTGTGTGTGTGGGTGTGTGTGTTTTTGTGTGTGCATTTCATTTAGCTAAAAGCTACTTGACGTTGCGAAATAAAAGGCAAATAGAAATTACTCTGGATCTTAAGTTGCTCGCAATTGAAAAATGCTCAAAGCGCAGAAACTGCGGTCATAAGTAAAATGAAAAAAAATACCAGAGTAGTTATTAAAAAATTGTCTAAATATACAAAAAAAAACATTTTTGAAATGCCTATGAAAAAATAAGATTGCTTTCTGTATTTTACCTAACGTGGGTTTTTGATTGTATCTAACTTTTATTTGTTGTAAAAAAAAGCTATACTTGAAGTAGATTTTTAAAACAAATTTTGTTTTAAAGTTGCAATGAAATATTTGCATTCCGAAAGAGATATATTTTTGTAAAGAAATTTAAAACGTTTTTTCTTATATAAAATAGGTCAGGAACAGGGTTAAATTGGGATATAGAAGAGGTATAAAAACTTTGGTTATATATATCTTTTAATGTCATATAATATGCTGTTCCTAGTTTCTAGTTGAATTTAAGATGAAATTCAAATGACTGAAAAGACAAACAGCTGTAACTTAATTAATAAAAGCATATACACCTGCTGTTCATGCATATATATATATATAAATATATATAAATATGTGTGAAGGACGCTTCAACTGTTAATTTGCAGCAGCTGAAGGTAAACAGGAAATGTTGCTGCTGCCATCCAAGTTCTAGTTGCCGTTGCAGTTGCCATTTTCATTTGGCATTGACGTTGACGCATGTTGAATAAGTCAAAATGGCGTTTCACATATGCAGGCATGTGTGTGTGCGTGTGTGTGTGTGTGTGTCCAGCGACTTGTTTGAAAATGAGTCGCAACGTGCAATTTCAAAGCGTGTGCCACACGGCCACAGCGAGCCGCGCCCTGCCACAGTATACAAATAGAAATAGTGGGGCACACACACACACTTACACACACACACACACACAGTCACACACACATATTTTTGGTAGCTCTGGCAAACACGAAATCGCAATGTCTGGCCATGAAAAGTGCGCAAACATTTGCACCGAATCAAACCCGTGCAACGGCCGAGTTGACATTTAACATTTGCAACTTTTCAACTTGTTACACTGTGCAACACAAAATAACTAAATGTACTTGTGGCATTTGTATATCAATAAATGTTATTCAATAATGAATTCATAAAATTTGCATTGCAATGCTTTAATTGTTTAAAAAACACACACATGCCGTTAAATATATTTATTACATGTGCAGAGTTACATGTGTGTGTGTGTGTGTGTGTGTGTATGTGTTTACACTTGCGGTTATTCCTTTGCCTTTTTATGTGTTTATTTAGTGCGCAAAATATGCGACGGATGCGGTAAATGTAAATTGCAGCTATTTGTGCAGCTGTTCGCCATTTAACGCAAACAAATTGTTTACTCTCGCATAGTTGTTGTTGTTGTTGCTGCTGCAGTTACTATTGTTGTTGTCTTTGCATATTTATGCGCCAGCTCAATGTTTAAATATTTTTGCAAATATTTCCAATGTCACATTTTCCCGCAACACAACAACAACAAAAAAAAAAAGAAAGTAAATAAATAAAAGAAAAACGTGACGCCTTCGCTTTTTTCACCACAGCTCGTGATTTACAGCCAAATTCCATTTAATGCACACGAAATTCACTTTTGATTTCTGAATTAATAAAAATATCAGAGTGCAAATCAACAGCAAAAACAATTGCGCAACTGCAAACAGTATTCACACACACACACACAATCTACAAATAATTATTGTTTTTTTCTTTTTTTAATTTCATAATATATATTCGCATATCAGGAGTTAAAACTAATTAGTTTGGTCTTCGTTTTTATGCATAATTTAATAATTATGAGTGGCATTTACATTTTCATTTCAATACTGCAGCAGCTTAATTTTTTTTAAATTTGCGAAGTAAAAAAGATAATGCATAACATTATTCAATTTTGAATCTATTTCAAGCAAATGTAAAATTTTAAGAGCATTATGAAAACAAAGGTAAAAAAATGTTTAATTTTTTTGCGTTAATTATTTTTATTTTTAACAAAAGTTAATTCACATCATTCATCACATTAACACAAATGCTTTGAGACAAATCAAACATTTTTTTTTTTAAATTTGTAATTCATATTAAATCGATGACATATCTTATATGAAATTGTTGATATTTGGTTTTTAATAAAACATGAAAGCAAAGTCTTTGCAGCTTAGGATAACATATACGAAATATATCATGGTCTCATTTTATTTCTTGGTCTCATCTTATTTCTTAAAGCTAAACTTTGCCCAATTTTATTATCTTCAAAAACGTGTGCAGCTGCTTTTTAAAGAGTCCACTGCATGAGACTGCACAAAATGTAGGCACCCTGTATGAAAGTGGAAAAACGGAGAAACAAGCGGAAAAATTGGCAGAAGAAGAAGAAATACAAGCATGAGCAGATGTCTGACAAGCCGCTGGCGGGCAACGTGTTCGAAGAGAAGCAGGCGTGGATTTGATGAAACGGCAAAGAAAACTTATGGCCCCAGGCATTTGCAATCAGAGTGGAGCAGCGGGGTAGAGGGGGAGAGGGGGGGGACCTGCTTGCCTGTTTGAGTGTCAGACTGATGAATGGAGCGCGACGGCCGCTTAGACATGGACATGAACATGGACACGGACACGGACACGCATGCCGAGGCACGCACAAAAATATCAGCGTCAAATCGATGAGTTTCCTTTCGGTAGGCGCCCGCAAAGTATGCAAAGCGCAAAGCAAACAAAGGGAACAAGGGGGGGAAACAGGGGCAGAGGCAGATCTTGTGGTGGGATGTAGAATTATTGCCGACAGGCAAAGGTTGTTCACATCAGACGCTCTGCGTGAGCGCTCCAACTGTCAGACTTAAGAACCTGCCCGGGGCGCATCTTTAAAAAAAAGAAAAAAGCGTCTTGTTGATTTAAGCGGCATATGCTGAAAAATGTGTGCGACGTGCTTATTCAAATGAAAAACTTGTCACTTGATGTACAATAACATGCGTGCAGACATCATGATGTATGTATAAACAAACATATTTATTGACTGCACTGACAACTGTGTTAACTGGCGAATTTATGGATGGGTTTCTGATTGGCCTGAAAGAGAGGTTGCCAATTGGAACGGATAATGTGTAAGAACAGAAGGATGAATACATTAGATTTACATTTAATGTAGTTTTTTGAATATTGAATATATGTTGAATAAAGCTGATTTGATTTTTGTATGAACAACTTTTTGTTTTTCAAATATATCTTATTACTTAAATTTTAGCAAGAAATTATAAATAAATATTATAAGCCAAGTTATCTTAACCAAATTTGATTGAATCTGATTAAGATTGAACTACTATAACTTAATAACATAAATCTGCTAGCAAAAGTTTTTCATTTTTAGCTTGAACCTTTTTTTATTTATCTCTTTGTTAAATTTGAATACTTTCCCGCTGTTTAATGACACAAGTTGAGTTTTGTGCATAACTTTTATTATATTACACGAACACTTTTGTATTGAGCTGTCGCTCATTGTGTGGTTAAGAAAAACAGCCGCAAGTGTTTAAAGTTGTTTTTCATTTTAACGTGTTTTTTTCTCTTTCTCTGCCGCAATGCCGCAAAAATTTCGTGTGCTTTGCGTAACACTTATGGATTTGACATTTATATGACAGTTGGATTTTTGTACAAGACGCAATATGTTGCGATACACACACACACACACACACACACACACACACACACACATGCTTACAATTTATGTGTGGGTGTGGTATTCTGTTTTTTCTATTTCTGCTTGCAAAACGTGCGGGTTTACAAGGGCTGAAAGAAACTGAAATTGTTTTTTCTTTCCTTATTTATTTATATACATAAAGAGCATATATGTATATATGTGTGTATTTGTGTGTGTGTTGGTTTTTAAGGCATTTGGCACAATTTTTGTTGCGCTCATCGCATTTCAGTCACGTAACTGCCGCTCGTTGTTGTTGCTGTTGCTGTTGCCGTTGTTTTTGTGGCGCGACCAGAGAATTTATGCATTTGATTTCAACTAATTTTCAACGGCATAAATATAATTAAATTTACGCACGTCGCAGCAAATTAGATGCCATCATAAATTGGGCTCATTGCCCAGCAAAACGAGAAGGGGCGGCACTGAAAAAAAAACATAAACTGGCCCTTTAGAAACATGCCACCAGAGATGAGAGCGCAGATGCCATTGCTCGCAGCGCTCAAGTTTTAAGCCTTTTGCCTCAAGTGCCAACGCACAGGTCGTAAAACGATATTCGCTCTCATTTTTTTGGTTTTTGTTTTTGCTTTTTTGTGTCTTGGGGGCTTCTAAGTAGTTTTGGTTAGGGAAGGGGTAGTCGATAAACCAGTTGCGCGAATGTAAATCGCGTGGGCCTCAATGATTTTGAAGCGATACAAGCTCATTTTGGTTTTATTAACACGCGCAAACTCGCACGCGCACAACAACAACAGCAACAACAACAACAACAATAACGAGAGCTGTCAACAGCTTCCGTTGCATACCTTGAGGCGTGCCAGTAACCTACTTATACATACACGCACACGCACACTCACACACATACAGAGAGTTGAGACGCTTTTGAGACATTTGCTTGTCTTTTGCCTCAGCCGCTTTATTAAAAATTCCACACACAAAGCGAACCAACGCGGAGCAGAGCGGAGTGTTGCCTAAGCGTATTTTAAGGCAGCCAACTACGAAGCAACAGCAACAACGACAACAACAATAATGGGCACCAAGGCGCCGCATCAATTGTTGCTGCTGTTGTAGCCGTTTTATTGCTATGTCATTCCAACATATTTCACAGCAACACACACACACACACACACACACACAGCAACAGCAAAGACTTTGGCTAAAGGCTCAGTTCTTGAGCCTCATCTACAGAAGAAAAAAGCCTGACGCATTGTTGTTGCTATATCCTGTAAGCAAGCTGTTTACAGGGTACATCTCCGTCTCTATGAGTGTTAATGTTAAGAAGCAACTCAATATTGAGTTGTCCGTGAACTAAATAAATATATCCTTTCGAAATAACGTTACCCAAGGCATAATAAATAAACGTGAAATATATTTATATAATAAATAAATAAAAGTTGTTCTCATATATTTCAGTATTCAAAGTAAACTTTTCACTGATATTAAAAACTTAACCGTTTATTTGCAATTGACTCTTCAAATTTCATTAAATACACCATTTTTTGAGTGTATTTGCCTTTACTTTTTTAATTTTATTTATGTATTCATGCACAGACTTCTTTACAGAACTTTTGCTGACATTTTCCCTTTAGCTTCAGACTTAAGTTTTGCATACATTTTCCGCCTTAATTGATACACATTGCAGTCCGCGCTGTTGGGTGCAGTGCCTGCTTTTACCCGCCCACTGGAGTACAGGGTATCTTTCGTTTGTTTTTGTTATTGTTTGCTGATGGCGAAATTGTCAACACGTTGTGGCGCCCAAAGGGCTGCCGCATTTCTCATGCGCTCGCGCGTGTCATATTTATTTATTTCGTCTTGGAATGATTGTGTCCCACCCACGCACACACACATCACACACACACACACACACACACACATTGTGTTTATGTGTCAGTTGTTTTTGTCTTTGTGTGCGCAGCCTTTCATTTTCCGTTGATTTTTAAATGCTTTGATATGCAAAACTCTGACTTTGTTTATACAAGCAAAACGTGCTCTGATCAAAGCCGCCGCACACTTTGCATATAAGTCTGTAGATTTGGCTTATTGGACAAACAGTTGGCAATTAACAATCGCTTCGACACTCATTTATCAAAAGCCGTACATGAATCGCTTGCAATTAACATTTATGGTTGTGCCATGACAGTTTTATGGCCACGTTTAACAATTATGGGCATTTGCTGAAGCGTCCACAAGAAAGTGGGAAAATGAAAAAGCGAACAACAAAAATCAAACCAAAATGTGGGCAATGGCTGTGGCCGAAATTCGGTTCAATGAACTTGCGGAGCTTTAATTTTGTGCCGTGTTAAAACAAAAACAAAAAAAAAAGGGAGAAGATGTAAAAACACGGCGCCTGTAAAAATGCAACGACATCAGCAGCGGCAGCATTGTCAGGCAGCCGGTCTGGCATGTGGCCAACAACAACAACAGCGTGTGGCCAACAGCAACAAAAACAGCAGAAAGCAATTAAACTTTGGCATTTTGTTTGCGCAAAAGCGATTAAAGTTGTTGCAACAGACAAAGATGTGTCTGCGTATGCTTGTGTGTGTGTGTGTGTGTGTGTGTCTGTGCGTAATGCGACGCGCTTAAAAGTGGCCGAAAAAAAATTATATTCGAATAGCACTTTGCATGCGTTTACAGCACAAATGCTTTGGGCTGTGTCATTTGAGATGGCCTTGAGAGTGTTCATTTAATATTTAGCCAAGGCAAACAGTTTATTTGTGTCTGCCCTAAAAAGTAGGCAACAATATTTGACCAAATTTCGGCTGCGCTCCAAAGTAGGCAACACTTTTGTGCGCAAAGTGCTGGCAACTCAATGCCGCAGCCAAAATTTGATATCTCCGCTGCGATGTGGGTGAGCGTTTGTCTCTGTGTGTGTGTGGGTGTGTGTGTGTATTACGTGCTTCAATCGGTATGGACCTGGACGTGGACCTGGCCCAGGTCATCGTCATCGTCCATTGACATTCATATTCATGGCTAACGCCGCTGGCAGCGACGTATATTGAACTTTTTATGCGCTCACAAATTTACTTTTATGTTTTGTCGTTGGCTATATTTGCAGTTGTTGTTGTTGTTGTATTTTGCTTTACATTGTGGTTGCTGCTCTCTGTGCAATTTGCTTTTCTTTTTTATTATTTTGGCTATATCCCTGCCTCGTCGGAGTAATTAAGCCGCCTCAATGGCTGATCAAAATGGCAGCGCGCTCAGACATTTTGCTCACTTCGACAATGTGTGGGTGTGTGTGTGTGGATGGGTGTCAAATGTTTGTTTTCGACACAAACTTGTCGAGTTTTTCCCATGAATATTAAGCGGTCGTTTTTTGCCCAGTTATTTGGCGCTCTATGTCTATGTGTATGTGTGTGTGTGTGTGTGTGCGGTCACACAGTTTGCTGGGTCTTCGCTATTTTGGTTTGTTATCTGTACACGCGGTGTGTTTTGACAGCGTTTTGAATTATCAAAAAGCCAGTTGAGAGCGGCTGCTGCTTAATTAAGCCAAAATGTTTGTATTTTATTACTGTATATTGCGCGTAATTAAAATCAACGCTCGCCAACGGGCAGCTGGCCACAGCCAGGACTGCGGCTGTGCTGGTGGTGGTGCCCAAGCACCACAGACACAAATATCGGTCAACTTATTGAAAGTGTCTGCGGCTTTGCCTTGGTTCGTTCGCCTGCTCTCTCGGCCTCTATTTTTGCCGCCGCTTTTGCCTCTTCGCCAGCAACGGCAGTTTTCAGTTACAGTTTGTATTTTTTTTATAGCCCCCTAAAGCAACAGCTGTGGGTTTTTATGCCGCCAACTTATATACATCTAATATATTTAAATGTGTATATAGCTGCCGGCGTGGGCGCAGGTGCTGTGCATACAATTCGGCTTGAATAGATTTCAGCATTTGATGTTAATTGCTGCAGAGCTAATGCCTTAACAACTTAAGCGACGCTTTATGCATCGCCAAGTGCGGCCGATTTTAAATTCGATTGGCGCACAAATTGTTTTATTTTTGTGTTTAACTGCAAACAGTCAACAGGCCAGCGGCAATTCCCAGACTCGAGTCGATTATTCGGGTCTGAGTTAGTGTTAAGTGAGAAAGAGTATATAAAATGTTTAAAGAAGAACGTGAAGGAGAGATATTAAGAGGCGAAAAAAGTATAGAAAGATTTGGAAAGAAGTAGAAGGAGATAGACTTAGAGACTAGCTCAGATACGAGTTAAGAGTTTAAAGTATATATAAGTATAAGATAGTCTATAATTAAGGCATAACTTTTTGCAGAGTATTTAATAGCATATGCAACTCTAACCACTTCTGCAGCGTATTTGACAGTCAGCACAAGCAACAGTCTCGTCTTGTTTTTTGCTCCTAGTTTGCAGCACAGAATTCAATTTAAATTGTAGACGATTCGAGGAGCGTCAAATAGAATTACGCGTGGGCTTTGGCCGGCAACGTCTTGGGCGAAATAAATTACAGCATTAAATAAAGTTTGTCATTTAAATTGAAAAATAGTATCGGACTAAAGGACCCAAGTAGCACATGACCCTCTGCCCAGGGCTAGTTATCCCATGGGCTCGGCCCCGGCCCCAGACACAGGGGGCGTGTCGCTGAAAAATTACGCAATTTTCCAAATACAACACACACTTACAAATTGTGCACATATGTTAAATTTCACAGTCAGCCTGAAATGAATTGTGTATATGTGTGTATGTGTGTGTGTGTGTCATGTTTTCGTATTCTATTTTTATGTGGAGACAAGGCAGAGGCAAGGAGCGTGGTAGCGGTGGCAATGGCCTACGTGTGGACATTAGCCGGCCCGCTCACCGAATGGTCACCACCAAGCTCCTCCAATGGGGCCTCAGCGCAATAAGCAGAGCTTAGTCAAAGCCGACCGAATAGGCACAGACGAGGCCTCGATGCCGCCTGGGCTCCAACTTTGAGCGACAATCTAAAATAATTTGAGCAATGTCATGTGTTGTGTGTTGTCAGCATGCGTGTGTGTGTGTGTGTGTCTTACATATGGCTTACACGTAATACTTAAGCATTTGGGGCCAGAGTTCACTGGCCGTTCTACCCCCAAAATGCCAGTTGTATCCGCACGTGTCTCCGGCCCCACTCGGCTCGAACGTCTGTCGCACTGGACATGCATTTTATTATTCATTTATATGAATTTGCCATGCTGCGTAATTAAAAATTCCACTTGTAATTTTCGTTGCCTGCTATTCCCAGCTGGCCCAAGTGCACCAAATAAGCCAAAATCGTTGTACAAAATTCATAAGCTAATTGGCTAATTTGCCAAAGAGTTGAGAGCTTCGGGGACCCCTGCAACCAGGCAAGTCGCGCTAAGAATCTGGGCTTAGCTGCAGCTCAACAATCGCCGTAGTTTACCCAGTTAAAGGGATTAAATTGTGAAATTAACAAGAAAATTACAACGGATGGCAGACAACCCAAGTTGAGCCACCTTTTGGGTGTTAAATCTTTGAGCGCCTGAGAACACTTTGCCACAAAACTTAAAACAGTTGTTGTTGTTGTTGTTAAGCATTTGGCTGACCCATTTTTGTTTAAGCCTTATATAGAGTATTTTCGTTGTAGTAGTCTGTTTGTGAGACTCTACAAAATAGATATATTCTTAGAGTCAATTATAGCATTGTTGATAGCAATCTTACCTACTTTTAAACTCTACTCTGTCTAGAATCGAACGAATGCAATTCTGGTTATTAATTATAAAAAAACATCGCAGGGTATTTAAGCTTTGGCTTCTTGTTGTTTGTCGCACACTGCGTATACGTAATGTGAGTCAAGCTTCGACAAAACTTAGCTCTAAAATGTTACAATTGCTGTAATTACACGCTTGCCTGACTGCACTTTATATATGCCTGTGTGTAGCTGTGTGTGTGTGTAGGTGTGTGTGCGGGAGTTAAAAGTAGCTGCACTGTGTAAGCATTTGTTTATACACACACACATCGCACACACCTACAAGTAATATGGCGCAGTGCATGAATTTATTTTTGGCAAAGCAAGCGAAGTGCTCGCCTTGCCACTGCTGCTCAAGGATGCGGCTGTTGTTGTTGTGTTTTTTTTTAAACTACAGCACGCAGGTTATTAATATGATGTGAACCGACTCATGTCAGAGTTGTGGCAAAAATGTTGCGAATGTTGCACTTGTAACTGCAGCGCCAGCAGCAGCAGTTGCAGCAACTCCTTGTCGTGTTGTGGCTATAATTATTTTTAATTATTTCTGTTGGCTGCCGCAGGTTTGTTGCAGCTGCACTTTCCTGCTGCTGCCTGCTGATGCAGCTTGCTGCAAAGCCAGTAAGCAGTTAATAAGCTGCCTCATGGCTTTTGTGGTTGTTGCTGTTGTAGTATGTTGCACGTTGCTGTAGGGCAGCCATTTGTTTGAATCATGCCTCAATGGTTTTAAAGCAATTCATACGCTCGCTCAGCTTTTGGCCCAAAGTTATGTCAATGTTGACAGCTTCATTTGTTTTTCACTTTTGCACCTGTGTGCGTGCGATATGAATTATTCAAGTGCAGCTGTTGTTGCATATTAGAGCACTCCTGATTGCCAGATCAGTTGGTCTTAACTAACGAAAACTATTTTGGTAAAAGTTTTCTTTGCTGTTTGTTAAAACTTTGATGACTTTTGTGGCAACACTTTGGAATATTTCTTTATTAACGCAAGAGTGCAAAATAATATAAAATAATATTCCATAAAGCTTTTTGTTATTTTTTTCATTGTATGTGACTTGAATTATTTTGATTACTTTTTGCAACAAATGGTAATTATGCTAGAATTGAATATATAAATAATATATTTTGCAAGTTTTGTTGATTTAAGTTGCAATATTTCGTTTAAAAGAAAAATATTAATATGTAAATAAATGATATATTTTTTGATAAATTGTGTTTATTTAAGCGAAAATAGTGAATGTGATAAGAATATTCTTTTTGTTTGCATTAAAAAATATATTTTTATCATATTTAGAACTGAATTGTTTTGATTTGTGAGCGCCCGCAGCATTTGTTCAATATTTTTTCTAAATGAATTTATTTGTTTAAATAGATAGCTTTTATGCAAATAGAATATATTTTATTTATTAATAGCTACAGCATCCCAAAGAGCAACTTATTATATTTTGTGTTTCTGGCTTTTTTGTCTATTAGGCTAAGCACCCATAAATTTGATATTGCAGCTCTCTCGATTAAATAATTTATCATGCGCTGACATAATTTAATTTCAATTTCATGCGAAAAGTTTAGCATTTTGGCGGCGACAAAAAAAAAATAAATAAATAAAGCAGTCCAGAGATAAAACCCAATATAAAAACGTTACATAATCCCCCGATGGCTTTTAGCTGCCACAACTCACTTAATACGTTTTCGCTGCGTTGGTTCTCCACTGTTGACAGGCAGCCAAAAGAGCACCCGAAAGTGAAAAAAACTGAGTGCGAAAAAAGTTTTGCATGCTTTTTTGTGAGCAGTGCATAATATATTAATGATACATTTGCCAGTAGTCTGTCTGGCAGTGCTCCACCTCTCCCTCTCTCTCTTTCACTCTTGCTGTGTTGTTGTTTTGTGTGCTGCCACATTTGGTGTCCGTTTTGCTTTGCTTTTGGCTTTGCCGTCTGCTGTTGCGGCTGCTGCTGCTGTTGCTGCTGCTGCAGTGGCACATTTTATAATCCACAATGATTGATATACGCGCTGGCTACAAAGAACTCGAACTCTCTTTTCTCTTACTCTGTGGGCATTATGTGCACTCACTTGACGGGCAACAAAAGGCTGCGCCTAAAAGCATGCAATGCGAAATATCGTCACAGTTAAAATGTCACAGTAAATTCATATTCATTCATTATGTTAAAATCCCTAGAGGCTTCGGCTTGGCAGCCCAAACAAAGCAGCAGAGGTGGCATAAAAAACTGCAAACACACACACACACACACACACACACACACACTCACATGTGCATAATGTAGATTGTCTGTGGCAGCGTCGAGCGTCGTGTCGAGCTGCGAGTGCCGCATTCATTTTCATTAACCCGTTTTTAGGCTCACTTGCCACTTGCCACAGGCTCTGCTGCTACCTGCTACCCCGCTACTTCATCCCTTCATTCCCTACACCCCTTTTGCCCAGTTTTCAGCTGTGCCTGCCTGCCTGCTGATGTATCACTTGCCCAAATCTCGGGCGCTGTGGCAGCATTTTGTTGCTTTTGTTAACGGTCCAACGGTTTGTTTTATTTGCCACACGCTTCCTGCAAATTCATATATATATATATATATAAATGAGTACATATATTTGTATAACTATATTGCTATTGTTGCTGTCTGGGTTTTGCGGCAAGTGTGTCATGTGAAAATTAATTGTTTCGTGTTAAATTTTGCATGATGCGAGGCAAATGCTTTGAGGCGCAAGTTTACAAATTTGTCGTCTAATTAACGAAAGCAAAATGCTTATATAGAGACTTATCGGGCCCAATGCCGAGATTTGCTGCTTTAAAGCCAAATGTGTGTATTAGGCAAATAGCAGAGCTCTTAAATAATGCAAATGCAATGAAGCGACAAGCAGATTATTTATGCGACAGCTTGCACAGCTCAATCAACTAAATGTGCGTGTGTGTGTGTAAATGTGTGTGTGTGTGTATATGCTATAAGCTTAAACACACATGTCAAGCAAAGTCAAACAAATGACAAAATTACAGCCAATCAGGCGCAAATTTCAAAGCACATTTGTCGAGCATTTGAAAATATTATTAATTGAGTCGAGAAGTTAGATAGCAACACACACACACACACACTCTCTGTCCCTCTCTTTCTTGCACTCGTCTGGGTTCAATTTAAGTGAAATTTAAGCTCGAGCAAATGAAAGACGTAGCCATAAAAGTTGAATGCAGCTAATTAACTTTTTGAAGTGCGGCACAACACATTTCAAAATGTCAATTGTTGTTATTCCGACACTTTTGTATATATTTGTCCGTCTCACAATTTTCGGCTGACAAACAGGGCGTATACGTGTTGTTGGGAAAGCAGCGTAAATTTTTATAATATGCTAATAAACATATGGCATTTCATTAAATACATTATCATAAAAAGCAACCACAGCGCTGCAAACAAACACACACAGACACCCACACACACATAAACACATACACAATTACATAATTTCATTAGCACTTTGGAGTTTCAAGAACAAGTTGCCAAACGAATTCTTTTTGAACAAAAAAAAGAAAGCAGCGTCGAGAAACGTGCGGGGATTTTAATCTGGTTTAATGCTGTTACCAGAACGCAAACAAAAGGCAAGAAGAAGCAGTGCAGCAGTTCAGACATTATAACAATAAGGTAAAGGTTGAGTGTGCCTGCAAGATATATACATATCTGATATACATGCTATATCTGAAATATATATTTGGGTAAATATTCGAAAACTAAAGTTTTAAGTGGAATTTTTTGAGGTTGGATTACAAGTTTAAGTTTTCTACCTATCTCTCTCTCTCTCTTTCTCTCCCTCTCCCTCTCATCGCCTTATTTTTGCAAGTGTATCAACTATTTCTGAATATTGAGCATGATTCATGCTTGCATTTCTCGGCGCCTTTGCCAGGGCTTTATGCAAATAATAAGCTCAACCCGGAACGGGAAGCTGACAACAGCAGGTGGACGAAAAAGCGTAAAGAAGCCTCTTAGCACCAGCTTTGGCAGAATATAAAGCAGAGTATTGTGCGTGGGTTGTATCTTTCCGTTTTACCACATCCTTGGCAGCTTTTGCAATTGTCACAGCCATTGGTGTTTAATGGCACACACACACACGCGCGCACACACGGGCCCTTTGTGCGTATAATCTGCACTTCTTACAAATACACACACACACATACGCACACAAACACAAGCACACAGGTTGTAAGCGTAAGTAAAGGATTTATTCGGCTGCTTAACTTGGCTTAGCTGACGGTTTTAAATGTAATTAGTATGCATGTTTGCATTTCGTTAGCGAGCAAACCGGCGACTGTGAACTTTTCATTATAAATCACGCGCTCATGCCAGCCACGCCCACATGCACACGAAGCAGAAGGCAGCCAAAGCGATTCCTGAAAAAATTCGTTTAAATAAATTTTTAATTAAACCTTGTTAGCAGAGCAACAACAAGAAACAGAAGACAAGAAAAAATCAAAAAAAAAACAAGCAACAAAGTAAAAACGCTGAACACTACAACAAATTGCGCACAAGTGGGCGTAACTGTGGGCGTGACATGTGCGTTGCGGTTTTTGTTATTGTTGTTGTTGTTGTTGTTGCTGCTTACTGTTACTTTGACTGATGAAGACTTATGGGAGTCGCGGTTATTGCTGCGGTTGCCAAGGTGCACAACAGCGCCGAAGACGTTGTCGCCTACCAACAACCGCCGCACTTGCGGTGAATTTGCGACAAGTGCCACCCGCCAGTTGAGGCACCTAAGCATTCTCCAATTGGAAGCGGGGGGCTTGAAGCGCCATCGTTGTCATCGTTACTATCGCAGCCACTTACCGTGCGGCACCGCGACACTGACAAATTCTAAATAATTTAATTTTGTCTTTATTTGCACTCGATTATTTAGGGCAAGCCGGGCAACGCAACCTGCTTTAATTAAACGAACGAATACTCTGCCCAGAATTATGACTGCCAACAGACGAACTTGAGCGGCACTTGGCAACTGTTCAAAAACAATCAAGAGTCAAGAGAATTTCATATAAACAAGCGACAAGTCACCTCAACTTGAAAAAGGTAATAAAGCAGAAAGCTAACAAAACTTGTGTGCGACTAGGAAATACCCTGCAAGGAGTATTGGGAGTGTATCCTTAATATGACAATAAACAATGGCAGGAAATATACTTAATAAAAAGAATAACTATACGAATGTTATTAAATGTGGCCACGCAATACCCTGTAATAATGGTATGAGAGTTGAACAGCAAGCAACTAATTAATAGTTGGAAAAGCCACAAAATGAACTAACTTAACTTTAAAATACCAAAAAGCGCCTTTTTAACAGAAAAGAGCAATCAATTATGTGACTGAAAGATACCTTGTAACAGAGTCTTATAATTAAATCAGTTAACTTGTAAGAAACTAAACAAAATTACAGCAAAAAACTTAGAAAGAGACAACAAAAATTGCATGTGCGAAGATAAAATACCCTGTAAACAGAACTAAACAGAAGCTGAATTATTTCTTATTGCACTATTGCACATATAATACTAAAATTTGATCGTAAAATGTTTATTTGCTGTTAAGTTGTCCGTTATGCTCGCATCTTTTTAAGTTCCTCCACATTTTTTTCTCACTTTTAAATAGTCTACAAAATTTATCTCTTAGCACTACCTATAGCATATTTCAGCATCTTTAACACTTGTTGACAGGGTATATAAAAAGCATAAAAAACGCATTTCAAGCTTAAAGTACTGCCCGCAGGAGCCGTCAGTTTCACCTTTTTTTTTGTTGTTTGCCTGTTTTTTTCCCCGGTGTTGTTTGCTGCAATTTGTGTATTTTGTTTGCCTTTTGCCTGTTTTTCTGCTGTTTTTGCTATTTACTTTGCCTCGCATTAATGAATCCAGTTTATTAATGTGCGCTCGTATTTCTTCACTTGATTATACATGTAATTTGCACCCTGTCAGGATTTTTCCCACCCAGCCTTCCTTCCGTACACATCCTACAATTTCTTATTGTGGTCGCTGTTGTTGTTGTTGTTGTTGTTGTTGTTGTTGTTGTCTTTGGGTTACGTTTCATGATTTCGCATTGTATCTTTTCGAGGCGTGTTTGTCCTCTTCTGGTCCGTCTTGTTTGCTGCTTGCGTCTGCTCTGCCTTTCTTAGCCAGCATTCACTGTAAACAAAAACTCATTTTCACGTTGCCGTCGAGGCTACGGTCATGTTGCGTATCCAAGTGGACAACGGACCAGCACCATCATCATCATCATGATCATCACCAGCAGCGACATCATCATCGTCATCATCTTCATAAATTAACGACTGTCTCAATTAATGAATGGTCCACATTAATGAAATGCCAACAAGCAATGGCAATGTTTTGCAATTTGACCATGCCGAAAAATATATCACAAGAAAATGCTGAATACAATTTCTTGAAAAAAAAAAAAAAATACTTTAAAGCTCAGCAGTTTTCGTTGAAGGTGCGTCAGCAGCAGGTGCAATACAGAATTTCATATTTCGCACTTAATTATGTGGCGAATAACATTAGCAAAATTGTGAACTGAATAAATATTTGAGCAAATAGCTGAATAATTTAATAGATGCTCTTAGATATTTATTTTTGTTTAAGCAACATTTAAGCTAAACATTATTTATGCGATTCTTAAATTGAATGTTCATACATAAACCGACCCACTTTGTACAGTTAATCATTTAAATTGCTTTAGAGTGGGAAAAGCAAATGCGAAGGCAGCTGCCCAAAAATGTATTTAGCCACAGCAACTATGCCACAGAAATTCCGTCCGTTTGCCATAAAAACTGCAGTTTAAATGGCCAAAAGCAAATGGCACAAACTCTGGCCCCAGACGGCAGCAAAAGAATGGCACAGCAAGAAAGATAAGTAAATCAAGCCACAAAGGAAATGTGTTTCTATATAAAAACTAGATACAAAAAGATATACAAGCATCTAAATATATATATATATGTATAAATATGTAACAGCCGCATTCAACAGCGATAAAAGACCCTAACTGAGATAGTATTATGCAGTCGTAATATTGCATTAGTCATAAAGCAGCCGCAGCAACAGCCCCCAAAGAAAGTGCCGCGACTCGGACGACGCCTTAAAGTATGCAGCACTTAAATGCAAATTCACAGGGCGGGTCTCGGGAAAAGGGGACTTCACACAAATGCCTAAATGCATTTTGCTTTGGCTAGGGCGTAGCTACCACGAATTTTACGTTATGCTAAAAAACAAAGTAATTAGTTTTGATGTTGTGTCTGCCCCCTGTCTCTGCTGTTGCTGTTGCTGTTACAGTTGCAGCTGGTCGCATTTCGCTTCTGTTTCGCCTCTCTTTTTATCATGTAATTGCATGCAACATTTTACACGCTCAAGCATTTTTAGGGCTTCCCGAAAAAGGTTTTTTAATGATTTTCTTTTTTGCCACTGCTTTTGCCTTTGCCGCTGCTAAATGTTTATTTGCATGCAAAGTGCGATACTTTTAGCAGAACGTGGGAAAAAAAACAAGAGAAATAAACGTAGAAGAAAAAGCAAGTAAAACCGTTTCTGTTGGCTGTAACCGACAGCACAATACTCGTTCCCAATGTAATCAATCTTAAGGACAACCCATGACCAAAATGCCATCAAACATAAAATTCGGTTCACTTTTACCATTGTGGTGGCCCAATTGTTTAAAAATAAAAACTCGGAATTTAAATTTTGAAAAAAAATTTTTTTTTTCGAAAATACATAAGGGGGGACCACATGATTTTTTACCAAAAATTTCCAAAAAATTTTTTTTTAAAAATGATTATATTTTGAATGTAAATTCAATATATATGAAAAATCATGACCAAAATGCCCTCAAACATGAAAATCGGTTCACTTTTGCCAAAGTTATAGCAGTTTGAAATATGGGAGCTATGGATCGAAGAGCTTTACATGTCAAAATTTTTGTCGATTTTGGCATGATTTTTGACCAAAAAATTGACCCCCTCAGAATCACTTTTAATGTTGTTTTTATATTATTTATGGCCACCACAATTGATTAAAAACAAAAATTCGAATTTAAATTTTGAAAAAAAATTTTTTTTTGAAAATACATAAGGGGGGACCACATGATTTTTTACCAAAAATTACCAAAAATTTTTTTTTAAAAATGATTGTATTTTGAATGTAAATTCAATATATATGAAAAATCATGACCAAAATGCCATCAAACATGAAAATCGGTTTACTTTTGCCAAAGTTATAGCAGTTTGAAATATGGGAGCTATGGATCGAAGAGCTTTACATGTCAAAATTTTTGTCGATTTTGGCATGATTTTTGACCAAAAAATTGACCCCCTCAGAATCACTTTTAATGTTGTTTTTTATACATTTTATGGTCACCACAATTGATTAAAAATAAAAATTCGCAATTTAAATTTTGAAAAAAAATTTTTTTTCGAAAATACATAAGGGGGGACCACATGATTTTTTACCAAAAATTACCAAAAATTTTTTTTTTCAAAAATGATTATATTTTGAATGTAAATTCAATATATATGACAAATCATGACCAAAATGTCATCAAACATGAAAATCGGTTCACTTTTGCCAAAGTTATAGCTGTTTGAAATATGGGAGCTTTGGATCGGAGAGCTTTACATGTAAAAATTTTTGTCGATTTTGGCATGATTTTTGACCAAAAATTGACCCCCTCAGAATCACTTTTAATGTTGTTTTTTATACTTTTTATGGTCACCACAATTGATTAAAAATAAAAATTCGCAATTTAAATTTTGAAAAAAAATTTTTTTTCGAAAATACATAAGACCACATGATTTTTTACCAAAGATTACCAAAAATTTTTTTTTTCAAAAATGATTATATTTTGAATGTAAATTCAATATATATGACAAATCATGACCAAAATGTCATCAAACATGAAAATCGGTTCACTTTTGCCAAAGTTATAGCTGTTTGAAATATGGGAGCTTTGGATCGGAGAGCTTTACATGTCAAAATTTTTGTCGATTTTGGCATGATTTTCGACCAAAAAATTGACCCCCTCAGATTCACTTTTAATGTTGTTTTTTATACTATTTATGACCACTACAATTGATTAAAAATAAAAACTCGGAATTTAAATTTTGAAAAAAAAATTTTTTTCGAAAATACATAAGGGGGGACCACATGATTTTTTACCAAAAATTACCAAAATTTTTTTTTTTCAAAAATGATTAAATTTTTAATGTATTATCAATATATATGACAAATCATGACCAAAATGCCATCAAACATGAAAATCGGTTCACTTTTGCCAAAGTTATAGCAGTTTGAAATATGGGAGCTATGGATCGAAGAGCTTTACATGTCAAAATTTTTGTCGATTTTGGCATGATTTTTGACCAAAAAATTGACCCCCTCAGAATCACTTTTAATGTTGTTTTTTATATTATTTATGGCCACCACAATTGATTAAAAATAAAAATTCGCAATTTAAATTTTGAAAAAAATTTTTTTTTTGAAAATACATAAGGGGGGACCACATGATTTTTTACCAAAAATTACCAAAAATTTTTTTTTCAAAAATGATTATACTTTGAATGTAAATTCAATATATATGACAAATCATGACCAAAATGCCATCAAACATGAAAATCGGTTCACTTTTGCCAAAGTTATAGCAGTTTGAAATATGGGAGCTATGGATCGAAGAGCTTTACATGTCAAAATTTTTGTCGATTTTGGCATGATTTTTGACCAAAAAATTGACCCCCTCAGAATCACTTTTAATGTTGTTTTTTATATTATTTATGGCCACCACAATTGATTAAAAACAAAAATTCGCAATTTAAATTTTGAAAAAAATTTTTTTTTTGAAAATACATAAGGGGGGACCACATGATTTTTTACCAAAAATTACCAAAAATTTTTTTTTCAAAAATGATTATACTTTGAATGTAAATTCAATATATATGACAAATCATGACCAAAATGCCATCAAACATGAAAATCGGTTCACTTTTGCCAAAGTTATAGCAGTTTGAAATATGGGAGCTATGGATCGAAGAGCTTTACATGTCAAAATTTTTGTCGATTTTGGCATGATTTTTGACCAAAAAATTGACCCCCTCAGAATCACTTTTAATGTTGTTTTTTATATTATTTATGGCCACCACAATTGATTAAAAACAAAAATTCGGAATTTAAATTTTGAAAAAAATTTTTTTTTGAAAATACATAAGGGGGACCACATGATTTTTTACCAAAAATTACCAAAATTTTTTTTTCAAAAATGATTATATTTTGAATGTAAATTCAATATATATGAAAGATCATGACCAAAATGCCATCAAACATGAAAATCGGTTCACTTTTGCCAAAGTTATAGCAGTTTGAAATATGGGAGCTATGGATCGAAGAGCTTTACATGTCAAAATTTTTGTCGATTTTGGCATGATTTTTGACCAAAAAATTGACCCTCTCAGATTCACTTTTAATGTTGTTTTTTATACTATTTATGACCACCACAATTGATTAAAAATAAAAACTCGCAATTTAAATTTTGAAAAAAAATTACTCTTTTTACCTGATGGAAGAGTAAAATAAAAGCAAAAACGGATGTACGACATTATTAGCAATATGAGGTTTATCGCTCTTTCGCTTTATCTATCTTTCCATCTCCCTTGGACTTATGTCAATTTGCATAAATGCGCTCATAAAAGTGAGAAATGGCAAAGAGGAATAGATAGGACATTTCGCCTGCTAATGAGTAATTCAATAGCAGGCGAATCGTCAAATAGCAAGGCGAGAATAAAATACTCATGACTTCGACTGTGATTATTTGATTGGAAGCTAATAAAAGACAGCCCACACACTCAATTTGCGAGATTCACGCAATAAACATTAGATGCGCAGCTAATGCACTCTGCAAAAGCTGTACACATACATACCCTGTAGCGAACAGAAAGCAACCAAATATTCAGTGAGATTAGCTGATGGTCAACAGAAATCCTATCACAATTTTTGGTACTAAAGCAAATGTCACTGGTTGGTCGAGCATCTTGATAAAGCAAACTGTGTTTTACACCCTTTTAATATCTAAATGCACTGGGTATAAAAATAAACATTGTCACTTCACATTTCCGACAGTGCGTTCGTGTGTGTGTGAGTGTGTGTCGCATAGATAAACCGGATGGTGTAGCTGCAGGCGCTGGTCCTTCTGATGCGAATATTTTACACATCCATTAACGGCAAACGGCCGCAAATGTGTGAGAGGGAGAGAGAGGGGTAGTCATTGTCTTTGGGGCATTTAACGGTGCTTTTATGGCGCGTCCTTTGTGACAAGGCTGCGAACGGCGACGCATGGGTTGTGACATCCTCGCAGCCGCCTTTTTCGGCAGCTGCTGCGACAGTCATTAAAATGCGGCTGCGTCGTTGGCCAAAACCCACGGTTGCGGCGCGTGTGGCCTAATTGACAGGCGGGCCACATCAGACGCAGCAGTAGCAGTAGCAGCAGTAGCAGCATCAGCTGTAGGGGCGTGGCCGCGCATTGCGCGTACGCCTTAATTAGGTTATAAAAGTTTAATTATGTCGACGGCAATCAGCGCAAATCATTTGGAATTTATGCCGAAATGCGTATAAAAGCGATGTGTGTTAGCGCCCACAAAAGAAAAAAAATTTCACGCATATACACACACACAGAATATGAATGGTCAGTCTCGGCCCACTCCAGAGACGTGTCTCAGTTCCGTTTGGCTCCGTTTGCACTCTCGCTGTGTGAATTTGCTGCGCATTAATGAAATATTTAATTCGTGCAACATTCATGCTGAGCGCTCTTGTAATTGCAGCAACGTTGCTTAAGCGCCACCGAAACTCGCTTTGCCCTCTTTCTGTTTCTGTCTCTATTTGGCCACGTCCACGCTTTGGGGCCAGCTCTGCAGTTGCAGTTAAGTCTCTGTTGCATATTAAAGCATATTTCGTGCGGCACTTTGGGAGGATTTATGTCCGTCGAATTGAGTGATGAGTTCAGATACGAAAATCACCAAGCCGTATGCGTTTTATTAAAGTTTACTCAACTACACACTCAGAAACACACTCACACACACACACACACCCACTGAGATATGTGTTGGTGTTTGTGTGCTTATGGGCCTGGGCAGCAGCTTCATCAAAGCGTAAAATCGATTTCGACTGCCTCAGCTTTTAGCAACTAAATTGAAGTCTCTGTGAATAGAACTTATTTATGTGTGTATACCATATGTGTGTGTTAGTGTGTTTGTGTGTCTATATAGTGCCTGGCATGTTTGCTAGTCAGACTAAAGCCGTGGGCATAAATTGGATGTGCGCCAAACTCATCAAAATGCAAAACAAAATGCGCAAAAGTAATTTGTATCTACATATAGTTATTTATTTTCTATTATTGGCGCAAGATGTTGCGGTTCCTAGACAGCAACAACAACAACAGCAACAACAGCAGCAACAACAGCAGCAACAATCAGCAACAATCAGCCCAACCCAAACAACAAATATCAGCTAGCCACATCGATATCTATATATCGATGAATATGTTTATAGCTCTGAGATATGTACTTGTGAACCATTTCGCAAAATGTTGCAATCAAAGTAGTTTTAATGCTGCAATTGTTAACAAAGTAGAACAGCAACAACAAGTAATAATACATAATTAAGTAAACTATTCAAATAACGCGTATACGTCATGTGGTCGCACATCAATTAGCGCGCGTTCAAGCGTAATTTTGTGTATATGTTTGGGTGTTGTTGTTCCGTTTGCTGTTGTTATTGTTATTGTTGTTGTTTTCGTGCTCACTTGCATAAATTTGTCATTGCGCATACGCCACGTTGTCACGTTTGATTTCAGTTGATGCTCGCTTTTGCATTGGCTTTTCGCAGTTTGACGAGCCAGTTCGTTAGGGACAACATTGAGTTACACACAAACACGCACACACTCACGCACACACACACACACACATATGTATAAAAACATGCAAAAATGCCGCTGTTGAAATTAATTTTAGCGCATTCGAATTTAATTAATTTCATCTGACATATCCACATAGTTGAAATATGTAGACATACAAATTTAATTAAATACATTGTCAGCGCAGCTTTTGCGCATTTGGCGCCCAGTTAAAGCCGTCAAAGAAACTAATTACAATATCTCACTTGCGGCGCTTTTATGCAGGTCATCAAATATAGACGCGGTTGGCGTTTTCTCATCTAATTAGCGCTAAGGTTAAAACTGGCAAAAGTCAATTTAAGAAATAAAGAAAAACTGCGTTGTCAAGACGTTTTAAGTATTGCCTTTTTCTTGTATCTTTTGCTTACGTTTTCAATTCTCTTCAAACGCACATTCGCTGCCCTCTTTTCATATAAATCAGGCTAATTCCAATAGTGTTAAAATTTAAAATGTAACAGCAGTGAATTTAAGTTAATTATCAAATATACATGGCCAATAATTGCAGCTCATTTCATATTTGCATTATTTATTGAACACAACGTGCAACATGCCACATGTCGTTCACAGCATTCAAATTGATTAGCTGGATATTATTGATATTTACAGCAACGCAATTCGTTTCATTACAATACTCATGTATCATGTGCAACAATTGAATGAATTCGTTTACCAAACAAACACCATTCATAATTCATAATTTACCTAATTGTTGCAGCTATTAATTAAATGCATTTATTTCGACCTTTAATAAATAAGCTGATTTTATGGTTTTCAAAAAAAAAATAAGTAAAGTAAAAAAGTAAATAGGTAAAATATATAAAGATAATATATAGAATATAGAATAAAAAACTGAATACTTATTTTTGTTACTTTCTTGCGTTTTAAGTTTTAAAGATACTTTTTAGGTGCTTTAAATTGAAGGCTGTTCAAATTCCACTTTTTTAAACCCCTTGCTTTGATATAGGAAGCTAAAATTTCTTTAGGTCTTAAAATTGATCACAAGGCCATACGGTTTATCTAAACCCTAACCTTTAAATCAAACCTTTGTTTATGTGTATACTTAATAATATATATAAAATGTATTCCTAAGAGTAATACAAGAAAATTCGCTTCTGGCAGTAAATTATGACATTATTAAGTTCAAGAGCACTATGTGGGAATTTTAAATGTATTTGATTTGTCTGCTAAGTGCCACACACATGTTTCCTAAATGTGTGTGTGTGTGTGTTTGTGTGTGTGTGTTGACCAAAAAAACACTTTTGGGGCGCTTGAAAAAGTTGCGCAGTCAACAAGCAAATTCAAGTGCGGTTCGAAGTTCGACATGTCCCCCCCGACCTGCTGTTTTTGCTGTTGTCCTGTCTGCTTGTCAGACATGTGCTTCTACGCGGGGGGTAGCCGGGGGTGGGGGGTGAAAAGTAAAGAGACGTGTCTGAAAGTCACGCAGCGCGTGTTTGACAGCTACTTGAAAGTTTGCCGCCCCAAATGGGCAAACAAAGATCTCAGTGAGTACATAGTCAGGTATTGTCAGCGCGGCAACCACTTCCTTCGCAGCAGAGTTAAACGGTGCTCTAAGTTTTTCATACTCTACTCTACACTTTCACCGCCAGCTACCAAAATTAGTGTCTGCCAGAATGGCTTGCAGTTGCTTCGCTTTTTGGTTGCGCAATAAGCCGTTGTTGAATGCCGCATAAATCCCATCTCCGAGTTGTGCTTTGTTTGGCCGCAATGACAGCTAATTTCCAGCGCAGCATTTCGGGGCATATTAGTGCGGATGCGTGGTAATGATGTGGAAAATTATGCGAAGCTTCAGAGTCGCCCCCCTATCCACTTCTGCATCCCCCCGAATGTAAATTATGATTGTGTTGATTATGACGCATTAAAGCTAAACGATGTACCGGCTAAAGTTCGCCTGCAGAGCGTCTAGAGTCTTGTGAGATGGCATTGTTTTTGCGTAGCGAACCAGAAATTTGCATATTTCTATTGGGGACACGTCATCAGCCAGCAGAACTTAAAGCTGCCTACAGCTGAGCCAGAGGTGAATGGTGGAGGGCAGCGGGCAGTGGGCAGCTGGGGCATAAAATTACAAAGCATTCTGAATGGCATACTTTCAGGCAGTTTTATGAGTGTTGCGACGAGATGCCAACAACAACAAGATAAATATATAAAAAGCTAGAAGCCCAACTGCTCGACCACGCCAAAGTGAAGACATTAGTGCGAGCAGCAAAGTAACCCAAAAAAAATAATGCAGAGAGCTGGCTAACAACGACAGTGACAAAAGCAGAAAGCCGCAAAGAAAAAATAAGGAAGAAAAGATTTACAAGTTCTGCCAAAGATTAAATACCCTTCAGCAAAATATTTGCTATTTCTATGATATAGTTATCTGATCCTTAAAAAAAAACAAATTTATATAGAACAGATATAAAGCGATTAATTCTGATCTAAACATATATATTTTATAGAGTTGAATAAGTTTTCTTCTTTTGATAAGCTACGAAATTCGTGACAAAGTCTATAAAACCCTCTAAAATAGCATGAAATACCAACAACAACAAAAAAGAAATGTAGCCATTTTGGTAAGGGGGCGGGTAGGGTATGATGGGGGGTAGGCTGTACAAATGAAAAACCTACGTCGTTTGGCCTACAACAAATGCCGTCATTTGCATGCATTGTCAGGCGCAGGTCGCCCGTTGCCCAGCAACAGGAGCAGCAATTGCGAAGGAAGAGGGGCAGGCAGCAATGGGGAAAAAGGTCAACTATTGGGACGCCAAATTGGCACAATACCGAAAAGTAGTTGCGTAGGTGTTGAATTTTGTGACCGGACTATGAATAAGGCGACGAACAAGCTGGACATATACACAAATATATATCTTTTTTTCACCTCCTCCACCATTTCGGCCAGATGCCAAACATATTTATTTGCCAACTACCATAGAGCTGTTTGTCGAGTTCATTGTGAATAAGTGTGCGTGTGTGTGTGTGTTTGTGGCAGTGTACAACAAAGCCACTCAATGCAAATTGGTGCTGAGCTGGTCTTGAGGGGCGGCCGGGATCACCCATGGTGAACTGTTGCGCGCCTTGTTGACTTTGAAGCCGGGCCTTTAGCTGGGCACCATTAATTCAAGAGACTTTTAAGTAGATCCGTTTAAAGTGCCAGCTCATGCTGTGTGTTATTAAAGCCACAACATGACGCAGCGCAGCAATCTTCGGTCTCAGTGAGCCCCCAAATCAATTTCATTTATGAATTTTGCTGTTGCGCGCTCGCCGCTATCATTAAAAATGAAAATTATGAGCCAAAATGGATATCAGCATTAAAATGTTGCCCAACAAGCAATCAAATTCATAATCATAAAAATAAGAAAGCGCAGCCGAAATTCGTTAATCTCATTTTCCCTGCAATTTATTTCATTTTACGGCAGTCATGCAACAAAAATAAACAGCAACAGCAGCAACAACAACAACAACAGGGTACAGCGACAACAACAAGAAATGTTCGTGTCGCAGGCGGCGCTGCAAGAATTTCAATAAATGCCTTTGCCATTCATCATAATTTCGAATGTAAGGCGCTAGGCGGCAGGCGTGTAGACGTTGCCAGGACTGAGAGGGGGCGTGGCCATCGGCCTTAATACTGTTGTTTGTTATACGCTTAAAGTTTCAGTTCCCTGTGAAAGCAGCTTGGATATAAGCCAGCAAAGTGGCTAGCGTGTATGCCTGACTACCAGATGAGCTGTAATCAGAATACAGCTTTAAAATACTTTTTAAACAAATTTACAAATATAAAACATTTAAATATACAAATGAACCTATAAATCGATAGTTAGACAGAGACAAAATGTAGAGCATTCACTAAAATAATAAATATTTATTGTACAAAAATACATTTCTTAGCATTCTTTAAGACACCAAGCATTAAATTATTTTAAAATCATAAATATACACAATTTGGCTATAAAAAAAATCGTTTATAAATCTCGAATATGTGTCACAATATCCCCAGGCTTATCGTGCGCACACGCACACACACACACACACCCACAAGCACGCACACGTTTAACCTATAAAAAATTCCAATGATATAGGGCATACAAATATTGTAGCATACTTTTCAGCGCATTATTTAATGCATATGACCGCAATGCGCAGCGTCTGCAAGCGCGTTGGCGGGGAAAAATGGGGGAGCGTTAAAAAGAGAAAGCGCAGCCCTTTTATATGAAAATAAAGTTGTTCAGCCATGATTGGGTTTACATTTTGTTGTTATTTGCACGCCAACTCGCAGTCAAAGTCAATTTGCAGTCACTCGACTGGAATTGCATGTCCGGGCGGCGCCCCAGTCGCAGTCGCGCTTCCTCGTCATGCCAACTGTCACGCATATGTTGTGCAAGCGTAAATTCATTTTACTACACACACGCACACACACGCACGCACACACAACTATAATACACAATACGCAGCGTGGTAAACGGATCTGCTTGAGGTGGCTACGTGCCCACAATTCACGCAAATCTATTGCGGTTGCCCCACACACTTTCTCCACTCGTGCCACTTATTGCTGCAGTTGCAAGCTGCGTGTTGCAGTTGCGAGCTGCATCAGCAAATCCGTTTTAAGGCGCATGTAAGGCAAGTTACAGCTTGACATTAAGTCCGTGGCAGCGGGGGCTGTTTGGGGGAGTTGAAACAAGACAAGAAAATAAAAGTACAAAAGAAACAAAAAAAGTAAACAAAATAAAATTGTGAAAAGACAAAAGCAAAGGCAAACTCAACTCTGCCAGTTGCAGCGGAATATTTTACGCACTGATTAAAGCAAACGAAAGTTTTGCTAGCATTTGCATTCGGGAATTTCTTTGCGCACTTTTTTTTGCTTTCTTTTAAATCTGAGCAGCTCCTCTCAAAACCTTGCATATTAAATGAGTTTTTGCAGTTGCAAGTTGTTTACTTTGGGCTGCCGAGCGAATATGATTTGCCGCATTTTTGCCTTTTTGCGCAGTGCATATTTGCGCTTCACTTTTACAATTGTTGCAAAGTTTTATGCGTTAATGTGCTTAACAAGTTGGCCAACAGCAGCATCAGTAGCTGTCTCATAAATAGCATCTAATGAGCTGCCTAGCCTATCTTATCCTATACTATCCCGTACCGTACCGTCCCGTTCCGTCTCGGCCAAGACGTCTAGACGTGGCTTAGGTTTGGCCGCTCCATAAAAATGCAGTCAGCGGCGAGCACAATACAATGTGCTTAAATCTCGGCGCAAATAAAAATGCCATAAAAATCACTCATACGCATTGTTGCCGCCCCCATTAACTGGGCCAACCTAATTTGATGTGCTTGCGCCCAAGCGTCGCGTCTGCCTTCATATTCTATGGCAAACTGCTGTCGCTGCCTTCAATTGGAGAATCGGAGAATCGGAGAATTGGAGCATTGGTGGCATCTATGACAGCGAATGGCATTTGGCGGAGGCGCTTATCGAGCCAACAGAGCTAATAAAATGTGCTGAATTATGACAAGAGCGAGCAGATAGTGGCAGTGGAATTGACCAGAAGCCCCGCTGCCTGCTACTGGAACCGGGCCAAAGAATGGGGGCCCCAACTTGCTGGCGGCATTTTGTTAAATTAAATCAGAGCTGTGTGCAAAAACTGTCTGAAATGAGGCACATAATCATGAAAACAATAACAACAACAGCAACAGCAACTGGATATGTAAGAGCCATAACAAAAACAAGTAAGAAAGTTGCAGTCGGGTGTAACCGACTACGTAATATTCGTTGACAGTTTGATAGCTTAAAACAGTCTAAAACTGCATTCGTTAAGGGAGATATATGATTTATATAGTACTATATATAAAGTTTCAAGTCTCTAGCTTCCATAGCAGCGAATAGAATTGGGTTCACATGGTCAAAAGTTGCATAAGGCCAATATACTCTTTTGACTTCATAAACTAGTAAGCCAAAAAAAAAAACAATTGGAGCTGGCAAGCTTGGCCATAAAGGCGACGCCCGAAAGTCTGCAGCAGTTTTTGTTTTGCCTCAATGTAGCGCGCATTGTCGTATGCTTTAACTTTTGCCTTGTCATGTGTGTGTGTGTGTGTGTGTGTGTGTGTGTGTGTGTGTGAGTGAGTGTCTATGTAAGTGGCGCGCTTTTGTAGCTGTTACTGTTGCTGTAACTGTGACCCAGCGACTCGCTTTGTTTTCGCTTTCTCTCTGTGTGTGTGTGTGTGTGTGAGCGGCCAAAGTTCAATGTCTGTTTGGCAATTTGAGCCGCCCTGCTTAGAGTGTTGCCAGCGGAACAATAGAAATTCCGGAAACAATACAAACGGCAATCCAACCCTATTTCCCCCTTTTGATATGTAAGGCCCGTGGCAGCGGCACGCCCCAACAGTTTGCACATTTTTCAGTCAAAAGCCGAAATAAAATACGGCAAATGTAACTGTAGTTGCTGAACAAAACACGCCAACCATCGACAATATCGACTTTTGACAAACTTGTCTTTTGTGCATGTCAATTTTTTTGCGCTTCTCTTTTAACCTTTGAAGTCGCAAGCCCGAGAGCACTTTTAGTCCATTTAAAAATTGACGCAAGGTCTACTAGAAATCTCCTTGACAATTTCCGATATCAGAGCTGAACAGCGAGCGTGAATGAAGCGCGGCAATTACAGCCAATTGCTAATTAGCCAAAGCAGTTGAAATTCAATCAGCGCACCATTAGCCGCAGTGTAACATGCCACAGTAACAGCAACAACAACAACAACAACAGTAACAGCTACGTGCAATGTGGGTGCGGCTGCTGTGGCTTTATAGAGAAATAGCAACTCAAGTGGAGTACACTGTACAAAATAGATGACTGCAGGAAGTAATTTTCTATTCCATGCATAAAAAAAAAAGATTAACCATTAAACAAATGTTTCAACACAGAGAAAAAAAGCTTGAATCGTTTAAACTTTTTTAAGGGCACGATTTCTTGTTTTGAATACCCATTTTTTGTGTGTAGCGCAAAATTAGTCATCAGCAGAACTATATTGGCTGTTTAACATGATGTTGTTGTCAAGCGCAAAATCAGCAATAAACACATATAATTTATAACGGGAAGCTTTTAAAGTTTTGTATACGCCCGGGAAAAAGACATGTAAGGGAATGAAACTTAAACTTAAAATATTTGCAAAACTTTATCATGCTATCAACAGGATGGTATAAGCACAACTCTTCAACTAATTTCAAAACAAACACTAAATCCAAACACAACAATTGCAATTGCAATAATTATCCAAAGAATCACTTTAAAATTCACTTTAACATTGAACATTAAATTATTTGCAGTGGCTATTTCCCAAAAAACATTTTCTAATTTCTAATTTCCACTGCTGGCTATGCTAATAAATTAAACCAATTTTATGATTAGCAAATTGTGTGAACTGTCAAAAGAAAAATAGGCAGCACGTGCAACCGCATTCACAAAATTTTCTCTCTATGATTTTCAGCACATTTATCAAGCGACTCTCGTTTCGTTTCTGTGTGTGTGCGTTGGCTTCTTCTCGTTATGCATACGCCATGTGGTTCAATTATTGTGGTCTCGCTCGCACACACTTGGCCGAGCGGTTTGCCGTTGAGTCCGGACATAATTTATTGCTTGGCAAAACGTCTACGCCGTAAATTAATTGTCGCGCCTAAGTGCGTTGAGCTGTGCCAGCAGTCAGAGCGACCGAAGCCGAGTGCTGGGCACAAAAGTATCGACAAAATGCGGAGTCAATCCAAATAGAAAATTGCCTGCGCAGGCTGTTGACTTTGATTGTTAAACGGGCGGGGCATGAAAAATTGATAAACAAACAAGCGGCAGACAATTGGCAACAATTTGCCTATAATTGACTGCAGACATATATTAAATACTTATATTTACATATATATATATACACGTGAATATATATGAGACGGCATGTCTATGCATATATCACGTATACGCCAAGTTTGCTCGCTTCAAACAATTAAATGCAATTATTTTTAAGTGCTTTCTGTGTGCAGCTGGTTAACCGAAAAACTGCATAATAAATAAGTGCAAGTTTATAAAACGGTTAAAGCGTTTAAACACGCCTCAACTTGAGCGTTAAGTGTTAAATGTTGGCCAAATGGACTTTCGGCCAAGTGTGTGTAATGGAGAGGTTGGGAAAGTAAATGTAAACTGGAAAAAGACGATTTCCAGATTCGATTCGTGTCTGTATTTAACTGAAGCACTTTTCTGTGTCAAATCATTTAAGGTACAAGTACACAAAAACACACACTCACACACATACACACACACACACATGCTGCGCTTTGGGGTTAGTTGTGCTCGTGTTATGCGAATGCTGCGCTCAGCAAAAATGCCTGCTGAAATTTCTCGTTAAGCTGCAAACGCCAGCACTTTTGTCAATGTATTACTCTGGAATTTAAGTGTGTATTTGTGTATGTGTGTGTGTGTGTGTGTGTGGCATTGTCAACACACTCAGCGCGTGGGTCCAACAATTTATTGTGGTCTGACGTTAAATAACACCTTGGGGTATTTAATATTGAAATAACATGTTGGTTGACGGACATTTTGCGGGAAATTGGGGGACAGAGAATTGTTGTCAATCGTAATCTGCTTAAATATTGAAATATTTTTATGGCACATGGAGGAAGAGGAAGAGGAAGCAGCAGCATAAAGCGCGCCTCTTAAAGTGATTGTCGTTGATTTCCGATTTGTGGATTTCGGATTTCAGATTTTTGATTCCTGGATTTCATTTTAAACGATCTTGCAAATCTCGACAAGAATTTACGAGGCATATCCGTCAGTTGTCGCCATGGGCGCCATTCAGCGAGCGTTTATCTGATTTCGTTTCCGTTCGCATTTTTTTCGAAGGGGGCCCTCTTTTTTTATTTTTAAGCTACACCCTAGCCCAGCCGCTCCCGGTTGTGGCTGTAGCTCGTTCGCGTCGTCGTCATCGTTGACATGTGATGCGCATGCAAATGTGGCAGCCGCCTTGTGCCGCAAATGCGAGGCGCGTATGCGAGTATGTGGCAACACATATATTATACGACTGTCAGCCGCAACTGGGTGGCAAACGGAGGCTGACGCTGAAACTGAGGCTGTAGCTGAGATTTAAATGAGAGCGCGACTGTCGCCGCTTCATTTTTGCTTTTTATGCTCATTGAAATGCGACAACGACGCGACATCGTTTCGCGTTTTTTCCCTTTGAAGAAACGGAAGCAGAAGATTGGGCCAACCAACTTAGCTGGTTGCTCAAGTGTCAACAGTCACAGTTTCATAAACCATCGATTGCGATGAAAGTCATGAGCCTGAGTCATGCATGGAGTTTTTCGTCTTTTTTACTGTGCGTATTATGCGTATAATGTCATGTATTTAAGCATTCATAAGAGCCGGCGCGCTTGTTCAAAAAATAATAAATTCCGAGCGCGACACTAATAACATTAGCTCAATGGCAACTATTGGCCACATTCCCCAAACGCTGACTAATGCCATGATATAGCCATAGCCCAAGTTATTCTGAAAGCCAGAGGCAGAGACAGTGGGCAAAGATTGTGGCAGACGTTGCGCCTGGGGGTATGCTATAAAAATGGCGACGCATCAAAAAAGTTTTACATGTGACACAGACACACGCATACAGACACACGCACGCATACACGCTCACGTAAGCCGCGCACTTGAACTTATCGAATGAATAAAGAGCAGCCACAACTCAAGCTGCCAAGCAAATAGCAGGCATAAACAGAGACCTTCTCTTTCACTCTCGCTAATGCACATTTGCTGTAAATTAAATGCAGCTCAACTATAATTTACTCCCAAAAAGAACTTTACTTGGCACAACGGCAACTAAGTGCATGCATAAAACTTAAGTAAATTTGGTTTTTGTGTCGAAAGGGTTCTCATTAAATTCATGCCAGAATGCGTGCCGAACTACTTATTTTTTCATGCTTAATGCATTATTTATTTCGTCCTAGTCAGTCGTTTACGCCTCAAATCTAATTATCTATGTTTAATTACAATAGCCGAATGAATATACATAAAGGACATTGGACATAAACGTCTAAAAATAACATAATTAATCATAAATATTCACTGCGAGCTGCCACTCTAACGAGACTTATTAGTCTGCACTTAACTCATAACTGATGGTTAAGTCTATATATATATATATAGATTCATGGTAAACCCAAACTGAAAATGAATATAGTTTAAAGCAAAGCTGAGCTTAGCTACCTCACAATTTACTCAAGTATATATATTTATTGCTGCAGAAGCCTGGCAAATCTCGTTGCCAGTCATGGCTTCAGCTTTTTTCCCACACGTTGGCTGATTTGTATGCTTACCCCCCCTGCGGCCCCTGCTCGACACCAGCTCTGAATAGGAAAGCGGAAACACTTTAGCAACATAATCGATAGTTGAACATATTTAAAAGAGCGCTCAACGTGCTGCGGCACTGAGTGGCAGTGGCAGTGGCAGTGGCAGCATTCGTTTCCCCTCACCCTCTCCGTTTGTCTACTGCTGCAGCAGTCTAGACAATTTGTGGCGAGTCAACAGGCACTGCTGCAAGTGCAGCTGCAGCTGCGTTTCCACTCGACGCGTCAATGTGTTTTGTCAGGCGCAACTTAACCTTAAGTGCTGGGATCACAATATAACCAAGGCGTTTCGGCCAGGAGCTGACTTGCGATGCCTTTGAGATCATATGCACTGATGTGCTACTAAATACCCAATAAATCAAATAACAGAAAAATCAAAAAACAGACTCACCAAGCCGATCAGGATGCACCAGTAGAGCAGTATCACATTTATCGGAGTCTGATCAAATGCCTGCAACAACCATAAAAAGAAAGATTATTTTGAATCATTTTTTCAAAACTAATTATTTTAGTCAAAGTTGCTAGACTAACAACTACTTTATATTCAGTTTTTGATTATATCTAATTGTATTTGCAATTTCGTGTCAAATTAATTGTTAAAATACAAAAATCAATAATGCCAAACAATTCCGTAAAGTTCTTTACAAACATCGCTCAACTAATTTTCAACAAATTAGTTTCAATAACAGGGTGTACATAAACTGTTCAAGCAGCCAGGGTACAGTGGCTTAGTGTAGAGAGATCACAAAGGGTTCGATAACCCCTGCCACGTGTGATTGAATTTGTTCAAGCGTGTTTAGTTTGCTGCTGATTGATAGCAGTACACAAGCTTTTAAAGTACACACACACACACGCTCCCCTCCAAATTTCTGCCGCACTACGCCCCTGGCTGTTTGTTTGCCTGCGCTGTTTGTTTGCCATACGTGATATTTGCTGGTAGTTTACGCGTGTCACACAAACGCTTCTCACTAATCATTCGGCTTGTTTGACTCGCACAAATGTTTGCCCTCGATTTGCATAAAGCAAAAGCAGCGCAATGCATTTAACGCTCAATTAATGTGACACAGCAGTGTACAGAGCAGGGGGCGGCGGGGGGCTGATGGGAATGTTAAAAGACTTCTCTTTGGTGTGGGTTTCAATTTTCGCGATCTATTAGAATATGCGCGGCATAAATGACGTTCATAAATTTGATGTGCGTATTATGTAAACTCGGTAAAATTTTCCACCACATTTGCTAATTTGGCAAAAAGCCGCTGCCCACATCAGCGCTATTGGCCATGCATCATGTCAATTTGTTGGCATTTGCCGTTCGCCGTTTGCCGTTTGCTGTTCAGCGTTTTTGATTAAACGCGCTTAAAGCCAATGGCAAAACCGAGTCCCAAATCTGACAACAGCAGCTGTTGTTTTTGTTCTCCGTGTGTGTGTTGGTGTGTGTGTGTGTTGGTGAGCGCTGATCGATAGCAAAGTGGCTCAAACAACAACAGCGACAAGTTGTGCCTCGTTTTTCTGCCAGCCGCATCGTTAATTTGCCCAACATGAGCACGCAGCAAATTTTCCATGCATAAACTTAAAATTAGCGCCCAGCGCAGAGGCAACTCTGCCACCCCCTCGCCCCATAGCACCACCACCTACTACTAAGCTCGCTCACACACACACTTGGCTGTGTTTTCTTGCCGCTCTGGTCATAAATTTCATGCCCGCTGATAAACAATAAATTAAGTTCAGCCTCAGCCGAACAGGGCACGTATCCAGGCTGTACCATGAATTTCCCACGCATTTCCACACCACGCACGCATACGTGCAAAATTCCAAAGCTAATTTCGGTGGTTTGTGCCCAGCCCAGGAGACTCGAATATGGGGCCGGGCAACCACTTTTTGGGTATTAGCCGAGCGCTACATTTGGCCAGACTATAGGATACCCCCATTTATACAAATATAGTATAATAATCCAAATGAAATATCTTATTATTTAGTATATATTTAAATCAAATCATAAACTCATTTTTAAAGTTGATTCTCTTATTTTTATAAAGAAGAAATAAAGCTTTTTCATAGGGTATCCATCTTCAACCTACCCATTTTATTCTATCTCATAAATAACTTGATCTGAGCCTGGCTAATTTTGTGTTTTGCACTTCATTCAGCAATGCGCAACTACATCAACTATTTCGTATGCAAACCCCAGGATTGAGTTTTTCCCCTTGGATTTGAGAAGCAGCACATATATCATTGATATATACTTGGGTTCATCTTGAGATATCAAACAGCAAATTAAATATGCAAATTCGTTGCTCAGTTTTCAGCTTTCAGCTTTTGGCTGCATATCTGCAGCAGCGTTGCGCTGGAAATTGCTTTACTTTTCTTTTAATTTCTTTGCTCTTCGCTGTTCGCCGACTTTCTTTTGTCTCTTTTCTTTGCATGCTGTTTTTAGAATTATCTACACTTCGGATACTTTGCATATTGGCACAGCGAATGGCAAAGCACGTACTGAAATGTTGCGGGCGCACATTAAATTTAACTTTGTGTTCGAATTTTCGCTGTAAATCGTAAAATTTGTCATGCCCCAAAACTCGTCATAGCCCGCACACTCACACACATACACCCAGAACGAAACCACCGCCTGCAGCCTGCGCTCTGCGCTCTACGCATGTGGTAAAACTTTTGCGTATGTTTTGCAGCTGCCTTTTTGCGCGTGTTGGGCAAAAAGTTTTTTTCGATTTTGTTGCGTGCCTTTGGAGCGCGTGCGGAAGAGGAAATGTGCAACAGCAGCTTTTGGGCCGGGCTGCCAGTACAAACATAAAAACCAAATCAGAATCCATAGCATACTTTTGTGAGTGCGCCATAGATTTGACTCTTGCGACACGTTGCGCCCCGCAGCCGGCAGCCCGCCATCAAATTCAGTTCAAAGTTCGATAAACTGACTCCGATTTACCCGTCTGCCCCGCTTCATTCAATTATTCCGATTCCGGTTGGCTGCATGCGCCGTGTACGCTGATTTCTACAAGCGCACTTTGATGTGCAAAAAGTTTGAGACAATATCCCCTCCTTACTGTCTGTCTCCCTGTCCGTCGCCATCGCGTATTGATGAACTTATTTTTAGCAGCTGGCTATAACAAGATTTTGATCCAGCTCGGCCAGTTTATCTAACGTGTTCCGTCGGCTGACTTTTGTTGGCGGCGCTGCCTCTGCCGAAAGTTGGTTTGCAAAAAAATAAATAAAAAAATAAAAATAATAGTTAAGAAGCCAACTGAGAAGTTTTCGTCCATTTCTGGCTAAGCTTTATTGGGGCCTTTGATTTGCTGTTACGTAAGCTTCGCTTGCCCGCCTCCTGCCTCCCTCTTTTTGTCTTTTCTGCGGCAACCATATTAATTTTCAATTAAATCGCGTTTCATATTGCTTCCGTGCTGTGGTCTGTTTGTTATAGCCGAATAAAATCCTAGCCTTGAGCCCAAAATTGCTGGCAAAAAAGCCAAAGCGAGCGGTAAATACACACCGACAAGCCGATACACTCACACAATAACAGCAACAACAACAAGGGCGGAGTAAACAGTTAGAGAGAAACAAACATGACGGGATATAAATAAATCGGAATTTCCAATGAATCGTTAATAATCCGTACAAAATCTACGTATACACATTTACATACACATATATATATATATATATAGCCAAAGGATGCAAAGTAAGCTTCAGTTCGGTTTGTATATATTTATGCAAACCGTAACGGAGCGCGGAACGGCGGCCCAAACAAATACACAATATGCTAAAGCAAAAACAGAGGCTAAAGCGAACAAATAAAACTGGGGGGATATAATTGTTTGTTCAAGATTTTTGTGTTTTTCAGCTGAATTTTTATGAGAATTATATTACTTTTCAGTTTTGGCGCAGTTGCCTGTTACCCCATCTCTAACTAACACACACACACACACATATGCGAGACTGTACCACATTGTGGCCTGGCATTGAAAGGCCTTTTACCCATGGCATACGTATGCACAATGAAAATGAAAATAAATTTCCATTTGGCACAAGTTTTTTTTTGTTGTATGCTGTAGCAATTTCACACTCTCACTCACTTTCCCCCTTCTTTGTTGATTGCAGGATATAGCGCTGCGTTAGCCCCAACGCCACCGACAACAACAACAACAACAGCAATTTCGCCCTCAAATCAGCTGCCCTATTTTGACTTTGATGTGCCGCGCAACTTGACCGTCACCGTCGGCCAAACGGGCTTCCTGCACTGCCGCGTCGAGCGACTGGGCGATAAGGATGTGAGTATAGCAGACATAAATATATAAACATAGAAAACAAGTAGCATAAACAAACATAGTGTAAATAGTTTTATTTACAATTTTTTTGGCTCTTTATGTATGCATAAGTTGAGCATTAAATCTAAAAAAATTCGCATATTTGTAAAACAAGAAAGATAAGAACTTAAAAAAAACATATTTAAATATTACGTTCTTTTATTGTTGTTGAGATGTTAATTTTAATTTAAGGCAAATGAAAATAATAATAGTTAGTAATATGCCACGTTATATGCTTGAAACAGGAATATTCTTATTACGCTTTGCAGATATTCAGCATTAAATGAATGTTTCTTGTCATAACTTGAAGCAGCTTATAAAGTTTTACTTGTTTGAAATCTGAATGCAAATTAAAATAAAATAAATTTAAAGGCCAAAAATTTCTTCTTATTCTATAATACCAAAATTAGCAAAGCTAGGAAATTCTATGAAACTTAAGAGTTTTGCTCTTACAGCATTTTCAAGTATTTATTCTGTGTAAAACTAAGTAACTGATGGAACGGGCAAATGCGTGACACAGTTTACAAGAAGAAGCAAAAAGAAAAAAAAACAATGATATTATAAACTTCTATGGTAACGTAAAATTCCTTGGAGATATCTGCTTATAAGAGAGCTTTGCTTTTTTTTTTGTAGTGAAGTCCTTTTCAGGACTAGCAGATAAGCTAAGCTGGCAAAACGAGATGCCGAAAACTACTTGACTTTGCTTTCTATTTCGGGCTTAGTTGATAAAAAAAAAGAAGAAGAAAATAGAGAAATATAAGCAATGGGGACCTAAAGCGATTTAAGACGGCAACGCTCAATCATTTGGCCAGTGATTGCCTAAGCATGGCCAGAAACATTGATTGAAGGTCGCCGTGCTGTTAACCCTTTGCAAATATGCAGAGCACTAGCTGGACAGGTAGTTGTTGTTGCTGCTGCTGCTGACTAGTTCTAATATGTCAACATCAGCAGCAGCAAGGCTCACGCAGCGACAGCTTTAGCCGGTCACGCGGCAAATACGCCCACAGGCGACGTGAAGTGGAGCAGCGGGGATTTACGTTGGCACTGGAACTGGAGCTGGAGCTGGATATTAAATGCGCAGGACTAGGCCAAATTACTGCTTGATTACTGAGGCTGCACTCGATGCGAAAAATGGGCCCGCAACCAGATTCAAGCGACAGGCGACAAGCGACAAACGACAGACGACAGTCGACTAACGAGTGCCGGGAGCACCAACAGGGGCGCCAGCTAAGACGAAATGACTAATTTATGAGCCATCAATCACGTGACTGGCTATGCCATCAGCCGTTTCATGTGCCGCCGTCCTTAAGAACGCACGGCCACGCTATCAGCTTTAATTTGCACCCGCTCATGCCGGAAACGGAAGTTGTGCGTATTCCACGTTCAACGTACAACGGACGGAAGCCTGAAGCCCGCCAAGTGCAGACGAGCTCGCTTAATCGAGACGCACATCAGCCAACAGCACAGTGGGGCAAAATCGGAAAAAAGTTGACTCATTTAAGACAAGTTGTTCTGGCAAGTTCATTAAAAGCATTGAAAGTACATTAAACACATTGCTGGCAAAATCATTCGAGCTGAGCCCTGAGATCCTTGCCCTTGAGCCTTAATTACAAACTGTCCGCTGGGGTATTACGGACTACTTAAGTTGCTGCCACTGCCGCTTTCCTTCTCTTTCTCCTCCGGCTCCTTGCCCGCCTCACCCTCAACGATGGCGTCAGCAACTGGCGACGCTGCGCAATCGCTGCACTTGGGATTGGTTGAAGGATTGGGATTTGGATTTGGATTGCTGCTCAGCATGGCCAACTCGATGGCCGTCTCGATGCTATTGCAGGCGGTTAATGTCTCGGGCAGCGGCTGTTTATCCACAGCAACAGTAGCAGTAGCAGTAGCTGCTGCTGCTGGCACTAGTCTGGGCAGTGAGGATGCGCTAGATGAGGGCGTCAAGAAACGTGGCTGCGAGGAGCGCGGTTGCACGTCCAATTGATCGTGATGCGTGAACATGGATGCCGTTGTCGAGGCCGTCTCAACGGTCAGCTGCTGCACGCGACTTGGATTCGGAAATGGGCGCCGATTCTCCAATATGAGCTTTATATCACGCGCCGATTGCCACCAGCTGGGGAAGGGCCAAAACTAGTAACTAGAGCAACTAAAACTCGAGTGGAACAGGCTTACCGATACCAGGGCGTCAGCTGCGACTTGATCAGCATATAGACATTGGCAAAATAAACAGTAATCTGTGGGACAGTCGAAACAGCAATCAACACAAATACACACACAGAGATATAGATATACACAGAAGCATTCTCCATACACACCGTCATAAACAAAAAGAACAACATCCAGGACTTGGTCCAAAGTTTACTGAGGCCCCAGGATTGTGTGTGTATCGCATAGTACTGAATGCCCACCAGCAAAGTGCCAATAATTCCAAATGCCACCAGCGTCAGCAGCGAGAACATTTGGCAGTCCTCCTGCAGAGCGCGCCGGCTCATCGCACGCGAGTACCATAAACGCAGCGATTGCAGGCAGGTGTAGCTAGATTAGGGGAAGGAGGGGAAATTGGATGGAGGAAATGCACAAAAAGCAGCAGAAGTAACAAGAGCATGAATAACTAATAGATACCCACTGCCTAATGAAAAACATATTATAAAACATATTATAAAAATTCGCTTATACCAAAAACTTTTCATTAACTAAAGCGGGATAACAGTAACAGTAACAGTAACAGTAACATTGAATAATGTTTCGATTCTAGAAAGTAGTTAAAAAAAATCTATAAAAATGTATATTTTTGAATTCACAACATAATAAATAAACCTAATATTTTAAATTACGACTGAATTTTGCACAGTAATCAGACGGACGGACATGGCCTAATCAATTCGATTAGTTATTTTCCTTTGTAACAGACAATTCACACAAATCCATGCTACGCTTTTTAGCCACCACTTTTAATGGGTATGGCAAATGGCAACAACTGTAATTAATAAGCCTGCAGCTTGGCCCGGGTTCACTGATTAAAAGACCGCCCAGAGCCTAACGCGCGCCACCCGCCGCCTGTCGGCTGACTAACTTTTAACCCGAACCCGACTTTTGATGCTGATAAAGTTGGCTGTCAAGTGACACAGTTGGCCCTTTGAACTGTTGCCACTTGGCTTGGCTTGGCTTGGCTGGTTCGTGTAGTTGCCGTTGTTTTATTGTACTTACCGCAGCGTCTGCTCTGTGTTATAATGAAACTGGCACAGCTCGCAGATCGTGCAACGCGAGGTGCTAATCCAGCGCTCCAGGCAGTGAACGTGCACATATGTCAACGAGCCCTTGCACAAACACGGCGACACCAGCCTGCAAACAGAAAGAGGGGGGTGTATTAACAACAACAAAAGCGGGGATTAAACGGGCGAACAGATGAGCAAACAGTTCAACAACATCCGGCGTTAACAATAATAAAAGCGCCTCTTTTACATATACAACGAATACATATGTCGCGCCTCGATGTCGGCTGTTGTGCATATTAATAAATTATATAAATAATATTTGTAACTATACCAGATAAACAATGTGAACTTTTGTATCTGTATAACTGTATTGTCATTACGCTAATTTTATTAAAATGTCATGCAATTAATTTTTCCCATTTTGCGGTCGCACGCACAAATTTTATTGTCATTTGCGGGATACCCTGCAAAGCGTATCGTAAGGTTGTGTTTCAGAATGGAACATAATTTTAGTTTTACTAATTAATTTAACAATAATATTTCCTGCATGCTGATTAATTGAATTAACTTAGATTTATATAAAAGAAGTGCACATATTTATACAACTTTCCTAAACAATCAAAATTTATAATTTTTTTAATATTGCTTCTAATTGAGATATAAATATTAAAGAGCATTCGCTAGTCGTTTACACTGTTCTACCGCAACTAATTGTAATAATTTGCATACGATAAATAAACGCGATTTATAGATAGATAGATAGATTAATTATTACACTTACTGCTCGGGATTATCCGCATTGTGGCAAATGCGGCAGACGAGCGACCCGATCGACGGCATCGAATCGCTCGAATTGGACGCCTCGCAGTCCAAATTGAGATTGTTGCACTGGGTGCCGCTGTCCACGCAACGCCGCAGCTTCGGTATGGCCAGCTCGCTGCCCGGCGACGGGGAAGCGGGCGCGTACGAAGAGACGTTGGCAGCGGCGAGTGCGGCCTCGGTGCTGGCCAGCAACTGGCCGTAGCCGTCGCTGTTCTGCGACAGTATTTGGAACTGCACGTTGGGCTTGAGCCCCAGCATTATGGAGCAGCCGGCCTGATCGGGCGCCTCGACATTGGCCACATCCCGCTCCTGCTGCTTGGCACTCGGCTGGGGCTCCTTTGTGGTGATGCAAGTCTCAACAACGATCAGCGAAGGAGGTTTGTCATCGGCGCTGCTATTCGAGACCAGCTCATCGATATCCATCTGTAAAGTTGTATCAGGCTTCAGAGAGTCTGGCTCAACGCTTCCACCAGTGGCATCTGTATATAATATAAATATATACATTATAAAATATATTTATAAATTTTGTTTTATCTTTATTCAGCTGACCGAATCGCTCGCTCTCCATCTTTCTTGTTTCGAGGCTTTCTAACCCCAATACCCGAAATATTATATTATAAGAAATTGTTCTCTCTCTCTCCCTCGCAGACACACACACACACACTTATGTTGATACTAGTGGTATAAACACCCAAAATTTTAAAACATTACGCTTATAAAAAAATACTTTAATCGTTTGTTGTGTGCTTATGTGCTGCTAGGGTTAGGTAGCGACTAATTCAGAGACTGCTTGATTATGAGTTATATTATTCAGTTATTCAATATATTATAGTGTACTGCCTGATGTTATTTGTTTTTCAAACAATCTGTAACTCTTAGTGTTGTAAAATGCTGTTGAAAACTTTAGTCCATATAAGCATTGACAAATTAAGCTGAGAAGGAGAGAACTAAGTAAAAATAAAAAAAAAAACAACTAATTTCAGTCGGGTATAATCGACTACGCAATTCAAAATATTTGCCTCGATCTTAAGAGATCATCAGAAAACTGTCCGAAAAAAAATATAGCATATCTAAAGTTAAAACTGAGAGGGGTATTCAGATTTTAACTCTTTGTATGCATTTGACTCGGGTATACACTGTTTTATATTCCACATTTAAAGACTGTATTTTCGATAGTGCTGTAAAAATTGAACAAAACTAATATACTCTTTTCATACCATGAACTAGTATAACAACAAATCGAGAGAGAACAAACATTAATTGTAATTGACGGTGTGGAACCGCGCGCTGTCACCCACAGCTACTGCCCATAAACTCAAATTGAAAGTGTAACAGTTACGGCAAATAACTTTGTCGCCGCTTGGCTTTCATAGTGCCGCACAACAGACAACCCACCACAACCCGCACCCCCCCACAACCGATTTTCTACCCCACCTGGCGCTGTTATTTCTGGCCAGGACTATGCACTCCAAGTTGGCGGCTGCTGCTCTCGAGTAATTTATGCCCGCACTCTTAGTTCGTTAGGCTGCTCTGCAACTTTATGTGTACGTGTACGTGTGTGTGTGTGTGTGTGTGAGTATCTCCTGTCTGTGTGTCATTACCATACCAAACTGCTGCTTCAGGATCGACTCCCTTTTTTACTGTGTACGTCAGTTCGTTTTTTTTTTTGTTTTTTCGCCCTGTTTTTTGTTTTTGGCGCCGGAAGCTGCTTGAATCCGCTTGTTCAACTTGACTTCACAGGATTCAGTTGGTGCGCCGTTGATTTATTACGGCGGACGCAAAACATTCTCATAAGCGCGTTCCGTTCAACATCAACAACATAAGAGCACCCGCAATTTGGTCATGTTACAACAACAACAACAACAACAACAAAAGCACTCAGGAAAAAAGATACTAAGACCAGGAAAAAAAAGGCAATTTCTATGTTGATATCAAAGAACAAAGTTTGGTCAGCGAACCCTTTTTAATGCCACGGACATTCGGCTTGTTTCTGACGCGTTGTCCCAAAATCCGTTAACAACTTTGTTTACAAACTGTTCGAAGAGCGAAGAAAGTCAAAAAAGTCGAAAGTGGAAAGTGAAAAGTTGAGGTCTTCATTCGCGCCACGCACAAATTTCGTTGTTCGGCGGCAATTGTGATTTTTAAATGAGTGCTCAACGAATGCACACGAATGCATTCAAATGATCAAATGATGACCATTTCATTTAGTTTCTAAACAAAGTTCATTAGTTTTGCATTTTTTTGGTCAAGGCAATTTGTAAATAGGAAAACAAGGGCCGAGCGCACAATTTTCATGGCTTTTACAATTTTAATGAAATTTTCACACCATTTCCGGCTCAGACAATGGCAGCAAGAGCCACTGCCACAACAACAACAACAACAACTGCAACTGTGTAGCAGCTCTCAAGTTATCCAAAAGTCCAAAGTCTAAAGTCTGTGCCTTGGTTAGAGACGCAGAAAATGCGTCAGCAAAGTTTTTAATGTATTTTCGCAAAGTTTGCACATACACACACACAAAGGAAACTTCGTTCATTTGGCAGTGTTATAAAATGACAAAAACAAAACAAAAAAAAAAAGTAGTCGCAAGCGCCGCAGCCAAAAAAGTGGAACAGCCAGGCGAAAGTTTTGCCCGAAGCCAGCAGCACACAAAGTGTTAAATAATATAAAACTATGCTTGTGGTATTTATTTAAACCTAAAGACATTACGAAAATTATACCCCGAGCACAAAGTTTCCCAGTAGTCAGTGCAACCCTTTGACACACTGGGGACTCGGGCTCAACTTCTTGTTGTTGTTGTTGTTGTCGTTGCCTGTCTGCAACCTGTGGCAAGCTGGCAAATCCCTAAGCAACGGCGAATTGAACTAACTGTTGTCCAAACACACACAAGCAAACATATTTATTTACAACTATATAGTTGAACGAAAAGCTTCTCTGCGAAGCTGATAAACTTTTCACTTTTGCTTTCTGATTTTGCCCGAAAATTAAATATTAACGGAGTTTGCAACTGCAAAGTATTTCGTGACTGTTCACCCAGGTAAAAGGTTGTTGAAATAGAAGTCTTACACTTTTAATAAACTATTTAATTTCGCTGGGTTTAGAAATATATTAAATAAAGAGTTAACAACTATATATAAATGATTATTTCTACTTTAACTTGTTTCTGGTTCCTTTATATTGACAATTTCACCTTTTTTAAATTATTCCAATATGTGATTAAATCAAACTACTCTTTTTAACAGGCTCTGTTTGACAAATGATCAAACAATATGATGATAAATTTTCAAAATATTATTTTTGCGTTTTTATCACTTTTATTAATTTATTACATTACATAACATTTATTTTATAATTCCTTGTACAGTTATACTTTCAATACTATTTATATTTTTTAATATGTACGTATTTCTTTTCTAATCTGTTTTTAAAAATTCTCTTATATGATCCGTTAAAGTCAACAAATTCTTTCACATTTTACATTCTATAGTTCCTTATAATCTATTTTATAGATATTCCCTATTGCCAAAGATCTATTCCCTGCTGTTTCTCTTGGTCGCTCTATTAAAACACTGACCTCGCTCGGTAATCGGGGAGTAAAAAGTTAAGTTTAAGTTAAGACTATGCTTGGCTTTGGCTGAGCTTTGCTTTTGTGTGACCCTTTTTTCCCCTATATTTTGGGTTGTTACTGGGAGGCGTTTTATTTGAAATTGAGAATTCGCAATACACATTGGCTTATTTGGCGCCTTGGAATGCAGGACAACAACTGACGCGGATTCGAATCGGAGTCAGGTCTATGATGGAAAGCATAAAAATGCCGCATAAAACTTTTACAAGCAAATGAATTTTATTTTTACGTATTACGTGACCGTTTCTATTCGATGCTTTTGGCCGTTTTCATGGCCGGCTTTGTTGTGTGTTGACTTTAGCGTCAATCGAATGAATTTATTAGATTCACTCCGGATCAGGACACTGGCCACGGCAATAGTTGTTGGCCATTTAAGACAGGCAACGATATTAAAATGAAAATAGAGTAAAAGGATTGTTTATTTGCCCTATTTACTTGTACTTGATAGTTCCGTCAGTTCCACTTTTTATTTGCCATGGTTTTGTTTTTCGCACATGCTTCAATTTCTCAACAACACCAACTCATAATGTTTATTAATGAACGTGCTGAAGAAGAAGAAGAAGCAGAACTGTCCAAGTTTTTCATCGCATTTTTTACATTTATGTTGACAGCCGCAAATATTGAAACTTTAATTGAGCCCAGCTTTGAATATAAACGTATATTCGCATTTCTTGGCATTGCCAAAGTTTTTGGCCAACGTAATTAAAATTGAGCATCGCAACAACAACAACAACAGCAACAACAATGGGAGAGAGAAACAAAACTAAGGTCATTAAATAAATTGGATACAATGTGCCAAAAGGGCACAAAGGTCGAGCACACAAAAAAGAAATCACAGCAGAGAAACAGAAAACCAGGGCTAATGGTTACCCCCCCAGGATTCTCTATAAGTGGAGTGGGGACGACAGCAAGGCTATCAAATGAAAATGTAATTCAAGCTATAATAAAAATTGGCCAAATAGAGGCCAACAATGGGCCCGGCCCATGGGCTGTCTCTTTGCTCTAACTCGGCAAAAAGACATTTGAAACAATTCGAGAACCGGCGACAGGACATTCGCCTGCCTAAATGGCTCCAGCTTAAAGACTTTGCAATTGCCTGAGTAATTTATGTAGCCGGCGGTATAAAACTGTAGCCTCAAGCATTGATAAGAGCTGCTTTCAAATGAAACGCTTTTCTTTGGTTTTCTCGGCCTGTCAACGTTGCTTTGCAACCCTTTTCACACAACTAAAAAAAAAACACACACACACACATGAAGATGGCTTATACGCACTTGGCCAAGTTTGGTTTGCTGGCTCTTTTCTACTTATGTTGGGGACACAATTAACTCTAAAAAAAACTCTACAATGTTTCTAAGAGGGTATTTCAGTTTCATCATCTTGGTTTTTGCTTGTTATTTGCCGTTGATTAAATGCGCGAAACAAAAGCGAAATGCGAAAGATTAACAAACAGCAAACCAAAAGAAGTTCCAAAGCCTCTCACCCCCCAAAAAAAAAGAAAGAAAATAAGTAGCAAAAATGTAAACTTTGCGCTTTGTTTGTGCAGCAAGTGGCAAGTGGCAGTGTGGCATGAATGCTGGCAACACTGGATACAAGCACACAAAGCGCTGTTAAACGCACTTGGGCGAAACTTTTAAGTGCGGAATTTGTAATTTTTAAACTTTGCAGACACAACGCCGCAAGTGAACAACGTGTAGCAAAAGACTTTATCTCTCCTTCTGCCTTCGTTTACCACACTCTTCCTCATTTGACTCATTCTCACATTCTTTAATTCGCATTTTTGCTTGCAGGTCTCGTGGATACGCAAACGTGATCTGCATATACTCACAGCCGGCAGCACCACCTACACCTCCGATCAGCGTTTTCAGGTGAGCGCCAGCTGCCCTGTGGGCCCCCTTCCACGCAACCGCTGCTATCAAGGTTAATATTTTTACAGGTATTACGACCCGATAACTCGGCAAATTGGACGCTGCAAATCAAATATCCGCAGCCGCGCGATTCTGGCGTCTACGAGTGCCAAATCAACACGGAGCCCAAAATGTCCCTCTCATACACATTCAATGTTGTGGGTGAGTATATATTCACGAGTATGAATGCGACTACTTGGGTTACAGTAGCTGAAAATACATAAAGCTAGCTTAGGGAATTTGTTCATAGCCAAGTTTATGGTACAACAAAGTGTATGAATAAAATAGGACGATTTAGTAATGAAATTAAATATTTATTTGTATACAGGTCGCACTCATACATATAAAAAAATATAATTTAAAATTAACCAAATATTATATTTAGGCTCCCAGCTCCTAAAATAACCCATTAGAATTTAGCTAGAGAAGCGCACTTTCAAAATGGCTTAACTAAGCACACAATTTGTACATTTTTGGACACAGAACAAGTTCAAGTACTTTATAGAGCTGCTCTTAAAGTCTCCCTTTTGGCTAGAAAAAAAAAAAACTTGATGTTCGTAAAAGCTGTGTCGGAGCCCAGAAGCAACATTAGAGTGGTCACAAATGAGAGGCTGTGTCGCAATGAGCACATTTGTTGGCTGGAAATTTACTTGTTGGCCCAACCAATATCGACATGTTGTAATGCAAAGCTGGCCTGCTAATAGCCAATGCACAGCATAAAGAACATAACCCTTTTGGCAATTATCATAACTCCCTGGGCCAAAAGGTCCAACCACACACCCACACACACACATTCACACACACAAATAGGCAAATTCACTCTGGCTAAAAACGTTTGCCAAAAATCTAAACTCCGGCACATTTTACATTTTCAAGGCTGTTGCGAAAATTGGTCACAAAACCACTGAAGTGCTTACTTTTATGATGCACTATGGGTGCGTTTGGATGTGTGTGTGTGTTGTTGTGTGGGAGCACCGTAAGCTTTAAAAATGTGTGGCAACACTGGCAGTAAAACTAAAAACTACCTGCAGATAAAGTTGTGCCTGCTGCTAAGTCGAATGTTTGCCTTCTGCATGCAGCTTTCATGAGCTTAAGCATAGTCATACAATATGCATGTTACTTACACACATGTGTGTGGCTGTGTGTGTGGTTGTGTGTGTGTGTGAGGGCGACTTTGTGTTGTGTTCTACAGACCTATGTGCCAGGCAGCCAGGCGAAGTGGCTCGTGTGATTAAAAAATTGCAAATTCGATTGTGCGTAAATTGCCTTGCTGTATACTTGTTGTTATTGTTACTCTTAAATACCCTGTATATGCAGAAATAAAAGATAAAAGGGTAAAAGGAAGCAAGAATAATTAATTGATCATATTTTAGTCATTTATCCCGCATTTCAAGCAAAATCTTTAATAAAAACATATTTAAATATAATAAAGGGTATTTTCTGTTCGGTCATTCTCGACTACAGCTCACTAAATTGTTTACTCTAAAGATTGCCGTCTAAATGCTGTGAAGTTTAGGTGTAAATTTGAGCCTCTGCACGCATGAGTTTGCTTTCTATCGCTTTGGCCCCCAAAACGCCAATAATTAGTTTAAGTTTACGCTTGAAAAGGCGTTTGCCATACACACACATACACACACACACACACACACATTTAACAGAAGCTGACCTTTTGTGCTAGTCAGCATTTTTTGAAGCTAATTGAAAAATGTTCTATCATATCACAGGTATTGCCCAAGCTAAACCAAGTATATAGCGAACTGGTTGAGTAATAAAACTTTTTATCTGTGGCCTACAGTTTGACGGGACGGGGACGGAGGGGGCAGTGTGCGGTGTTGTCTATGCAATGCTTATGAATTTTATGTTCAATGCATTTTTATCGTATATCGCATTAGCAATGCATTTTTGTTAAAAGTTTCTGGTGCGGAAGAATGCCTTCAATGGGCTTATTTGATTTCTGATCTCTCGGTGCATGCATGTGTGTGTGTGTGTGTGTCTGTATGTGCTGGTGTGTTTGTGTGTGTGTGCCGTTTTAGCCAACTCATCTGAACCTGGCCGACAACTTTGGTCCAACATAAATGCTTTGGTCAGCTTGAATGCTATGAATGTTTTAGTGCACACAAATACAGTCACACACACACACATACACATTTGAAGAGGCAAAGAAAACAAGTTAACACGCATGTGGGTGAAGAAGACAACAACTTGACAGACTGACAGAACAAACGTCAAGTCAGACAACCGCTGCAGACAGAACCAACAAACACATTCGCAGAACACACACAATGGTCATAAATATTACATTTGCGGAAATGCAAATGACTGCCAAACGGCTGCATAAGCCACGCCCACTAGCGCACCACCACGCCTACCATTCCACAGTTCATGCTCATACTCATTTGAATGCCCAAAAAGAAATGTGCATATAAAATATTCGACATGCCACTCACGTGGAAAGCAGCATCCCAAATGATGCCACAGTGGTGCAAGAGAGATTTGTTAATGTCCAATTGTTTGATATATCCATGGGATACTTGAATAAAAAATGAAGAGATATTCTTAAAATGCGATAAAACTAGTTCGTATAAAATAAAATTATTTAAAAAATAAAATATTTTTTGCTTCAACAATGAATTTTTGTAACACATTTTTTCATACATTTCTTATCCACTTATGTTTCTTCTACTATATATTCCTTAAGAATATATATTCATATCGCATATATATACATACTAATTTTCTGCTACAGTTTGCACCACTGCAGCTGAACTGATGTTGTTGTCGCTGCACACATCTGATGTTGAGCTAGTGTTTTTTATGCGCTTATGCAAATAAAAATTTTGCTCTAAAAATTCCATAAATTTTGTTTGTTGCGTTATTTTCCATACCAGCTTCTATTTTGGCGCTAGCGAAAATTCTGTTAGAGAGCAAGCGCCAAGTTGGCCGAAACGCCATAAACATCAGTCAAGATACTCGACCCCGATGCTGCTGCTGCTGCTGTTGCTGCTGTTGCAATACTTTAGACATTTTAATGCAATAGCAGGCGCTTCAATTGCTTAAATTACCAAGTTTATAACCGACTCTCGACAAGGTGTCAAACTATGCAGGAAGTTGACTGCTCTGAACTCAATAGGGCAGCAGATGGGGCACTGAGAGAAGGGGGCGGGCGCGACTGTGCGTCGCCTGGGTTGATTTTAATTTGGAATTTAAGGAAAATTACCAAGCTGCCAGCTGATAAAGAAGGCAAATTGTAAATGAAATTATGTACTTTGTGTGTGCGTCAAAACAGACGACAAGGACCAGGACAAGGACCTTAAAAAGGTGTTGTTGATGCCGCTAAAAAATTTGTTTACCAGCGCGAAAGTAATCAAGCGTAACTATGAACAGAAAAAAAAATAAAATAAAAATACCGCCAGAATATCTGAAAAAATACATTGCTCAAGCGCTGCCTGCCAAGACACAGGGCAGGTGGTGGCGGTGTGGAACAGGAGGAGGCTTTGGAATTTAAGCAAAATGCTGGCAATTTAAATGCGTAGCCAAAGAAAATGAAGAAGCTAAAGAAGATGTCTGTCATGCTCGTTGGCAAGCGGGCAGATTGCTAGATTGCTCTTACCCAGGCGCCATAAAGCAACACTCGAGAAAGGAGTCTGCTCCTTACACACATACCCACTCCCCACCCCCTCTCACTACTCTTGTTGCTATTGCTGTTGACATTAGCAGCCAGCAAATTGCATGCAATCAAGCGCAAATAATTTCAGTGCCTTTGCAGTAGCCGAGTTAAACATTCAATTTGTGCGCCTTCTATTGCACAATATTGTTTATCTGAGGTAGATCCAAGCCATCCACAAAGAGCACTTCCTTCAAATCAAGGACACAAACACAAAAGTCAAAACATAGACAAGCTTTTTTTTGTTTTTCTTAACATGGCTCAACAATAGAAAACGTTTAAAGCACTTGCCAGTTATTTAAACAATTTTTTTAGCTGAATAGTTTTAAATATAAAAAATACCATAAAAATTCATAAAATACATTTAAGTAATAATACACATTTACTTTGACAGAAGTTGAGTGCAAAGATTAAATTTGTTCAGGTTTTACTCTTGAGATATAATGAAATAATTTGGCTGTAATCGAGCTGAATGAAGCAGTTTCACAATATTATTGTGGTATTGAATTGTGGTGTGGGCAATATTGAATAACTTGAGTAATTACACGAAAACCAAATTAGCACATCTGAGCGCTGATAATTAATAACTGGTAATTGATGTAAGCTTGCAGCATTTTATAGCCCACTGCAGTTGGCTGCTTTGAAATGCGGATGTAATTTCATTCCGACACCGCAATATAAAATATGTCTTAAATTGCGGCTCATAAAGCAGCAATAAGCTTGCAATTATTTGCATATTAAAAGCTTAAGCACCAGAAATACGCTCGCAGAACATGGGAATTATTTGAACTGCCTGTGGATTGTCTTGGCAATAAGCAGCGCTTTTGTTGCTGCGGGTTTTTTGGCCAACGAGCAGCGGGCAGCTGACCCAATTCCTTGCTAAATTGCACATTTATTTAACTTATTACGCAAAGCGCCGCACAGGGGACGCTCAAAACTGTTAAGAAGGAAAGTGCATTACGCTTTATTTATGTAAGCTGAAGCAAGACTTTCGAACACAATACGAAAAATGTTGCATAAGCGTAGGCGTAGCAAATGGAATTGCAAACCTAATTCGCACTGGTAATAATAAAATGTTTTACTATTTCATTGTTCGTAAGCGAAATACAAATGAGAACAGAATTAAATATAATATTCCAGTGCGAATTTATGATAAATTACAAGTAATATAATCAGCTCGTAGAAGGAGCTCATGATTAATGTCCCTCGAATTATTAATAACAATAATAATAAGCACAGGAATGAAATTGACAAAGGCATCGGGCGCGGGTGGCAGTGGGAGGCAGACGGGCAATGATGATGTCTTGGCATTTCATTTAGGCCATTGTTTGGGCCCGTTTTGACAAGCACAACCAAATTCTTAAGAATATTTCAATCAATTGTGTGTGTGTTTTGTGTGTGTGTGTGTGTGTATGAGGAGCTGCTTTTGACGCTGACTTTTACAAATTGAATTTATTTATTTGATTTGACAATTAATTCCAAGCAATTTGCGTTTCAAGTTTCTTCGTGGCGTATTCCACGCAAGATTAATAGCCAGGGGTCGCATTTAAAGAGCAGCGCAGTGTGCCTTAAATCTCTATCCATCTGTAAAGCAGATGAAAAACAGCTAAAAAACTGTTAAATTGTATGTCACTTAGCGCACGCGAAACGAGAACGAAAACGAGAACGAGGCAATAAATACTCGTATATGTTGTACATGTGTGCAAACATACATCAACATATGCGGCGCAATAAATTTTTACAACAGCAGCAGCAGCCACAGCAGCAATGTAATAAACACAAATTGCACCGACGGCCAGATATCCTGGGATAACAAACAAATTACGAAAATCATATATATAAGAACTTTGAAAGCTTTAAATTGTTCCGCTAAATGAATTGCTAAATATATTATAATCTCTTTGTGATATTCAATAAAGCTTTCTTGTTAACTTAATTAAAACGTGACCTGAAAGTGTTGAAAACCTGCAACAAATTTTAGATTTTTATAAATTCTATTTTATATATCACAAATATTTTGTGCAGCTTCTCGGTAAATATATTTCAATCATGATATCTTTTGAGTATGTAAATTGATTCGGATTACCTTAAAAATAAGCCCGCTTATTCTATCGAGCAATTCCCAAGGTATATCAAGAGTACCTATCTAGTTTTGACTGCGTTGACTCTTATTTCAATTGGTTCTGTCGACTGCGGAGCTTGTTCCAGTTGACCTACATTAAAAAGTTAGTTTTTTGTGTATACCCCTTGATGTTAACGGCAGAGGGCATAACAAGCTGCATTGTGGCAGCCCGAAAGTATGCCATGCGCAAAGTTCATTGCTCCAAATGTTTATGTTTATGGGTATAGGCTTATGCGCATTTTATGCGCGAAATCAAGAAAAATGAAAATGCATTTTCATGCTTTTTTTTTTTGTTGTTGCAGCAATAAGGCTTTTTCCCAACTCTGATGTCTGTCTGTCAGTTTCGTCTGTGGCTGCCATTCGGTGGTTCCGTCGACTGTGTGTAAACAAGGCTCAGTTGTCAGTTGGGTGTGTGTGTGTGTGAGTGTGTGTGTGTATTTGTGTGTTCTTTGCCCAGCTTGGAGCATTTGTTGCCAGCTGTCTTTACCGTTATCGTTTTTTGGCATGTGGCCAGAACCAGCGACGAGTATTGGACTTTGCAGCTTTTTGGCCTGGGTCAACTAATGAAAACTTCAAACCAGATGGGCCAACGGCAGCAGTTGTGCTTAGACGGCAAACTTTTGGCCTAAACGGCGGCTATCCATAATGCAGGTGGCCCCAAAGCACATAGCCAATTGCCGCAAACAGTTCATCTAATTATTGCTAAATAGCCAATTTGCGCCTCCCAGGTATTTATATATATATATATATCCATTAGAGACAGGAACTAATATTTATATATACATATAATTATATATATGTATATATGTCTCATATATAACCAAGCCAGCAGCGACCAATGCAAGTTTCATTGGCAAGAAGAAAAGCAAACTCGGCTAAAACGGAAACTAAACGAAGCACAGCCGCATGCGGGAACACACACACACTAACACAACACACACACGTACAGCCAACACCTGCTGGCGGGTCGGCTGTCAAGGGGGAAGGGTGGTGGCATGTTGGTGGTTGCCGGTGCCACGTTGTCAGCTGCATGTGTGGCAATAATTTTTCCGCTAGCTGCTTTGTTTGCGCGCTTTGGGCGCACAGTTGTAGCCAAGTCAGCGCCAAAAGTCATAGACACTTGGCTTTGGCTGCCACAATTGTTTTGCCAGGTACAACAACAGCAACAACAACAACAACAAACAACAACTCGTCGCACCCTGTGCGGGTCCATAAAGCAGCCAGATAATCGCCTGGCATGTTCGAATTCCATTTGGGGTTTGTTTTTCCACTTTTCCAGGCGCCACTCCATTATTATGGCGCTTGGCATTTAATTTAGATTAACATTTTTCACACAGCCACAGCTCGCACTCACTGCACCCCTCACTCCCTCTCTCTTCTCACCCTGCTTGAATTGAATAGCAGGCTGTTACAGCTTTAAGCCTTAGCGAGTTTTTTCTTTTCTTGTTTTAAATTTCATTTGCGGCCTAAGTAAAGCCCACATCAAAGTGCATTACGAGCTGAGCAGAGACAAAAAAAATATATATATAATAAAATGAACAGGAAAATTTACAAGAGTGTGTACTTTTACTTTGCTTAAGCCAATTGTTCAGTTTCAGTTTTTTATGGTTTTATCAGGTACACGAAGATATAAGCACATTTAAGCAGCCATAAAATAGCCATAAGCCAAGTTGGGGAAATGAGTTTTATTTTCTGGCAGTGAAATCTGTTTTGGAAATGCCTTAAAAAGTTTTCTATCAAAGAACAGATATGGACAAGGCTTATTGCACAAGCAGCCCTCGCTTGGCAATTTATGAAACAACACACACACACTCACACACACAACTCGTTCAGTGCATATTAAGCCCATGCAAATCAACGGCCTAAAAGTATGCAACACTTTTTGCGTTACACTTTTGCCAAATGGTTTTTCGTTGCCGCACGATTGAATAGCAGGAAAGCACAGTTTGCAGTACGGGGTGCAGGGGGTTAAGAGCAGAGGCAGCGGCTTAGCCACGTCAATGGAGCTGGCCTGTGTGTGTGTGTGTGTGTGTGTGTGAAAAACGAGAGTAGTGAAAAGTATCAGAAGAGCGCCGTTACAGTTACATTTGCAGTCGTCGGCAGCAATTTATTTACGCTGGGCTTTGCGGTTCTTTGGGGCCGATGTTGCAAGGCGCAAGAACCAAGTTGTAAAATTGCAGTGTGTGTGTGTGTGTATGTGTGGCTGCTGTTGAAAGTGGAGCATACAAACACGTGTAGTTGCTGTTGTTCCCGTGACGCGGCATCTTGCAGCTGTGCCACTTTCAGCATGCAACGTTAAGCGTTTGCATTAGTGGCAATGAGGCAGCAGAAAAATAAACAACAACAACAACAACAACAGCACATTAAATGGAAGAAAAAATAAAGTTGCCTTAAGTCAGCACCGCTCAACGGGACATATTCCATTACATCAGCCGTCAGGAGTCGATATTCGGAAGGCGGTCATAAGCCCCAAAATCGCATTTGGCTCGCTGTCCGAAGCAATTTTCCATTTGCCATTTTTCATTTACCATTTTCGCATTCTCAATTGAAATTTTCGACAGTTGCGCTGTAACAACAAAAGGCACTTCAGCGTTGACACTTTGATTTTGTGCGGCAAAGGAAAAGTGCGCGCAAATTTTTAGACAATTCCATTGAGAAAACTGCAGGTACAACGGGGCGTATGAGCAAGCATTGTATCTATGAGTGTGTGTGTGTGTGTGTGTGGTTGCTTTTATAAGGCATAACAAAAGCTTATCGCCAGCATAATAGAGACACGCGTCTCTGTAATAAAGTAGCATGCAGGAAAGGCTCGCGGGGAAGGGAGACAGTCAGTCAGTTGGGGCATTATCATTAACATTATTATTATTTTTATTATCATTACGCAAGCAGCGCGTGTGTGATTGTGTATTTTTCTGTGTGCTGCCAACTGAAGTGACTTTTTGTTTTGTCTTTTTTTTTCTCTTCTCTTCTCTGCTCTTCACACTTTTTGGCATTGTTAAGCAGAGCTCAAAGCGGAAATCTACGGACCCAGCGATCTGATGGTGAAAACGGGCAGCGACATTAACCTAACCTGCAAAATAATGCAGGGGCCGCACGAGCTGGGCAACATATTCTGGTACAAAGGTGCGTATGCTTAATATGTCTCTCTCACATCTCTAGCAATTTAAACAATTCAATTTGCAAACGGCATTCACATTCCGAGCGCTTTATTGTATACATCTTTCCTTCCCTGATTCCCCATTTCAGGCAGCGAAATGCTCGATAGCAAGAACGAAAACGAAATCGACAGCTCCATGGCACGAATACGCGTCGAGGATGATTGGTCGGATGGCCTGACTTCCAGGTATGTGCCACTCGCAATGTCTCCTAATGCCCAGGCAAACATCTATTTCAGTTATTTGCATTCGAATACCTCGCCCTTAATTAAGTTTGAGAGGGTTGGGAATGTAAAGCATGCGTAGATATAGAGAAAAGGCTGATAAATGTACACTTTTTACATTTAAGAAAATAGATATTTACGATACATTTATTTGAGAAAGCTAAGAGTAATATTTTGATAAAAATAGAATAAATAAAATGTTAAACACAATTTTTTTATTTTTATTTCTTTATTTAACTTTATTTATAGTTTACTTTTAAATTCATATTACTGTTTCCTTAAGTTGCTTTCTTTAATATCAATTAAATAATTTGCTCAAAAAGCAATTAGTTAATGGCCTGCTTTGGGCAAACAAAACAGGGTATTTCATAGTTTGCAAACAAACTTAAATTAATGACAGCAGCACAATTCACAATTGTTCGCAGTTAGCCGTGTGTGACTTTTAATTTGCCTCAAGTTGCCTTAGACTCTCTCGGCTGCCACAGTCGCAGTTACAGTTACAGTTACAGTCAGAGTTACAGTTGTTGGGACTATCCCGGGGCTACATGTGCTCATTGTGCATTTATGCCGTTAACTAACGACACGGGCAACCATAAAATGCAGATGCCGCTATCAGGTAGGTGGTAGCTTACCACCTCAGCCCAGGGAACTTAACTGTGACTCTCAGCATAAAGTAGCAAAGTTTTTAATGTAGCTGCCACACAGCGCTTGGCTTTCATTTGATGTTGCTCTTCCCCTCTTTGTTGCTGAGTGTGTTATTCATTTGCTGCTATTGCCATTCACTTTCAACTAACGTGCCTTGCTCTCTTTGCTCCGCAGATTAAAAATCAAGCGCGCCATGCCCGGCGACACCGGCAACTACACCTGTGTGCCCACCGTGGCAAAAACCTCCAGCGTCTATGTGCACGTAATTATTGGTGAGTATATTGGTGAGTGTGTGTGTGTGTCTGTATGTGTGTACTGCTGTATGTGTGCCTGTGCCTGACAGTTTTGCATGTTTATGACAGGAAGTTGCCTGTTAGCAGCGCGCATTGCAATTTGAGCATTTCAACTGCACTGAATGCCAAGTGCAGTCTCTGCGTGCGTGTGTGTGTGTGTGTGTGTGTGTGTGTGTGTGTGTGTGTGAGGAGGCGTGGCGTGACAGGCATTTGTGTTCTTATACACTGCTCGTTATGTGGAAAGGAAGCGTATACACTTTGTGTTATGTTCGTTTGCTTTTATGCTTATATGAGTCCAAAATATTTTTGTTTTTAATTAAATAATTTGCAAATATTCAAATAAACATTTCTTAACAAAATGTGCAAATTTGTGGAATGGATAAGTCACATAAATATATATATCTTCTGCAGTTATCAATTAAATAGCTGATATGCTCAAATGTGGCAAAAAAAATTCGAATCTCTGACAGTTTTTAATACTCTATAAAAAAAACTTGTCATAGTTTTAAAGTTAAAACTTTTAACCATAAAATGTTGCCAAACGTAGAATTAGGTTTCCAACCTTTGATTTTGCTTAGCCTCAAAGAAGTGCGGAAATTATTTCTTGTGAGCTTAAATGCCAATAATGAAGTCCGGTTTTAGCTAAAAGCCAGCCAGAACAAACTTCAGCAGCAGCTTCTGTGCTCAAGTGTGCATATAACAAGTTGTTGCTGTTGATTTTGCTGGGCTGCTTGTTTGGCAAACAGGAAATGCGCACATGCAAAGTGGAGCAACTGCAGCAGCAGCAGCAGCAGCAGCAGCAACAAAAGTGGGTGTCGATAATATCTGGCCCAGAGCCCAGAGAAGTGCAGGTTGATGTTGATGTGAAAAGTCGAGATTATGCCCCGGGCGATTGAACCTGCCATTGCACAAAGGCAATCGGAAGCAGCTAGCAGCAACAGCAGCAACAATGCCAACAACAGCAGAAACATCTCTGTACAAAGGGCTCAGTTAAATTGCATCCGTTTACGCATGCGCTTGACTTGATTTTTCTGCTCACCTTTGCTGGCTGCATTAACAATTAGCTAATGAACTAAGCAAGGAACTAACAATGCTTTATCCTTTGTTCACTTGTTTTTTTTTCTTGTGTTTGTTTTGTTGCAGGCGAACACCCGGCGGCAATGCAGCACAACTCGAGCAGCAACAGCAACAGTTTCTATTGCGGCATTTGTTGCATGCTGCTCAGCATCGTCTCCTGCTGCCTGCAGCATTGGTATGTGAATGCGGCGCCGGGCGAGACAATGGCCGCACTGTTGTCGTTGCCATCCAGGCAATTGTCGCATGCAGCGTGTGAACCAGCTGCAACAACAACATTGAGCGAACGACCGCGCAGCAACAACAGCAGCAACAGCCACCCCCTCAGTCCACACAGACGTGCACGTGTCCAGTGCGTAAGATGAAGGAATGGCAGTTCCATTTGCATATTGAAGTGAGTTCCAGGTGATCATGATCATTAAGCATCATGTGGATTGAGACATTGCGGAGGTTTAGTTAAATTGATGGAGTGGTTTGCATTGATTTCGTATCTAAGATAAATGCACTTAGTGAATACAAAAATCTATAGGTTTAAGCGATTTTGCGTAAGTTTAGCAGAGCAAAACAAACACGAAATCTAAACACACACAAAAAAAGCAAAAAAAAGTATATACAAAAAAAGCCAAATAACAGTGCATACAGAAGCATATATATGAGCTATATATATGAAACTTAACTAAAGTTTAAGCAAAAAGTAAAAAAACAAATGCAAAGTTGATCACAAAATATTGCAGAAACATTCTGTTGTGGAATAAATTGAAAGTCATGAAATTTGCTTTCAATATTTGTGATCATCTTTGTGCATTTGTCTCCCTCGTAACCACATTTTATAAGCCAATAGAAAGCGATTAAATAAAAAAACACTCTCATTATGAAATAAGACTTGACTAGGCTATAAATATGCTTCATATTCAACTCAACTGTTCTCAATCTGTCAATCAAACAATCTTTTGCAATACCAGCTGCCAGTTCTCTCACCACTCCCCAAACGCAAACTTCCGTAGCTAACTGTATAACATAACATTTAATTACAGTCATTTTGTGTACTCTATTGTAATTAATAAGCACAAACACACACACACACACACAGTTAATAATTGCTGTACATAAATGCTTTTCAATGTTTTAGTCTCGACTACAACTACATATATATATTCACAGTAAATTTTTTTTAAAATGCGTTTAGCGCTTAAAATTTTAATTTGATTCGCACTCTTCAATCACAGCTTCTGATCTGCATTAACAATTTGTAAGAAAAAGCTAAGGTAAATTAGTAAGTTCGGTGCGCCGAATATTAAATGCCCTTGCAGTTGCAATGTCAGAAAACCAAAAAGATTTTTCAATAAAGCATGTTGAAGATTTTCTATTTTATTTTATATAAATGTGTTGCATATTTTTTGATAAATTCAAAACAATCTCTGCAAGGGTATTTCAAATAAAATGTAGAAAAGCGCAAGCATGAAATATAAAATAAAAGTAAACAGTAAAAAGCTACTCAATTCATTCAGAACAATTCATTTGATTGGCATGTCAAGGGTAAACCAAAGGCGGAGAAAAAAATATGAAAAAAAAATTAAAAAGGGTACACAACTTGTTAAAGCCAACGGGGTTTTATAGTATGTACATACAAATAAATATTTATATAAAAATATATATATATGATTGAAATATATATGTGGTAACTAATTAGTTTTGGCTGATATAAGAGCATATGGAAATGCAAATTAATATTGTGCTTAACGGAAATCGAATGCGAATGCGGCTAAAAAAAGCTAGCACTGTAAATAAATTCATTAGTAGCGACTGTAGTTTTAATTAACTCTTAAATAAATATATGTACAACAGCTAAACGAATAAAAAAAATCCCTAAACACAAAACACAATTTAAATGTTGGAATCTGTTTAATTTGTACAACAACTGCAGCACAATGGCAAACACAATTGGCAACATACACACAAATGACTCAAATGAGCAACAGATAAATATTATATAAATATAAAAAAAAAACAATAACAACTATTGATAAACACATTTTGAATAACACATAAAAGCAAATGCAATCAAAGCATTTGCAACAAATAGAAAATATTAGATAAATTTGATAAATAAATACAAATCTAAACTGCATACATTTGAAGCGTGCGTGTGTGTGTGCATGTGTGTGTAAGTAGACATTTAAGTAATCAAAAAATTAAACATCTTGTAAATACATTTGATTTTGCATTAATCGAACAGACGATAACTAATATATATATATAACATGCATACAGGTATATTAAGCGATATGCACATGCACACACACACACACACAGGCACATACACACTCGCACAACAAATGTGTCACTCGATGTGTGTTAACTATAAGTGCAGACACTTTAGAGTTCATTAACAGTCAGCATATATACCATATATATATAATGAATTATGTGTTAATGTATATGTGTATGTGAATTATAAGAAAGTACTCATGCTTGGGTACTCATACATATATACACACAAAACACATACACACACACAAACACAAAGCAACAAAATTTAAACGAATTAAGAGTAAAATTAATTATGAGTTAGAAAAATTACAAAAAAAACGTCTTTTATTTCAAATTGCAAAGGATTTCTTAATGCATACTTAAAAAGGGTAACATAATTATATTCTTGTCCTAATTAGATTATCTGTTAAAATCTGACGAGGTTTAAATCCCCTCAAATATATCGCATATGGAAAGCGGGTATATAAAAATTAAATCAATTGATTTTTGATTAAGTATTTTAAGCTTATATAGAAATCAGTGTTAGATCATGTTGAAAAACAAGAGGTATACATTTCACATATTTGTTTAATTTAACGTTAAAGAGTATAAAGTCAAAATAGATATTCCCATAGATAAATGCGCATAAATTAAATAGTACTGTTATAATGAGTCTGTCACAAGATCACAATCGATTAAACGCCCATTTTAAGATACATCGACTCGGTGTTTTTGGCTACACAAAACGAATATCGCTGACTAATTCATTATGCTAATCGGAAATTGAGCAGCCGAGTCGTCATAGGCAACTGTTGTGAGTAGTTATAGAACCAGTTCCAACAGCCATTAAATGCGTTCGTTGACTCGCCCGAATCTGTGCCAGTTGGACTAATTTATTGAAATTTGATGGCCCGAGGTATTGTTTGAGCTGTGTCGTATTTGGCAGCATAAATAACTAATTGCAATATTTGGCAAATATTTACCGTTTGTCTTGGCCACAGTTTAAAGCGGCCGGGCGAATGTATAAATAAGACCGTTCTAGGGCATTAAGATCTTAGTATCTTTGATTGTGCACACAATGCATTCAACTGTGCTTAGTTGTTTGGGCCTTTTGTTGGTTTTGGGCAGCCTGAGCTGCCTCGAGGCGGGTGCGTAGCTTGTTGGCCATATTTTGGGCTACCACTGACAGTCCAGTCTCATTTGCAGCACCAACCCAGGAGAAGGAGCCAGCCAAGGAGGAGCAGCTGGTGCGCGTCTATCCCATCAGCGAGGAGCAATACGAGCGCCTGCTGAAGCTCACCGATGGCAAGAACGTGATCTCCGAGGCGCGTCTGACCAGCGCCGGATTCACCTCGGTGCGCAACACGCTCGACTCCAGCTGGCATTCGCTGCTGCGCATTATCGGTCTGACCAGGACTTCAAGTTCGGATGATGTCAAGATCGACATCGATGGCCAGCCCTTGTGCGTCATGCAGCGCACTTTGGTCGACGACACCAAACTAAACGAGAACGAACCACGCGCCCTGGAATCCAGGGCTGCCACTGAAGACGATTCCGTCATCAATTGCATTGTGGTGCTGAATCGGGAACCCGATGTTCACTCGGGCACTTATAATCCCGATTTTGCGCCCTATTGGTACCATGAAGAAAATAAACTCAAAAAAGACGAGCAGCAGCAGCAAAAACAGGATGCGCCAGTGGAATCGTTGCAAATGGAAGCGCAGACAGCAGAGGAGCAGAATGATGGGCAGCTCGAGGAGCAGCACGAAGAGCGCAAAATCGTAACGACCACAGTCGCACCCAAGTTGGCCAAAACAAAGAACAAGAAGAGGAACAAGTCCAAGTCAAAATCGAAGTCAAAGCAGTCAACACAAAAGTCAAGCGGCCGCAAGTCTGTTGCTGCTGTCAGCGATGTCGCCGCATCGCGTCAATATGGTTCGCCATACGCACCACCGACACCACCAGGGCCCTATGGCAGCTCCTATGGCAGTCCCTATGGCAGTCCCTATGGTGGTTCATATGGCAGCTACAGTCCTTACAGTCCATACAGTCCATATGCACCACCCTATGGACAGCAGCCGCCTTTTGCTCCACAGCCACCATTTGGCCCACCGCCACCTTTTGGCCCACAGCCGCCATTTGGCCAGCAGCCGCCATTTGGCCAGCAGCCATACTATCCACTGCAGTACTATGGACAGCCTCCTCCGTATAATCCATATCCCTACTACGAAGAATCTGTGCAGGAAGACGACGACGATGATGATGATGACGACGAATTTGCCGCAAATATAGAAGCCGAAGTTGCGGTGAATTCGCCCTATGATAATGATTACTACGATTAGCTAAGAATATAATAAATTTATACAAAAAAGTAAAAAGTTCGAAAATATCGTTTGATTTTTCCAGAAAATGCATAGGAACATTAAAGTTGGGTACTCCTTCATAGAGTCACAATACTACAACAAAAAAAGGGATTTCTAAATATTTTAAATGTAGATTTAATCTAGAGAACAAATCATGACCAAAATGCCATCAGACATGAAAATCGGTCCAGTTTTGACAAAGCTATGGGAGTTTGAAGTGTGGAAGCTATGGATGCAAGAACTGTTACTTGTCAAAATTTTTGTCAATTTTGGCATGATTTTTGACGAAAAATTTGACCACTCCAAAATCACTTTTAATGTTGTTTTTTATACTAATTATGACACCCCCAATCGATTAAAAATATAAATTCGCGATTCTAAAATTTTCAAAAAATTTTTTTTCGAAAATACATAAGGGTCCCCCCTTATGATTTTTTCCAAAAATATGCAAAAAAAATTTATTTTCAAAAATGAACAAATTTTAAATGTAGTTTCAATCTAGACGACAAATCATGACCAAATTGCCATCAGACATGAAAATCGGTCCAGTTTTGACAAAGCTATGGGAGTTTGAAGTGTGGAAGCTATGGATGCAAGAACTGTTACTTGTCAAAATTTTTGTCAATTTTGGCATGATTTTTGACGAAAAATTTGACCCCCTCCAAATCACTTTTAATGTTGTTTTTTATACTAATTATGACACCCTCAATCGATTAAAAATATAAATTCGCAATTCTAAAATTTTAAAAAAATTTTTTTTCGAAAATACATAAGGGTCCCCCCTTATGATTTTTTCCAAAAATATGCAAAAAAAATTTATTTTCAAAAATGAACAAATTTTAAATGTAGTTTCAATCTAGACGACAAATCATGACCAAATTGCCATCAGACATGAAAATCGGTCCAGTTTTGACAAAGCTATGGGAGTTTGAAGTGTGGAAGCTATGGATGCAAGAACTTTTACTTGTCAAAATTTTTGTCAATTTTGGCATGATTTTTGACGAAAAATTTGACCCCCTCCAAATCACTTTTAATGTTGTTTTTTATACTAATTATGACACCCTCAATCGATTAAAAATATAAATTCGCAATTCTAAAATTTTCAAAAAAATTTTTTTCGAAAATACATAAGGGTCCCCCCTTATGATTTTTTCCAAAAATATGCAAAAAAAATTTATTTTCAAAAATGAACAAATTTTAAATGTAGTTTCAATCTAGACGACAAATCATGACCAAATTGCCATCAGACATGAAAATCGGTCCAGTTTTGACAAAGCTATGGGAGTTTGAAGTGTGGAAGCTATGGATGCAAGAACTGTTACTTGTCAATATTTTTGTCAATTTTGGCATGATTTTTGACGAAAAATTTGAACCCCCTCAAAATCACTTTTAATGTTGTTTTTTATACTAATTATGACACCCCCAATCGATTAAAAATATAAATTCGCAATTCTAAAATTTTCAAAAAAATTTTTTTCGAAAATACATAAGGGTCCCCCCTTATGATTTTTTCCAAAAATATGCAAAAAAAAATGTATTTTCAAAAATTAACAAATTTTAAATGTAGATTTCAATCTAGGGAATAAATCATGACCAAATTCCATCAAACATGAAAATCGGTTCAGTTTTGCCAAATTTAGAGGCCACCAAATTTGGCAAAAATTACTACTATATTATGCTTAGATATTCCATCTACCGAAGCACGCTTATTTTCTTTATGTGTTGTCGATTTTATCGTTAGACCTAACAAATCTTGCCAGTAAGAATTGTGTTGTTGCCATGTTGAACTGGTCTTGATGGGTGCTCGCAAGCTATTCAAAAACTGGATCGCATTTCTCTAACAGCTGCTGTCGAGCGTTTAGTTCAGTTCAACCATAAATAAACAGCTATCTTATATAGGTATCAACAATTAAACCTAAGTCCGCACATGTTTTGGCCAAATCATAAAACTTATTAAGGGCTTGGCTTTTTAAGCTCAGCGCATTCTTCTCAGAACTGGGTCAGCTGATAAATTATGCGCAAATCAAGACAAAACTAATGCGAGCTGACTAATGTGAATTAATGCTTATCAATTTAAATGAGAATGCCATCAAAACTGTCCGCCGACGACAGCAAATCTTTATAAATATGTTCGCGGAGCGATCGCTGGTTATTCTACCGAGACTATCGAAGATCGACGAGACATGAAGATCTTACAGTTTGTGGTGCTGATCGCACTATGCGCTGTTGGGGCCAATGCGGGTGAGTAGCGAATCAATCCTGGCTGCGTATCCTTGACGACAATTCAACAACACTACCCCACAAATTAACAGCCCGATCGCAGCTGCTGCGCATTCACGAAGTGACGCGCGATGAGTACAACGAGCTCCTCAAGCTCACCAGAGGCGGATCGCAGGTGTCGGAGTCGCGTCTGCTGCGCAGCTCGCTGAGCGGCCTGGCCAGCAGCTACATACCTTCGTTCTTCTACGAGGACTCCAAGCCGACCAGATCGAAGACCGGCTATCCGCTGTGTGTCGTCTCCTCCAAGGACACCGAATATTATACGCCACGTCATGTCAGCTGGTCCTTTGGTGGCAATGGCAACGACAATAAGTTTGGAAATAATAATGGTAACGGTGATGATAATGACGATTATGACTATAATCATCATGGCGGACATGGTGGTCACAGTGGAGGACATGGTAGCAACGGCAATGGCAACGGCAATGGCAATGGTAATGGAAATGGCAATGGCAATGGCAATGGCAATGGCAATGGCAATGGCAATGGCAATGGCAATGGCAATGGCAATGGCAACAGCAACAGCAATGGCAGCAAGGATCGTCCCATTGTCAACTGCATTGTGGTGGTGAAGAACACCAATATTGACGACACTGGTGACAATGACGACAATAGTGGATCAAATAGCAATAGTGGATCAAATAACAATAGTGGATCAAATAGTGGATCAAATAACAATAGTGGATCAAATAGTGGATCAAATAACAATAGTGGATCCAATTCCAATTCGAATTCACAGCCTAAACCCATACCTCATTTCCCACCGTATCCACCTCAGTTCGGTGAATACCCATGGTATCCCTGGTATCCCAACTGGTACTGGCCACCTCCTCCACCACCACCACCACCACTACCAAAGTGCACTTCCTTAACGGATACCAACTGCATATGCGATCCCACTATAGATCCAAACTGCAAGTAATTCGACTATAAAAAGTGTGAATTGGTACAAAAATATTTTTAAAAAAAGAACTCGAATAAATCAGTTGTTCATATAATAAAAGACGTAAAGCATTACTTAAGTGGTTTTAAATTTTGGGTTTTAGACAATTTCAGATTGTCATTAGAAGCATCCCTTTTAATTGGACACTTTGAAATCGAATGCTAATTTAACAGCGTTTCTCAGTTGAGAGCGATCGAAAGTGTTACAAGGTCTGTGAACTAACAATGCACAGGAGGGGGAAGGGAAAAAAGGGCTTGATCTAGGCAACAAAAGAAGGCCAGGCATGTAAACAAGTAACACAACACTGTCACTTTTACACACACACACAGAACCACACACATCGTTGGCTTTTGTAGAGCGCATTGGAACAACGGCAAGGACAACGCGCTGCTAGGCGAGTAAAAAGAGAATAAATTAAAGAACAACTCAAAATAACCGCGGGGCAATTTTTACCAGCACCAGCGAATGTGAGCGTGTGCGTGCACCACTGTGTGTATGTGTGTGAGTGTGTGTGTGTAAGTGTGTGTGCCATGGGGGCGTTTGTGTGCTGATTTGCTCGCCAAACGCCCGTTTGCTGTTAAGTGCAAGTGCATCGATAGCAGCACACATCAGCAAACAGAAAGAGCGAGAGTGGGAGAGAGGGAGAGACAGGACAGGGGTCGTGAAAAAGAGATAGCCTATGTTAAAGTAAAAGAGTAAGCGAGACTGCCTGTTCAGCCTCTCTATGCACTGCAAAATAATTACTTTCATATCCAGCGGCAATTAAATTCATTTAGTTTGGCACCAATTCTGCAGCTACCAACTAGCAACAACAACAAGAGAGAGACACGCTATTAAGACATTCACATTCATGCCGCTGCGTTGGGCTGATGAACCCGTTGACCCAACCCCCAGCCACCCACCCACAATCATCCTGCTGCAATTGCGTCTGGCCGGGCAACACTCTAAACTATGTCAACTGTTAACTTTTTTAGCCGCTGGCATTCCGCTCGTATGGCTTACATATTTTTCAAGGACTCTACATAGTTTCAACGAACACGCACCCATACACACACACGCACAAACAGCCACGCCTACTCGTGTTGACGGCTTGACGTTGAAAACATACAAATTGCTTTAGGCACAGTGCAGCTTCAAACTTGTCTAAATCAACTCTTGTTCAACTGATTCGGAACACTTGATAGCAATCGATTAAAGCCTCGAAATCTGTTGCTGAATTAATGATACCATAATCAGTGATAATGCAATTCAATTATAAATTACAGAGATTGTTTCTAAGCACGCTTCCTTAATCGCATGAAATCAAGCTGGTTCAGAGTGATAGGTTTTTGTTTTAATTTTGAAAAATTTATTGGAAATGTATTTCATTCTTTAGCCAAAATAACAAAAACGTTTCCCTTTAAAATGGAACTACAAAATATATTAATAAATATTTTATAAGGTAATTCACTGTAAATTAAATAAATAATGCTTTTAGCAAGTTTGAGTATTACACTTATTACATTAATTATATTTTAAATAAATTATAAAGCTGAGAGTGTACTTTGTCCGTATATATGTCGTAGATATCAGATATAAATTCAATACATTTGAATACATATTATTGATTAGAAATTCTGTAAATTGAATAGAACTGAAATTGTACACAATGGAAATTCCATTTGTTAACGTTGCCTTTAGCAAAGTTTAACCACATGCGATGTCTCGAATTGCAAGGACTCTTCAGTTATGCCGGCAAACATAAATTCCTAGCTATAAGAACTGGGTGCTCGATGCCTAGGGTTATTTACGTCTAACCACATTAAATTCGCATTCGCACTATCTGAATTACTTGCCACAATTATTTGAATTATAGCATAAAGTTCGGGTCGAATTTACTTGGCTTATTTAATGAATGAGAAGACCATTGCGTCATCTAAAATTAACCCTAGACATATGTATTTGTATATTAGGGAATCAAATCAATTTACCGGTATTCACACTTATCACGAATTCTTGATAAAACTTGTTCAGAGTTGAAGCGTCAGATGTACAAAAGCACACGCCCACGAGTGTCATTTGGCTGAGGCGAAAATTTGATAAGTGCCTTGTGTGTGGTTGTTGTGGCCATTAACACGCACACGCACACACACACGCGCATACAAAATCGAATGAATACAATAAGAGACATAAGGAAGGGTTGGGGTAGGACACACACACACACATAAACATTCGTAACGAGCAGCGCCTAACACATGTCAATCAAATATGGCGTCAAATAATCATTAAGAACACACACACACACACACACACACACACGCATGCATACACAGATTAGAAAGAAGGAATCATTTTTAAAGGCATTGTTGGGTGGGTGGGCGTGGCAGTTGCCATGGCTCCTGTGTAGCTGTCATGTAGTTGACATTTGATTTGACTGACAAAAACTGATTTGCGGTTCTTCTGGCGCAACAATTGAAGAGGGTCGTCCACAGTTTTGTCATTTAATAATTGCCAAATATGGCACGACAAGTGCCTGAAATATTTTCAATAAGAATAATGGCTCCAGAGTCCATGTCCAGTTACTTCAATGGAGCCAAAAGCGCACTAACGAGCTGTGATTTTTCCAGCCATCCAGCTAAAGAAGGATGGCCAGAGGTCCTGTGAGGTAAACTGCAGGCCAATGCGATTGACGTCAATTAAGTGTTATAAGCGGCCCAACACAAGCTGGCAAGTCAACCAGCCATCGCCTCAGTTAGTCCCGTGGCAAGTGGATTGCGGGCTGGATTGGTGACTGCTGTTGCTGGGTTTTATTGGCAGCGTTCCGTTGCTTTGTTTGTTGCTGTTTGCCAGCTGGTTATGGCATAGGCGCGCGCTTTTGACATACTTTACGGGGCAACTAACAGATTGATTGCTGCCACTCAATTGGCAACACCAAACACACACTGGCAGTGACACTCACACACACACACACACACTCACACACATTCTTTGGCCACAACACGGCTCTGATTTACCGTTGACTTCACGTGCTGCAGCCGTCTCGTTACACGCATCGTTGCGCCAACAAGCGTTGCCTACTGTTTCCTCTTTTTTTTTGAACGCTTTTCGCTATACCCTGTTCACTACGTTAAAGAAAGAGTGTAATGGTTTTTCTTTTTTTTTGTGTTTAAAACAAAGGTTTCGAAACAATATAAAAATTAACAAGTTGGTCTAAATCATTGATTTCTGTCATCAAAAAGGCCAGCTGTAAAACTGTGGAATATACAAAATAGAAGATCCCATTTTAGATAAAAACTCTTTATGCAATCTTTAGAGAAGTATTTCAGTAATCTGTCTGTAAAATGCAATGCATCTATCTTTTAAATTGTAGATTAAATCGATTTTGCACGCCCCAAATTGGGCATAGCCCACTTTATCTGACTCGGCAACACACAACGATATTTTCCAAATATTATTTTTTTCAAATTTACGTTTACTGCAAATGATTACAGTTTGACAGTCACCAATTTTATCAAGAAGACACTTTATCAATTTTATTTTATTCGATTATTTTCGACTGCGACTAAAGTATTGCTCAGTCGGGTGGCACTGACAACGCATCTTGTTATTTTTTGTTGCAGCCAATGCCTGACAAGCGATTAGAATAAATTGCAACAAGCTGGCAAAGCGACAGGACCAACAGCAACAGCAACAGCAGCAGCAGCAGGGCCAACGCCAGGATCGAGGCTTAACGCATGCATTTGACACGAATGTTGCGGCCGGGCGGATTTCTGCTTGAACAAGCTCTCAATATCTCAATGTATGCAACTGCTGCTGGCTGTCGGCTGCCATCTGTGTGTTGTTGCAAGCTACAAGCGTCTGATTGGTTGCACGCTTTTGAGTGTTGCATGTGTGTAATCAATTTTAGTGGCGTCGCAAACTTTTTCAATCCGTTGCCATTCAATTAAAATTTTTACAAAACTTTGTGCTCTTAAGTGGCTTCACACACACACAGCTGCTCAATCAACCAATATATAGATATATATACAATATAATATATATATTTTGTTTATATATCTACTTTTCTTGCTGTTGAGCGCTTTTTATTGAGCTGATTTATGTGGCAGTCCACTTGATGAATTGGTATTTCAAAGGGGAACTGATTCCTTTGAAGTCAACGCGAATCGACGCTATTGTCGATATATATATTCATTTGAGTATAGCTATAGTAATTTTATGTAATTAGTAGGTTCATAACGTGCTTGAAAAATCATGTAAGCCCATAGTTTTTATTTTATTATATTGAAGTTTTCAAGTGAAGTTGCAATGGTTGTAAATATTTCTTTTTTTATATGTATTAAAATTCTATACAAAGTTGGTGTTTGGTTATGTTTGCAACATGAAAATATATATAGATTTTAAATATATTGGTGGTGCGTCATTCAAAGTTTCTTCAAAGTTTTATTCTAGTTGTTTTCCTACTTTTCTTTCCCAATGTTTTGTCTCTTTCTTTCTCTTATTTCCTCTGCTTTTGTAATTCTCGCTTTAGTAAGACTTAATTAATCACATATATATATATCTAATATGCCTTATAAGAGGCGTTATAATGTCCACTTGAAGTCAATTTTAATTACTTCAAATTATAATTTGACTGTTGGAAATTGTTGGCTGGCATTTTCAATTTGACATATGGCAGAAGCTTGGGCAGGAAATGACCGAAAGGCTTTTCAATTACACGCAACTTAATTTAATGACTTTTAAGCAACTAGTTAAGTTTAGCTTGTCACACACACACATTCAAACACACACACACGAATATCGTTATAATTTTCTATGCAGGCAAAGACAAAAGTGTGACGTGCGAAGCAAATTCCCTTTTGTGTGCGACAGATTAAATTGAAATTCTATGCAAAACTTAATCAAAAATTGTTTAGCAATGCACAAGCAGCACACAGCACACACACACACGCACACACATACATATGTTCACACACACACTTCAAAAATGACATCAAACTTTAGAAGAAATTGAAAAATAATAACAAAAAAGTTACCTTGGCAGCCGCAGTTTTTGTTGTTGTTGACATTGTTATTGTTGCTCTAATTTAATGCGTTGACTTTTTTTATTACTCTTTTGAAAGGGTATGTTAACTCTAATAGACGATGTGACACAGATTGCAGAAGACAGCAGCAAAATATATATAAAAACTTTATATACAATACAACAGCTGGCAATTAAGTAAAGTATATAATCTAATGATTTGTATTAAGAACCAACTCGTTTTATATGATCAAACTCATACTCATAACTTTTGTGACTCTATTATTAATATCGATCCACTTTAACATATATAACTCCCATATAAACAATAGTTCCAAATGTTGTCAATTTAGTGTCTCATTTCGTTAAGTGTGGAGAGGGTATTAAATAATCGGCAACTTGACGCTAACTGTACCTGTTTGCTCTTTTTTCTCTTAATGTATCTAGAAGCCCGCAACACTCGGCACCTGAATGGGGTGCTGGCTGCTGAAGATGCTGCTGCCATTATTCAATCTGATGGCGTGTTGGAGCTGGTTGGCATAGGCCGCCACTTGTTGTTGTTATTGCTGTTTGTGTTTGTATTTTAATAAAACAGTGACAGCAGCAGCAGCAGCAGCAGCATCAACAACACCAGCATCAGCATCGGCAGCAACGCGTTGCCCAACTCGATGTCAGAGTCGAGGGTAAATCTTATTATTTTATCCTTTGTTATTGCATTTCCAAAGCTGAGGACTGGCTTAGCCTCACACTCCTCCCTCTCCCACCCCCAGTTCTTGTTCTTGTTGATGATAATAAATCTGCATGCTGCTGCAGCTTATGGTGGTGTGGAGCGGAGAGTGGGAGGGGCGCTGGGGTTGGCAGTCAGTGATTTTGATTTTGCTGTCACTTGTGTCGGCCGAACAACGAACAACGTCATATGTCAACTGCATCAATATTTGCATTTTGATTGAAACTTACAAGCAGCAGGCAGCAGTCAGAGATATTTGCATATTCTTGCATAGTGAAGAGGAAAGGACATTCACATTCGTCTTGGTTAATCCTTGCAATGCGGGTGGGTGTGGGTGTGGGTGGTTGGGCACTTTAAATGACAACACACGCATTTGCTGACTTTAAGACATTTGTGCCAATTATAGTCGTATATTTTTGAAACCAATTCTCGTTCTCCCTCTCGCTTTTGTCGCATTTACGTGTCAATGGCAAATGCAGTTATGTTGTTAATTTCACTTACAACGCACATTAAATGCAGACATGCTGCAACTGCAACTGCCAACAGCCCACAGCCAACTGCAAAGTGCTCCCCAAAATTACAACAACAGCTCTATTTGGCCATAATCAGTGCAATGTGCACTACAGTCGAAAATCCCACTCAGCAAAAGGGCTATTGGTATTAGTATTTGCCATTGGCATTGGGCATTGCTTATGCCATTGTTGTTGTTGTTGTTGTTGCTTATTGTTGACCGGCATTGTCGTTGTGCCAAATTGGGTCAAAATGCGTTAAATATCCCTCGCAATGCCAAAATAAACGAGTTAATCAACAGCCAGTTAGGTCAGTTAGGGCCAATCAGTGTTGCGAATGTGGCCATTTTCAAGCTAAATTTAAAAGCAAATCAATTATCTTAAAATTAATTCATAAATATAAACAAAATATCGCATAAATAAATATGATTTAAAAGTGAATTTAAAAATCTATGCCCATCAAAATGTGCCTGGATATATATCTAATAATTGCGATATTTGCATATAGCAATTCTAGTTCCTATTCAACAATCAGCACTGTTGCTGATTCTGGTCGATTTTCACTGGCAGCGTTGTCCGCCCAGAGGAGATCGCCTGCTGTTACCGACGAGGCCAGGTATCAAAATTAATTGGCACTTGTAAATGGCAAGGCACTCACACACTCACACACACACACACTCACGCACACTCTAGCATAACAATGAGATAATTTTGGCTAATTAACCTGAGGCTTGTGCGTTGCATCAATTGGCTAATACCACAAAGAGTGGTGAGTGGAGGGCTGTTCTGCCGTTTGGCCAAGACAAATGGGGCACAACAGCAGCTGAATTTAATAATTATAAAATTTTTCAATTACTATTAACTCGATGTAGTTGTCGTCCTTGTGACTGACTGCTCGTGATCGCTTGGCTGGTTTATCGTAATTAATTTTGCGGCTGTTGCGCTTCGGCCTTCTCGTTGTCGTCAGTCGCTCCTTTGCGCAATTTCATTAGAAAGATTGTTTATTAAAAAAATAAATAGAATAAAACATTGAGTAATACAAGCGACAGAAAATGAGCGAGCAAAGAGAGAGAGAGAGGGAGCGAGCGACTCTGTCATCGCCTGTTCTCTGATGGCAAGTTTATCTTTGCATATACGCAGCGCCCAGCGCTTGTTCCACCCGCAGCCCCCCTTTGCCGCTGCCTGACATAACCCGGCTCCGGGCAGGACGCGACTATCTTGAGCATAATCATAAAAAGTTATGCGCTTGCTAATTTGATTAATGGCATTTCCTTGGCCGCAATCCAAATTCGTAATGACTCTCTCTCTTCCACTGGCTAGGAAATTATTATTACTTCTAATTACAACAGACAACAGACAACTTCATTAAGCCAGCTAACAGCAAACAGCGACGGCAGCAGCAGCGGAACTGGCGAGGCATTAAAACAATCGCATCTGGAAATCAAGTGCCGTAAATCATAAAATCTAATTAATGTCTGTCAGGCAGCACCCACCACACTCTTTCCCCTCTCACTAAGCAAGCTGCTAGAAATCTACAAAAAAATATATTTATATATTTATTTGATAGCTTTTAACAAATTTCAATTCAATTCAATTGTCATGTGGTGAACAGCGCGTATACACAATGTGGCGTATACGTAACGGCGGCAAATCTGTCAAAAATCCAAAAGATTTTTGTGTGTTTACATTGAATTTGGGCGTTTTGTTGCATAAATATATGCACCGCAAATCGGTTTAAATTTAATTTTAATAAACATTGCAATTGATAAAATATTGGCTAGCAAAATTGTTGATTCAAGCCTTTTCAATTTGTGCTCGTATCAATAAAAAGCAACAAAAAAAAAGGCGATTGAAATATAAATCATAGCTGATATGATAAAATATTTGAATGCATTGAAAATATGATAGTAAAGCTTTGAACTGCATTAGCAGACCAAAAACTAAATATTTTATATTAAAAATGTAATATATATATAACAAATATTGCATAAAGACATCAATTGCAAAAACAAAAATAAATTGAAATATAATCAATAATGTATATATAAACCGAAATTCATCAGTTTGAGAGGAGTCGAGTGAAACATTGATGCAAACCGAATTTGAATTCTGGAAACATTTTAACAAAATCTCAAATTGTGGATCAATTTAGCTGAGCCAGCCCCAACTTAACCCATATAAATCTATCCAACTATGAACAAACGAACACTGCTTCAGATTTGCGTGGCAAATATTTGCATGTCGTTTACAGCTGCGCTTTCAGTGGCTGACAGTGTGTCCACATAATTGGGCCAACGTGCGTAACTCCTGGCCAAACAGACGGCCACAGCCTGGACGACATGCAATACTTATATATATGGGGTGAAGACACTGGCCACATTGCTGACCAATTCGCGGTATGCACAAAGCTGATTATCATGCCAATGACAAGCATATTGGTCACGTTATGTACTCGACCACCCCACCCTCCCCCGCGCTGCCAGTTCAGCAGCCTTCGGTTAAAGGCCGCATGCACTTTACAAGCGAGCAGCCCCGTTAATAACTGAGACGTGCCTCAAATGGGCCGTTCGGCATTAATGCGACGCTTGGCTGCTCTATTTGCGTACAACTGTTCTGCGACTGCGGCACAGTTGTTGTTGTCTGGCTTTCTGTGGGCGTGGCAACAGCCCAGGAACAGACAACAGACAGCTGGCAGCCAGCAGCCAGCAGCAACGGCATCATCATCCACTCCAGCTTTGCATGCAAAGCGACAACTCCATTTACCAACGCTTGTTTTTTTGATACACTTGCATTGGGTGTTGTAAATTATGGTATGCGTTATGTAACGCTTTGATTAAATAGGGTATAAATATATTGCTATTGCTAAATAATAGAATACTCCATCGAACTACACTCATAAACAGTTTGAATGTACCCAATTTATCTTTTGCTAGATACCCTTTCACTATACTTCCAATATATTAGCAAAATCTACTATATATTTTTGTGTTTTTCTCTGACTAAAGGAATATTTTCAATTCTATGTAAGCCAGTGTATTTATACTTCGCCATCTTACATACAACTATTGTTGACCGTTATTCTCATTGTTTTATTTTTTCGTAGCAGTTTGCGTGCAAATTTCTAGTCCCTGGTCTTGACCAGCTATCACGTTTGGCGCTTAGTCACGCCGAGAATCGCATGAGTCGCAGTGATTAAGTTTTGTTATTTGTTATTTCGGTTATGTGCGGCAATTGGCAGGAATCGCTGCATTTGCATTTACTTAAATAACTGGCGTGGAAGTGGTATCCCATAGACGTTGTTTAAGTGCTGTTGTTGGACAATTGTTAATTGTTTGTTGGCCCGTTTTTAATGGCGGTTAATTGGCGAGCGAATTGCTGGCTCTAAACATAAAACGTGACCAACTTTGGCCATAAATTTAATTGCAGCACAATGCTGCGGCAGTACTTTAAGGGCGCATCAAGCAGAGTTGTCGCTGTCTGCCAGTGGACTGCGGCAATGTTGATGCTGATTGATGCGATAGAGACCTTAACCGAGAGCATAATAACCCAGCCAACTGGGGTAGCAACAGCAACAGCAACAGCAGCAGGGTCAGATGAGAGCAAACCAAATGCAAAATTGCATAATTAATCATACGCGCATAAAAATGTCAACTGAAATGAAACGAGAAAGTGCTCGCTGGCAACATGTTGCTGCTGCCCCAACAACGGACAACAACAACAACACACACACACAGCCACGCCCACACAGAGCCCTTTGCAAGTGATCAGCGCAACAGCTGCGGCTGCAACAGAAACTGAAACAACTGAAACTGGGGATTGGGATTTTAACTGAATTTTAGCGTGGGTCCCACTGTTTGGGGTCTTTCTTGTTGGCATTGCAACGTCGAACATTTACAAACAAATCAAATTTGCATCAGAATTTCATTTATCTTGTTTTGGTTTTTGTTGCAAAGCTGTTGGGCGTGCAACGCGGCGACGCGACCAAGAAAAACTAAAATTGCATTTTGCCAGTCGCAAAATCAAAAATAACTAGCGACGAACAGAAAATGACCTGCACACCGATGATCTAGAATCAAATAGCGATATAGAATATGTCAAAAGATAAAGATAAAAACAAAAATATGAATTTATAAACATATTTAGTTAGAGATTAAGTAAATAATCTTTGTTAATGCAATTTTTCAAATGTTTTAGTCAAATACTAATTACAATTAAATATTACAGAATATGTTCTGAAAATACAATTGAATTAGAAACAATCACAAAAGACTACAAATAGTTTAATATATTCTCTGATTATTCTTTACATAATTAATTGTTAAATCAAGTTAAAAATCAAAACAAAAACACACCAATGATTTTTCAGATCAACACCAAATTTAGAGCTCAAGAAGCCGCCGTATTGAGTGCAACCATTCAACTATAACCAATATGCCCCTGCAATCAATTCAACAGTGACTGTGCATGCAAAACTTGGCACATCATGTGGCAGCAACAGCTCCAGCTCCAGTTCCAGCTTCAGCTTGAGCATCAGCTTCGAGTCGAGCTCATTTATTAATGTCAAATATAATTTCTTTACATATTTTGCTCGTCGCTCGCTCGACAATGGTACACAACAAAAAACTATGCAAAACATAATAAATTGAGGCAGCTTGGAGGGCAAACGGAAATGGAGGGGGCACATGAAATGACTTTAATGAAACACTATATGCAAGTATATAAATATATATATATTCGACTTTTTGTGCAATGGCCAAACAAAGTTAATAACCGTTTTATGAGTCTATTAAAAAAGGATAATCGTTGGGTAACTTTGGCTTTCAAAGTTGTTTTTTTTCCTTGGTTTCATTGCGTTTGTTTGCATAGCGAGTAGGCAGAGAAAGAGAGAGGGGGAGGGGGTCTCTAGGACCAGGCCACGTGTGTGCGTGTGGCATTTATGTAAACGATGCCACAAAAACTTCAGGCACACAGTTGCAAAAACACATCATCAACTACAGCAACAACAACAACAACAAAAGAGGGTTCCCATCAGCAGCAACAACAACAATAAAAGGCAACAGCCAACAGCCTGACGCTCTCTAATCGTTAGCCGGTGTTTTATACGCTCGTATTTTATTAAGCCCAACGAAACCTTTCCTAAAAGCCAGCCTCAGCCCCCGAAAATCTCGCTAGTTACTTACTTTCTATGTAAATAAATAAACAGGGTTGCCAACAACAAACAAACACACACAGCAAACGCTGAAAACAAAAAAACAAAAAAAAAACACAAATAAGAGAAACTAAAAATTGTTTTTTATTTGCTGTTGCCTTTTAATGATTATCCTCTGTGTAAATCAAACCGCTCGTGAAAAGGGACGCAGCAGAAATTATGTAGATTAAGTCGAGAGTGCTGCGAAAAAGGGTTTCGGGGCCAAAGCAGTCTATAAATATTATTTATGGTGATATGTGCCCAGCCTGGCAGAATGATAAATTATCAAATGCCACATTTTATGCAACATTTTCCAGGTAAATGTTGTGGTCTAGGCTTTTAGGCATTTTCGAAACTCTACACCCATTAAAGGTCGACAAAAAAAGAGTTTGTTAACGTTGGAAAAGAATCTACATAAATAAAATTTAATACTATATTGAAAATTATAATAAATTCGTTAAAAAATTCGATGTTTCGATGTAAATGTTCAATCAAAAAAGGGGCTTATCTATAAGGAAATAGTTATTGCTCAAGACAATCGCTTAAGATTACAGAAAGTTATAATATTTTAAAAATGATTTTTTGTTAAAAATTTTATTAAAATGCAGTATTGAAATACAGTATAAAAATCTGTTCAATTTTATCAATAATGTGGAATGTACAAGACTAGACTAATATAGTTTTGTCATAGTTTAAATGAAAAATCCTTAAATACGACTACAGGGTATCTTTCAGCTAATCATTCTTTTCTTTATTATTCTTGTTATTTTTGTGTGGCTTTGACTTAATACCTTTGTGAAACTGTATAGGTGTGTGTGTGTGTGTGTCGTGTGGCAGGAATCAATAATTAAAGTCGCGACGGCGGGTTTCTGACGCAGCTGTTTCTATCTAACTTGCCAAAAGGCTAAAACATAGTTCGCGTATTTAATTAAATTGTGCCGCCGCATCATAAATCAGCGTAAAATTGCTTAAGAGCTCAGAGTTGGCAACTGTGCTAAGCTAAGCGGTGTTGGGGCAACTGCATCCAATTATAACCGCTTTAAATGCACATGTGGTGGGTGGACTGGCTGGCAGATTTGCGGTGCGGTGGCTGCATTTGTGGAAATGTGGCAAGTGCCAAAGTTCCGGCAAACAAACCGGCCCGACTCTGGGGGAAACATCTTAAAGCTAACGTTGCGCATTCAACATCCCTTTTCCGTTGCATAAATAACAACAAAATTCCCGCCGGCACTGTTGCCAACTTCATGGCCATTCCCACAAGTTAACATTGTTGCCGCTGGCCGGCGGCAATGAAGCAACACGCACCACCACCAACCAGCAGCAGCAGCAACAGCAGCAGCAGGCCCAAAAACTTTGCAACAGCTGCCACTAAATATTATATACGCTATCTGTGCACCCACACACACACGCACACACATACACATATGCATACATTTAAATACGAACGTATTTCCATGTGCATATGCATGTTTTGCTTGTTTGGCTGAGCAGCATTGGCTAAGATGAGCATTTAAATGCTTACCAACTGGGCATTTGCGGACGTGCGGACATAGCGTACTTCCGCAGAAACCGACACAGCAGCAGCAGCAGCAGCAGCAGCAACAGCAACAGCAACAGTTAAGGCAACACCAGGAAAGCCCGAGCAACAACCTTAGCATTCACAGCTTAAGATTTATGGTTGGTCTCGAAAGTTACAAGTTTTTTTATTTCATATTTAATGCATTTTGCTGTTCATATAAATTTTGATATATTCGAATTTACCAGCATCATAAATACTCTTATTGACAAAAATTGGGCACAACAAAATCTAAACGAATAAGCCACAAACCAAACACATATTTTATTATATATTTTATGTTTTAGCTCGAATTTGTTTACTTATTTTCAGCATAGAATCATATTTTATTCATATTGATATTCTATATTAATAATTATTATGTATAAAATCAAACCAGAAATTTCGATATAGAATTTTAAGAAAGCGAAAAATTTAAGAACAAAAACATACAGCTTTTAAGAAAATATATTGTTTTTATTTAGAAAATTAATTCTCATAGATGAGCTCGAAAATTGTATTCTATCAAACCTCTTGAACCGCCCTCGCACTGACTCTTAAGGAACGTCAGTGTATACGCAGCGTATGCTGATATGAAAAATATTACTTCCGCCATTTTGTTGGAGAATTTATGCCTCGATTCAAGAAGGATTCACAGCCGCAACCGCACACACACACACACAGTTGAGACACGAACAAAAGGCTGCCACACCCACCGAAACAGACACCTCTCGGTTGCCTGGGCGGGGCACTTGATTCCCGGAAAATGAGCCGCAGGCGGCGCTGCTTTCATTAACAGGCGACACAGGCGAACGCTCCGAAGGAGAACGTGGATCTGAAGGAAATGACGCTTTAACATAACATAAGAAGGTATTAAAAACTCGACAGCTTTTCCAAGAATCACTTGTAACTGTTTGGAGCAGCAAATTGAATTTACAGCTCATAATTAAGAGTTGGCAGTTGTTTCAACAGCACAGCACAGGTTACTTCGCAAGACAAACAGACAGACAGAGGGCAAGACAGACAGGGGAGAGCGCATGTAACTGCTGCAATGCCTCAAATTGCGGCTAGACAGCATAAATCTGGTCAATTGCAGTGGCAACAGCTGCATTATGCTACTGCTGCCACTGCTGCTGCTGCTAAAGCGCTTCTTGGCAACACAAATGTTTGTTTTTGCTGGCTTTTATACGTTAGCTTCAACTAGAGCCAAAGCTACATTGCTATTGCCACAGATCAAATGGGGTTAGGGCATGTTAGGAATTTCTTCAGCAAAAAAAAAAAAATAAAAATTGTTGTAGCAAAGCGGTTTACGTTTAGCCAATTGCAAAGTTAAAGTAGATTAACTTAAGCTAAGGAAAAAATTTCAAAAAATAACGCTAAACAGAAACTTCCATTAATTAAAAATACCTTGAAAGCTTAAAGCTAACAAAGAGTATATAATATTCGGCATTCGTTGAGATCTGAACTTTAGACCTTTATCAGGCCATTAAAGTTTTATTGATGCTCATTTAAAGCCTTTGTTTAAGTTTCAAGCCTTTAGAAATTAATTAATTAACCCAACTCAACAGCAACAACAACAACAACAAACACACATGACAAGCATCTATTTCAATTTTCAGAGAACAAACGGAAATTGAACCCTTTTGATTTTTAACCCTGTCAAAAATGTGAAATTCGCTGTAAGCAACAATTTGAAACCATTATTAGACACATATTTTGGGTATAGGTTACTATAATCGAATATAAACAGATAATGTATCGGTTGCATATTTTCGTTTATGTTTGTTGATTCAATCAGTCAATCATTCAGTCAACGATTCGTGATCATCCATTTACATTCTTGATGAAAAGCAACTCGCGTGTGTTTGTTTAATTTGCGGTGCAAAACTGCGGTTTGCGCATTTGCCTGTCACTTTAGCTGCCACTGAATGCACTCGCACAAATACAACATCAAAACTGACAATTAAATATTCACTTTGGTATTCATGAATGGTGGGGCGAGTAGACAAAAAAAAAAAAAATAAAAACAGCAAACGCTGAAAATTGCACGCATAAATTGCTAATTGACATATAAACGCATCGGTTTCTGTCTGTCTGTTAAACTGCCTGTGCAACAATAAGTTGGACTAGGGTTTGCACGACTAGAAGATACCTTGCACTGAGCTACTTAGTTGTCGTAACAAAGACTCGTATGAATTCATTCATCAATTCATCATATGAATTCCACCAAAACCATTATACCCATTTTTGCACGGCTACAGGGTATAACGATAACAAATTGCACTCGAAAATTGCAAATTCAATTGTCGTGCAAATTGATTTCAAATGTCACATAAACGTCAAACTTGCATTTGATAGATACACTTTTCATCCCCCCCAGTTGCCTGCAGCTGCAGCTGCTGTTATTGTTTCCATGCTGATAATAACAGCACAAAATGACACCACAATGCGCTTACACACACACACACACACACACACACACACACACACAGAGAGAGAAATGGGCACGTATCGATTGGCTACACGCAAACACTCACGAATCTTTTGACTTTTGGCCATAGTTGGATAGATGATTCGTCAGCATTCAAGCCAGCCATGAATTTAGGTGAATACCAATCAATAATCACATTCGCTTCGGCTACCAAACACTCCAATCCCCCTCCCCCCTCCCGCCACACACTTCTCTCCATGAGTGGCACAGGCGACCGCCACGCCAACATGAAAAATTACCGATGGCAGCCAAATAAAGCAGAGAACTCTGCGCTCGTTTGTAGTTGTAGTTGTTGTACGAGTGTGGGTGTGTGTGTGTATAGGTGTGTTCGTGTATACGTGTGTTAGGGCAGCTACAGTTTGGCTCAGTTCACTTTGATTTACTTGACTGTGCCCCGGTTCGACATTTTGACACAAATCACAGCTGACCAGGCCGGCAGGCTGGCAGGCACTTTAAATGGCGGAATATGTACATGTATGTGTGTGTGTGTATGTGTGTACTGTTAGTCAAAGTTAACAAATCTATTCTTCAAATGAACTACACTGCACTAACCCACAAGTGGAATGGAATCAAATGTAGAAAATTATTTTTATTTATTTATTATTTTATTTTCATAAATATTTTAAATGGAAGCTAATATTTATAGAAAAATTTATTTTGCTTTATTGAATTCAATCAAATATTAGTAAAACTAATCGGTTATAAATTTTTAAAAATCTTTACTGTGAATCAGTAATCAATAATACATTTCTTCTTCTGTTTTCATAAAAATGGTTTCTTTATAAAAACTAAAAAGTTTTAGCTATTTTATAGCAGTAATAATATATATATGTATATATATTTTTTAGTATATACTCTATGCCAAAATTTTGAAGTTAAACTGAGTAAAAATTGCATAATTCATATAACTTTTACCTGCTGGGAATAATAAGTGCTAAGTCGAATAAAATTTAGCTACGCATGAACAAGCCTAAGAAATAAATAAAAATCCAAAAGAAATTGGCAGCTTACTTATAGTCGAACATTAAATACCCTGTCAGACATGACAGCACAATGCTCGCCATGGAGAATGGGTAGAAGAAGAATATTAACTGAAATGAAAATGTTGCCACATATGTGACACATTTCACGGGTAATGTAGAATACAAAGCAGCCAAGGCCAAAATAAGTAAAATTAGAAAAATATGACAAACATTATGAAACGGAACATTAAAGCCTGCACGTGCCAAAGATTTGGCCGGCTATGCGCTTCGTTGGCCTGGCTGGCAATTGGCTTTCATTAGCTGTACTCGCAGCTGACAGGATTTGTCAGACATTTGTCAAATTCGAGCATATCGGACACCAGACGAGAACGCGAATGCGATGCGACGGCTGTCAACTAGCTTTTGTTTTTGTTTTTTTCTCACGAGAAGACCCAAAATGTTGTAAACACAAACTTAAATACATATATCAAAGGGCACACAGGTGACACATGCACAAAGGCTGGGTTTTGAATTGCCAAACTCCCCCCATTAGGAAGGACTTCTGGACTTCGTTGCGACTCCGTTTCCCACTGCGATTGTTTGCTGAGTTTTGGCTTTGGCTGTTGCGGCGACAACTTCATCACTCAATGAAGCGCCCGCGTTGACAGTCACAAATTATGATTGATTGAGGAGACAGAAATCCCCCCTCCCGTCGGTTATTGGGCGATCAGCGAATTGCATGCGTCATAAATATATATTAGCCGCAATGAAAACTAGCGACAGGACAAGTGCATAAATTCATATAGAAAGCCGCGACGCAAATTTATGGCAAACGTTTGCCTCAATCGAAGCCACTTCATAAATTTTCGGTGGCAAACATATTTTGCATTGAGCACGCTTCGCTTGAGCCTGCCAAAAGGCTATTAAAATTTAATGCTGGACCGCGCGCAATATTGAAAAGCAGCAACAACCAGCAACAACAGCAAATCATAAATCATTTGGTCAACTTTAATGCACAGCAAGATAGCAGGCAACAATGAATGGAGATAAAAATACAAAAAGGAATACAAAAAAAAAGGAGACAAACAGAGGACGTCGGCTTGGGCCCATTACACGCTCACTTAGATAATTGCTGAGTGTGTGTGGAAGAGGTGTGTGGGTGTGCACATGTCGATGCTCTGACCTACGATTCCAACAAAACGAATTGACCAGCTGGAAAAGGTTAACAATAGACACTGCAATAATAAGCAATAGATGCTTATTTATGTCTAGAAAAATAATATATTTTTGTAATTTTTTAAAACGAATGAGTCTATATCACTAAACTATATAGCAGTTAGAGATACAATGAAGCAAAAAATCAGTTAAATCGAAATAAACTTTTCGAATTTAAAGATAAGTTCAATAAATTCTATTAGAACTGATTTTTTGTTTTACAGTATGTTTAACTGCTTTTTAGTATGATGATATAGACTGATTCGTCAGTCTCTGACATAAAAAAAAAGGCAGACCTAGGCAAAGTAATAGCCACAAAACAGAGGGACTCGTTTGCTTAGGCATTGACATAACTTGTTTGTTGATACTGAATAGGAATAAATATACTTTCGAGACTTCAGTTTCATTTCTTGACGAATTCAAAATACCCTCTGCAATGTTTTATAAATGTTGTTTATGTAAACAAGTTAAAAGAAATCAAATTGACAGACTTACCAATAATCTGTAAAAGCCGTTGTTATATTTCAAACAAATGATGTCTACGGTTGTCCTGCAGGAATATCCGAAAACGTTTAAAAACTGGGCCTGCAACTGGAACATTTTGCTGAGCCCGCTTCCAAAGGACAACTGCCCTTAACTGTTTCACCACGGCGAGTTACTGAAGAAAATACAGGATTAGAATTATATTGGCGTCTGATGGGTTAGGAAACCTACCTTTTCTGTTTACTTATATATTTCACGCACTTATATTCCTTAATTCTGACATATATAAAAAAATAAGAGAAAATTGTAAAAATTTTTAAACTTATTAAGTTTTAACTTACCACACAAATTATCCCAATCAATCCAGCTGAAATATGCAGTCTCTATCTTAACTTTCTAAACATTCCCTAAATCGAATCTGAAGTCAGTTTAAATATATTTCAACAGCTGCAACTGCTAAAATTCTACCAGTTCAGAACTCCCCTTAGATTAAACGTTTCCACGTTCAATTTTATTCTCAATTCTACATTCTCATCTTATTGATTTTTTTTTTAAACACATTTAGCGTATTTTTTTGTGTCGTATAATCTGCACTAATAAGTTTCTCAACTTGTTAATAAATCATAAATTGTTTCAACATCATCCGATGTTGGGCGTGATTCGGTTTCGACTTGGCTAACTCTGCCTCTGATTGCAAAAGTTAAATGAACTTTAAGTTTTAAAGCAGCGTTTGGCTCGATTCTAATGCCAAAATTGGCTGGCTTTGCATATTGATGGGGCATTAGGTGCGAAACTTTCGCTCTACCCGCACCCACCCCACCCCACCCTCCTCAGCTAAGCAAGGCAACAAGTTGGCTTAGTAATCGGCATATACAACTATGAAATTTGTGGCACAAATAAATTGCCTGCCGCTCCGCTGCGTTGCGTTGCGTTGCGCATACGCACAGTGGGCGTGGCTGGCACAATTTAACCAGTGGACAATTGACATTCCGGCCGCGTCCGTCGGAATGGAGGATGAACTGTGAGCGTGACAAAGAAACGGATTTTTATGTTGGCCATAAAGTTGCCGCCTGCAGCAGGATTTGCTGTTCGGCCCCCCGTTTGCCGCTATTGGTATTAGCTTTTGTTTTATTTTATTATGCTCCTATTTGGCTTTACCCGCTGTCTGTACTGTTATTGTCCTTGTTGTTGTCCTTGCACTAAATCAAAGTGTCGTTTAGCCTGCGGCATGCAAAACGCCTGACCAAGTTTATTGGCATTGATTGTTATGGCCTCATTTCGGCTTTGCATAACAATTAGTTAGCCAAATTTGATTAGCGTTCAGCCATTCTATTATGCACCCGCATTTTTGCCACCACCAAATTTTTGAACTGCAATTGAAAAACATGAAGCGAAAATTAATGAAAAAAAGAAAATGTTCAAAATTCCAAACAAGCTGTGGATATAAAAAAACAATTCGAAAACCGAAGCGTAGAGGCTCTTATATACCCTTTTAACTAATGGCTCGAACACAATTTCAAAGAACTATTCAAAATTATTCGAAAAGGTTTCACAGTAAACAATAGATTTAAACTTTTATCTGATTTGTTTTTAACTCATTTTCACAGTTTTAAATAATACTCTATTTAAACAATCTTTAATTCTAGTTTAGAAAATTACAGACACAAGTTTTCTCTCATAATATAAAGGAATTATGTTCGCAATTTTCGGCAGATTGTGGCAAGCCTTGTAACCAACTCATCAAAAACTCGTTAAAAGGGTATGTGATAGACCGAAAAAAAGAAAAAAAAATAGAGAAACATAACGAGTGTGAGCGGGGGCTTGTGGGGGGCTACAGAAATGCGAATATCATATAAACGACAGGCGCAATGAACCGCAATGCAAGCGGCAAGCGGCAAGCGGCAAGCGGCAAGCGGCTAGCTGGAAAATGCACAAGACACAAAGAAAATTGCAATAACAATTTGGCACAGAGCCGAAAACTTGCTCGATCCGAAAAAACAGTATTTGAATTTGTGGAATCTTTTTCTGTTTATTTTATTTTTCTTTATTTTTTTTTTGTTTTTTTTTTGTTCATAGCACGGCATTTGCATAGAAAAATTCAAATTAAACGAAAATGTGCAAAATACTGTGAATAGTTTTATCTGCTTTTGATACCCTGTACACTTTGGAGGTGGGTTTGTAACAGGCAGGGGTTTCAGATCAGACCTAAAAACTTGTAGTTTTTAGTCTTTATATCGATAATGCCTGATTCCTGAGAATATCTCACATGTTTTAATAACCAGTCAATGAAATTGACACAAAATTCGCAATTTTGCTCTACTTTCCTTGAAATTATAAAGATGTAAAAAAAATTTAGGAAATTTAATTTTTTACAATATTTCGAAGGCTACAGGGTATTATTTAGCCCATCGTTCTTTTGAAAAAACCCTCGTTAGTTGTTTTTTGTGCTTGCTTTGATATTGCTCTTCTTCTTCTAGTAAAATGCAACAATTGAATGTCCAAATAAAAAGCGAAACTGACATTGGTAGCTCAAATGAGCAGCCAGAAGGGCAGCAGCAATTGACAAAAGATAACAAAGGAGCGCAGAGCATGGGCGTCGGCGGTGGAGGGTGCACTAGGGGGGGTCTATAGAGTGTGCTCAAATTGTTCGTCTAATGACAAAGTAAATTGTTTGGATTTGCACTTCAACAACAACAATTGCAACTGTACTCTCGAGTCTTTTGAAGTTGAAAGTTTGCAATTGAATAAATAATGAAATAAGCCCCGTTACGAGTGCCGGCCACAAGTGCCTGTGCATGTCCAAGCGAGGACATGGTTAAGTTCCCCCTCCTCAATCCTTGCTGAGCACCATTTGTTGCCATTTGTTGTTGTTTTCGTTGCTAGTGCTTAATTAAGACGCTGTGTTTAATTGTCTTAAACTCCCCTTCGGCGCATCGCCTTTGCTCTATGACTTATTGCATTTGCATAGGCACCTGGGCTGCCCAATTACAACAACAACAACAAATGTCAACTGCAACAACAACGACAACATTAGCCAGTGCAGTCTCATTTCAATGCGTGCTCAGCTGGAGTTATTTTTCTTTTATGCGCTCCCCAACAAGAAAACATTAATTGTAACATGCAAACAACGAGACGTACTTGCAATACACCTTAAAAGATTAGAAACACTTGCACACATAAAAAAAAACACTATTTAATAAAAACTGCACAATAAGTGAATCTCACAAATTTTACGCGGTTAACAGAGTTGCATTGAATCGTTCCAAGCAAGTTCGATGGAACTACTCACTTAACCAAACGAGCGAGCTGCATACCAGCTTATCGTTAATTATTCCTATTGCTTAGTTGATTCCCATCAGCTTCAGCATATGTAAAATATACAATTTATGGTTTCTTTATTTTTTTAATGTAGCCAGCAACAAGCAAATGTCAATTAATTAATTTGGTACATATAATAAAAAAAATATTAATAACAATGATAATCTTTTTTTTTGCATTGAATATGAAATATGTATTATCTGTTGTTTCAACTTATTGTGTGATAAAAGGTATACAATAAACGGAAAAAAATGTTGACAAAGGGACATATTGAATTCAATTGTGATGTTGTAGTGGACACAAGTACCAATTAAGTTCACCTATCGAGTACTACACGAAAGTATCGGTATGGGAAGTGACAGTATTCGGCCAAGGATCAGTTTGGGCGCGCTTTCCATTGGGAATCGGTATATGAGTAGAATAAGGAGAACACAGTTTTTAATATATGCATACATACATATATAACGGATTTTGCGTAAACGCGTGTGGTATTTATCTTAAGAGCTATTAAAACTAATATGTTTTAAAAAAAATACATTTTCAATTCGTGAATATATTTTAGATAAACAATCGTCTATACTAAATTGTTATATAACAGCAACAAAAAAAATGTATAAAATTCTTATTGAATTCCAGGCTGGACGACGCCTGCTATCGATAGACCTTCGTTTGCATACTTGTGTGAAGCTTAACTTAGTTCGTTCGCGCGGTATTTTAGTGTTTGTGTAAAACTATTGATGAAAAGTGATAAAAGTGTGATAAAACTAATTAAAAGTGCAAAAAGTGTAAGGTAAGTGGCATTTATACCAATTATTTATCATTAAATATATGTTATAGCGGGCAAACATGCTCAACAAGCATAAATAGACAAAGCGGATTTTTAAGCGTGGGTAATTTATGCCGTTTATTTGCGCTCCCTTTGCACTTGACAAACACGCTCTCTCACTCACTCTCTGGCGCTCGCACTCTATCCCTCTATCCATCTAGCATGCAACGATTGCCTTTGTGCGCGTCTCTGTCACGCTGTCTATCCGTCTGTCATTTGCTGTCGCTTCATTCTTTTTTATCGCATTTTCTCGCTATTGTTGTTGTTGGTTTTTTGTGCATTATGCCTCTGCATTCATTGGCAAACGCCATTTTGCACTGTGCTCCATTGTCCGCATGTAAATTTTCGTTTGACGACGGCCCACTGTTCACGGTTCGCAGCACTAACTGTCAACAGTTTTCATAAATCTTCATTCCACTGTGGACATCATCAGCAACTGGACATCGAGCTGAGCCTGGGCTGGGCCTGCACTTGTCTCAAGATACAGTTATCTTAAGTGCTCTAAGTGCAAACTGTCACTCGGTCTGTTCCTCTGTTTCACTGTTTGCTTTGCTTTGCTTTTCGTTCTTTTTGGCTTTTTTTCAGCTCGTTTGGGACTTTCTTTGTTTTGTTGGGGGTCGTTCGTTCAACTGCTTTTGACATGTGCGCAAAGATAAATAAATTCCCAAAATGCGCTTAAATTGAATTGCACTTTTTTCTTGGTTTTATTTTGCAGTAGGGGTATTCCCGACACAACCAATGCAATTTGTCGTTTGACATGCTTTTCAGAGAAATGTGTGTGGAATGTTTCGGCACTTACTTTCCTTTTGTTGATTGTCTCTCGGGCATATTGATATGTTAATCTGAACTTTCACCTTTCTCTGAGGGGGGCTCTATTATGATTTTAAGCGCTGCATAAAAATCAAATTGGTCAAGGCCCTGCGACAGGTCAACTTGTTAGCGTGCCCGACACGGCCATCTGTGTTGTGGCCATAACAATCGAGTTTTATGGCCAACAGCATTAACAACAGTATTCAAAACAAATCGACACGGCTCCAAAGTGCCGTTAATTTTGGCCATTTGCGGAACCAGTTTCTGCTGATGTATACCCTGTACTCACTGAAAATGGCTACATAAGGGTATAAAGATTTTTTGCAAAGGTTTGTGAAATGCAGAAGGAGGCATTTCTGAACTCATAAATTATATATATTCTGGATAATTAGTCAATTTAGCCAATTCTATATGAACTTGATTAACACCAAAAACTTTAAGCGAGAATATTGAAATTTTATATATCCTATATCATATGCAGAACAAGTTTATTATTATATTTTTATGTTTCGCAAATTTCGCTTATTTTCGTTGCAAAAATGCTCAAACAATACATTTTTAAGTTTATTAAGAATAAAAGGGCAGGGTATCTCGAAATCGAGCATTCCCGACAAGAGCACTCTTACTTGCTTTTGGTTTTTATATGAATATATTGTTTTTTTTGGCTATTTAGACAATGTTTTCACATTCTTAGAACACTTGGTATGAATGGTCGCATGCAAATTAGTCGCCATATCTGGGGACTGACCCAAATTGAATGGTGATAAAATTGCGTGAGTGTTCCGAAATCGGTTTAGTCGCTAACGGACGGCACGCCCAAATATGATGCTGCCTCTTTCATTATTGGTGATCATCATCGTCAGCCTGGCAGCATGTAAATCACAGAATGTCTTTGAATTTTGGCTTTCAGTGAAAGTCCAGCTAACAGCCTAATCTCTTACAGCGCCGGTTGAGCTCGGCCAGGTGGCACGCAGGCACTGGAGACGTGCGCCCGTGCATGGCGCTTTCAATGTGGACGCCTATGCGTACAACAAGCCCGTGGTGAACCTGGCCGGACAACTGCCAAAAGCTGTGCCCGGCCAGGCGCTGCCCATGGGCCGGCTGCTGGAGCAGCTCTCGCAGAGCAGTCGCAAATTGCCGATGGCCCAGTACAGAAATCTCGACAGTGGTGAAAGTGCGCAGGCCACCAAGCCGAGAGAATGGGCTGTGGATCCTGGCGCCAGCTTGGATGCAGCTGCTTTGGCTGCGCTCAACAGCCACTTGGCCAAGCTGCAAATGAACATGAGTTTGGGCCAGGAGAAAGTCTATTCGCACGAGTTTCATGTGCAAAACAAGGGCAATAAAAAAATTGTGCTTATCAACACGCTGAACACGGCAAAGTCCGATCAGACACGTAAGCCCGACGAGGAGGAAGAAGAAGAAGTGAAGGCAAAGCCGGAGCAGCAGAGTCCTTTCAATGTGAAATTGACATTACCTGTGCTCCTGGACAGCGGGGAATTGGAGGTGGAGCAGACAACAACGGCAAGGCAGCTCAATGCTATCGAAATTGTGATGAACACTGAAGCAATTAGCTCTTTGAAAGCTGAGCCAACCATGGAGGAGGCTGCTGAGAAAAGGACGAAGCAGCAGGAACTGATAGATGACAACAAAAGGACAGCAAATGATGCGAAAAATGCGACAACAATCGAAATGGCATCAACAGTAGCAGCGATTGCACAGCCAGGACATGAGCAGCAGCAGCATTTGAAGAACAGTGTCAATGCAAAGCAGAAGTTGGAAGGAGACGAGGAGCAGCAGCAGGAGAAGATGCAGCTAGACAAGAAGCAGCTGTCGCAGCAAGAGGAGACGCATCAGTCGCAGATGAGCTTAAAGCCGGGTCAGAGTGATGATGACGATGATGTCAGTGCTGTTGATGCGGCCAAGAAACGTGACAGCCAGAATGACAATGATGGGCCGGCAAACGGCACGATTATAGCGCAACGACCAGGCATAGAACCAGGAGCTGGCTCAGTAGCCGGAGTAGGAGCAGCAGTAGATAAGCCTCTTCGCCTGGGCAACAACAGACTGAAGTCGAATCGTAAGCGAACGCAAACAAAAACAAAGAAACCAAATGGAATTGGTACAAAGCCGACTCCGGCAAGTGCTCCGACGAGGGCTCCGACGAGTCCAGCTACAGCTGTAAAGCTGACGACTGGGTCAGCAGATGTCAAAGCACCAACGGAAATCAGTCCGCAGGATATACGCAGGCCAATGCGAAAGGGTAGCAAATTGGATGGCAAAGGCAAGCGTCGGGGCGCACAGAGGCGGCCCACTGCTGCTGATGAGCAGGAAATCGAAACTACGACAAATTGGTGGCATATACTACCATATGCGGAAATTAGAAAATTTTTGAATACGATTTATGATAGCATCGCCTACGAGGCGGACGACGAGCGAGCACAGCGGATGTGAGTGAATACGAGAATGTGCCATGTGTGTATGTGCGTGTGTGTGTGTGTGAGTGTGTGTGTGGGTCAAGCCAATAGGTGAATTGAGTTGGCTTAGATTAGGTTTGGGTTAGGGCATGGTGTCGGGTGTCCGTCCAGCGTTGAATTGAATTTCCGCTTTGAGCTCATCGTCTTGATTACGACTTACGCAAGTATGTCTGTTTTCGGACTTGGTAATCAAAATAAAATATAATCGTAAAAGTACAAGAATGAAGGCTAAAATGTACTCACAATTTAACAGTTTATATTCACTTGCAGCCTTTTGCAAATGAATGCAGTGAAACATTTAAAAAAACAAATTTAATATTTGCAAATATTAGTTTAAATTATGTTTTACTTAAATGGGTTGGTTTTATATTTTTAAAGTAAAAATCAACTAAAACATTATTTAATTAATGGGTTACTTGATTCGAACTAGGGGATATTTTCCTTCTAGAATTCTTATAAATTTGGTATTATTTTTAAGATTAGTTTTACTTTAAACTTAAATATCTTATAATCTTGATAAAATGTGAAATTCATATTTTAAGTCAACAAAAAATTGTTTTTTTTTTTGCAAATCCAAATTTAACAATATATGTTTAATTAGTCATTTAAAATGCATAAAATTCGCTGCTGAATATTCATTTTTTTCACATTGAATAACGGTTAATTATTTGATGAATGATTTTAAGCAAGTTTCACTTGCGCTTTCTAACCTATTTTTGTTTTGGCCAACTTTAAGTATGCAAAAATGCTTAATAATAAATAAGCTTTTGTTGATGCTTTATTTGTGCGTTATAATAAGTTCCGTCTACCGTATACTTAAGCCCCCCTCCCCCTTTGTTTTGCCCTTTGACAAGAAGATTTTAAGCCGTTGCGCTGACAACGCGTTGACTTAATTAAATACAGGCTGCCACTTAAAAGGCAATTTATTAATACTTAATTAAACACATTGAAAGAGGAGCATAAAGATGTCTTAGTTCGCGTCACATTAAAAAGCCGTATAGACGCGCTTTTTGGCCCAAGTCAGCGGCTGTGACACGCGACGCCGCCGGTCACAGGTTAAAGTTGAAAGCGGTCGAACGGCTTCCAGTTCCAGTCGGCGTCAGCGAGGCTCACCATGGCGTGAATTGGACATTAATGAGCTAATAGTCTTTATTTATCGTGTGATCACCTTCAGACTGGCAGCTGCCCAGCTTCTGAGTTTGCTTCTGAATAACTCAACTGGAAACTATCATGAATCTTGAGCTCTTTAAGTTTATTTGTTCTTCTGTTTGCTTTTATTTTTATTTATTTTATTTTTTATTTTTTGTTGTTTTGTTTTGTTTTCTTTCTTATTTTTGATTTATTGAATTTGGGCACCCGCAGCGGTACTTTTGAACTTGGCTTTTTGTGTTTACATAAGCATATTTGTGTTTTTATTGGGCACTAGCTTGGCTTGACCAGCAGACGCTTTCTTTTTCTCGACTTTGACTTTGACTTGAGCTTCGGCTTGGACAACAACGGTTCCACCTCCGCATAGATGAGCAATCCCTGCGCGTTGTTTATGCCGGGCACCGCAAACAACAGCTGCGGGGGCGGCGTCGTCTCAATCAAGGGAACCCTTGTTGTGCTCGCCCCCCTGTTGGCGGGCAGTTGCACCTCAAACGCGTGCCCCTCGTACAGATGCAGCTGCCAGCCGCACAGCTGCGGCATCAAATTGCACCTGGCCGTTGCATTGCCAGCGATGAGCGTCACCTGCTCGTAACTTAATTGTGGTATTTGCTGCAGTGCCTCAACTTGTTGTGGCGCACCTCGGCAGCGTGCCACAAGTTGAAGGAGCAGCAGCAGCAGCAACTGCAGAATTCGTCGCGTCCACATTGCGTTAGCGACACCTTTTGCTAATTACCTGCTGCTGCTCTTGCGGCTCTATTGCGACTGGCAAATGGTTTCAACTTGAGCTGAAATCCCAAACCCGTTTTAAAGAGAATTGTCAAGAAACTGAAAGTTATTGTGTGTGTGTGTGTGTGTGTGTGTGTGTGTGTGTGTGTGTGTGTGTGTAGTATGAACCTGAACTCTTGAACTTAACAAAGACACAACTGTTATAATTACTCTATATATCAAATTGATTTTTTCTTTCTCTTTTATGTTAAATTTATTAAAATGGTGAATTCGTTTATTTATTTATTTTTTTAATTTAAAAAAATTGATTTGGTAAATTTCTTAATGAAATAAAATAAACAATTTATCAATTTGTTAATTAAATAAATTTTAATTATTTTAGATTTTGATCAAAACTACACATTTAGCCATAATTAATGTTATTTTTATTATGATAGCGACTTATTGAAACTAAATTTAGATAATTTCTTCCTTTAGCTTTGGGTGATACCTTATAGAAACTCCTTTTGCCATTGCTGCTAATTCGCTGACGGTTGAATCTGCGAGTGGGTCTCAAAGTTGGTTCTGTTGTAGCTGGCGCTATGAGTATAAATGGTTTGCCATTGCCGTCGGTTAGTTCCATGAAGTGCGATTCGTGGGGCTGATCACAGAGCTTCGGATGATGTTTGCACAGCGAGCTCACCGACTGAGGTGGGGTTTTGATCAATAACTGTTGCTCCGGCTTGAGAGCAGCCAGTGGCTCATCATATTCGTCAGCGTAATCGGCCATAGCCGTAGTTGGGCTGGTAGGGTAGTCCGTAAATCCATTTGGTGTGGTGTACGGGTTCGCGCTTGTTGGGCTTGGCGTTGTATAGGCGGTTGTAGGCGCAGGAGTTGTGCTGGCAGTGGGTGTAGTCGAAGGAGTTGTGCTGGCAGTGGTTGTAGGCGCAGGAGTTGTGGTAGTAGTGGTTGTAGGCGCAGGAGTTGTGGTTGAAGTAGTTGTAGTCGAAGGAATTGTGGTTGAAGTGGTTGTAATCGAAGGAGTTGTCGTAGAAGTGGTTGTGGTGGAAGTAGTTGTTGTTGTCGTAGTTCGGGGTCTTCTCGTCGTTGGTCTGGGTCGGCGTGTGGGTCTTGGTCTCAGCGGTGGACGTGGCGGTGGCCTGGGCACATATTCCACATACGGCGGATTATTATAATAGTAGTTCTCCCAATAGTCGTTGTAGTAATCATCGATGGCAGCCGGGTCCACAACCTTGTTTTTCTTTTTATCCTGATGGCTGAATGCGCTCGTCAGACGCGTGTATAAATCGTTTAAGTCCCAGTCCGGAATATGCAGCCTCAGCTGGCTGGCACCGCCGTTCGACTGACTGCAGGCGGGCACCACCACCAATAACCAAAGATAAGCGCGGCTGATGAGCATTTGAGAGAACTGTCGGGAATTGACTTAACCAAGAGCAGCCCAGTCCAAGTGATTTTATATGGTCGGAGTTGATTATGAGATGATTGATCGTTGCCCAGGGCGCCATTCCATTTTCAATCGAATCATAGAATTTTCTAACGTAAACAATCAAATCGAACAATACGCGACAATTTTGAATTGTTTAACTGACATTTGGCCAAACGACCACCGCTGTGAGGAAGCCCAACGGTTTGCAAAGATCTCCCAAAGATTTGTGCTAATTCACAGAATATAGGAATTAAGCATGTTTATAACTTTAATCCGCAAGCTGACTTCATTTGGGTTATCCACAAGTTCGCGAATAGAAATTGCACACAAAAATAAGAAATGATGAATCGTGGAAGAATGCGAATATCTTTTAAATATGCGTTTTTGTTAGTATTCCGATTGCTGTTCCTAGTTGGTAAGGTTGGGTGTTAACAACGCTCATTACCATCATCATCTCCATTCTTCGCATCATCCTCACTGTTAGTGACAGATTTTATATGAAAATTGGATTTGGTTCAACGGTTTATTGATGTTTTCATCCACATAAATGCAGTTGGCATAATTAAAATTACAATAAATAACATCGCTATTCTGTAATTTCTATGATAAACATCGATAAAAATACAATTAGATAACTTTCCGGTCAAATAAGTTCAGAGTGGAGCAGCTAAGTTGAGTGTTGAGAGTCTGCTCAGCAAAGCCGTGCTTCTCGGTATAATTATAAAGGTCCTGAGGCGTTTTTTTGTGGTCTCGGTTGTCACTATTACTTGTGGTTCGGTTGGATTTGGTGTTGGCTCCGTTGGACTGGGAGTTGGCTCTGTGGGATTTGTTGTTGGCTCTGTGGGATTGGGTGTTGGGTAAGTTAGGTAAGTTTGCCATGTTGGATATGTGGGGTATGGCGGATGTGGAGGCTGTGTATATGGTGGTGGTATGGGATGTGCCGGCACAGAATAGTACCAATGCGGTGGATTGTAGTAGTAGTCATCGTGGTATTCATCAGCCAGTTCCTCAGCATCATCATCGTCTTTCTCCTTATTATTATCTTCCTGTTTATCATCGAACAGGTGAAACCTTATCGTGACGCCTTTAAACGTATCCATGATACGTCTGTAAGCGTCGCTTAGGTCCCACATGGGTAGCTCCACCTTGTATTCAACGGGTCGAACGGATATCCCATCTATTGTTCCAATTGCCAACAGCAATATGCACAGGGTATTTGCTAACATTTTGTAACTAATCCGAACGGCTGCTTGGCGACATGCAAAACTGAGCTTCAACTGGCATAGCTCAAAGGAATTTATATAGTTGTCCAGCTCGGAGACAAAGCGAAGCTAACTAATCTAACTAATTAAGTCGTACAGTAAATTACAGTTTTGCTTTATTATTATGATTCATTTAGACAATGGACGAATTTGGTTTAAATAACTTTCTGCATAATGAGCCGCAGTGTGTGTAGGTGTTTCACCCATCGATGATAACAAAGCCCTTCCATCGAATTGACATGAATGAACTCAATAATATCCAATTGATGGCTGTCTGTGCGCTGCATTGAGGCGGGCCACAACTGGAGAGAGCGACCTGGATGGGTTACCTATGGGTGCTACCAAGATTAAAGGTTCGCCCTGCTCGTCAGTCACTCTGACAAGCTGCATTTCGACAGACTGTCCGCACAGACGTGGACTAAAAGCGCATATCAATGAATCTGGATGCGGTGCTTTATTAGCCTGGGCCTTATTTACCAGCGGCTTCTCTCGGTCTACAGCGAGTTGGACATCATTTGGCATCTCGTATTTTGCTACAGTAACTGCAGTTTTGCCTCGACCAAAATTTTGCCACGTCCTTGTCTCCTCCGTTGGCCGTGTTATTGGTGGCGGAGTTGTTGTTGTCGTCGTTGTCGTTGTTGTCGTTGTTGTTGTTGTGGTTGTGCGTCGCGTTGGCTTGAAAGGCAATAGATACGTTGGCTTCGAATGCATGGGATAGCTCCATGCTGGCGGGTCATTGTGGCTGTCATTGCTATGATCATCCTGATTTTGCGGCCTTTTCCTGTACGCCGACAATCTGTTTGATGTACCTTTGAAAATGTGCAATATGCGTGAATAGGAATCACCCAGATCCCAAACAGGCACTTTCACACTATATACTCCAGTTTTAATCGAAATTCCACAAACGGCGCCGGCTGCTGCGAGCACTAACCAAACGGAATTTAGCCACATTTGCAGTTCGTTTAGGTTTGTTTCCTCAACTGCGCCGCTGAGACTTTGACTTGATACTGACTGAAAATTTTTGCAACTCAAATGATTTTATACAGTTAGGCAAAAAGCTGACGAATTCAGCGGATTGATCGAATTTTGTCATTAAATAAATTACAATTTTTTTTATTGTCTTATTTTGAAAATCACAAATACAAATGCTTGAATAACTTTCTCGTCTGATCTGTGTTTACCACTGCAGTCGTTCGCCTGGCCAAGACTGAGTCGCGTTAGACTTGGCTGTGTAGAAATATCTAAATTTCAAGGACATTGTGCGGTAGTTGTTGTGGTGCGCTCAGTTGTCGAAGAAGTTGATGATGATTCCGTAGTAGTTGGTTGTGTAGTAGTTGTCGAAGGTGGAGCAGGAGTCGGAACCGGCGGACGAATCACTATGACGATTTCACGCTGCGGATAGGCTGGCGCTAGATAAATTAAAGGAGGTAGCGGTGGAAGAGCCGGAGGATTAGGGTAGATGAATCCTTTATACATATTAGGATTGTTATGACCGCTTATATTTTTTGGATGCTCCTTCGGAACATTTTCAACTGGGACTCCCCAAGCTGGGACCGCCAACATCAGCAAAATATACTTCAAACTGATGAGCATCTTTCTATTTACTTAACTTTTTTACGATGCAACTCACTTCAAACTAAACTGACTCTCAGCCGGTGCAACGGATTTTATAGGAAAATCTGACTTGGCTAACGGTTTAACGGTTTATTGTTGTTTTCATCTAAATACAGCTGGGATAGCTAAAATTATAATAAATATCATCGAAATTCTGTAATTTTTATGATAAACATCGGGCAAATGAGTTTCAGAGTGGTGCAGCTTAGGTGGCAACTCTGCCAAGCAAACCTGTCTTTTTCGGTATAACTAAATATGACTTTAGGCGTTTTGTTTTTTGTGGTTCGTTGAAGTCGAATATTGTCATGAAATAGGTTAAAATTTTTTTTATTGTCTTATTTAGAAAATCACAAATACAAATGCGTGAATAACTTTCTAGTCTAATTCGAAATTGTCCGCTGCAGTCGTTAGCTTGGCTAAGACTGAGTCGCGTACGGTTTGGCTCTGTAGTAGGTGTAACCGGGTCGAGCGGCCACCAAACGGCGTCGCAGCACCTTCCGGTTGGGTGTTAATAATATCAGAGGCCTGCCGCTTTTATCAGTTAGCCGCACGAATTGCGCTTCGGGTTGGACAACCACATGATCAGTGTCATCGCTAAAACGCTCATTGCCATCATCATTCACATCATCCTCGGCTGAAGTGGAAATAGTTAATGGAGTGGGAACAGCCTTGAATGTCGAAACTGGAGTTGTTGCAGAAATATCTAAATTTCTAGGATATAGGGCGGTAGTTGTTGTGGTGGCTTCAGTTGTTGAAGAAGTTGATGATGATTCAGTTGTTGAAGAAGTTGATGATGATTCAGTTGTGGGTGGTAAAGTTGTTGTGGTGGTTGAAGAAGTTGATGATGATTCAGTTGTGGGTGGTAAAGTTGTTGTGGTGGTTGAAGAAGTTGATGATGATTCAGTTGTGGAGGGAATAGCTGTTGATGTAGTTGGCGATCCAGTGGAAGTGGGAATAGCTGTCGAAGTAGTTGGCGTTCCAGTGGAAGTGGGAATAGCTGGTGATGTAGTTGGCGTTGGAGTGGAAGTGGGAATCGCTGTCGATGTAGTTGGCGTTCCAGTGGAAGTGGGAATAGCTGTCGATGTGGTGGGCGTTGCAGTGGAAGTGGGAATAGCTGTCGATGTGGTGGGTGTTCCAGTGGAAGTGGGAATTGCTGTCGATGTAGTTGGTGTTCCAGTGGAAGTGGGAATCGCTGTCGATGTAGTTGGCGTTCCAGTGGAAGTGGGAATAGCTGTCGATGTAGTTGGCGTTGGAGTGGAAGTGGGAATAGTTGCCGTTGTAGTTGTAGTTGGCCTTGCAGTTGTTGTTGTGGTTGTTGGTCTTCCTGTGGGGCTTGGTCGTGACGAACTCAAACTCAGCTGATAGAGATAGTAGTTGTATGCCGCCAAACTGTTATAATAATTATAATAGCTCCAATAATCGTTGTTATACTCATTCGAGTAGTAGGAATCGTATAATTCGTTTTGAATTTCCTGAATCTGCTCCTCTTGTTGTTGCTGTTGCTGTTGCAGCTGCTGTTGCAGTTGCTGATTCGTTGGTCGGCCGCCAGTGCCAGTGCCAGTTATTTGGCGAATAATATCGCGTATGTTGATTACTGGTATCTGAGAGAAAACTGGCCCGGCTAGCACCAGTAAAAGCCACACGCGCATGATTAACATGTTTGTAAATTTATATTGTCATCGGCAACTTCACGTCTGAGCAACGCGTCCAGAACTGAGCTGTCAGCATCGTTGCGGGAGTGCTTATATATAATCTCAAACTACGCAGAAGCGAGGCGAATGGACTGATTTATTGTCTTAGACTAGAAATTGGTAAACATCTGAACTGAATATGCTTTGGCGCATTCAGAAAACAAAGACAGAGTGAAAGAACATTTGCAGATTATCGCTTGAATAACTGTCGAACTTAATGAGCCGCCACGCCAACATCTTCTGATCGCCATCAACGAGATTTGCTTTCATCTCAATTCTGAGAGCTGTAAAACGTGTAAAGCGGCTGCTGCCTGTTGTAGCTGTAGCTGACGGCCACCGGAGCCGATTGCTGAAGCGTCTTATTTGTGTACTGTGAATCGGTTAACTGCTGATTATTATCTGCTAGCTCGTATTTGATGCGGGAACCGTTTTTGAAGTCAATGTAATCGTAGTCGGGGTCATTGTCATTGCTGCTGTCATCATTGATGGGCGGCGATTGGGCCTCCTTCTCAACTGCCGGTGCTTTGGTGCTCTGCGCCGCCAACTGCACCTGCTGCAGCAAATCCGCCAGAACAGCGGGCTGTATGCTGGGCCCAGCTCCATTCGCCGCCATGGATTGCAGTCCCTGCAGCACGCCCTGAATGAACTGTTCACGTATCTGGGCATTCGCATCGAGTGCGGGCTCATCGCTTTGTACATTTTGCGGCACATCGGCAGCCACCTGAGCTGTCGGCTGGCTTGTTATTGTGGGCTCGTCCTGCGGTCGTCTTATGGGAATACCGGGCACGACGCCCGCCGCCTGTGGCAGGCCCAGAGGATAGCCGAGCAGCAGTAGCAGCGGCAACGCCGTGCGCGATTGCTCTTCTTGTTTCAAGCTTATCTTTTTCTCGCTGCTGACATCCGTGCATAGCCAAGTTAGGGCAATCAATTGGAGTGCGGCTTGTGGTGGTTTCATATCGATGCGAGTTCGCTGACCAACTAAATGCCGCTGGCTGCGGTTTTGCATATTTAGCAAACGCGAAGCGCCACATAAATGCTAATGGGACGGATAAACAGAGCACAGCGGTGAAATCTTTTATGAATTTCACCCAAAATCCGAAATGCAAAAAAAAAACAAAACAAAACAAGCGAATTAAAAACTTTGTTTGTCAGTCATTTATTTACACACTAACTAATTAATAACTAATTTGCTTGAATCTGGCGTTTTTTAAACACAGCCTTAAGCTGCGAGCCTAGCTCGGACTGGCTCTTTGTTTGGGTCTTAGTTTTGGTTTTGGTCTTGATCGGGATTTTGGAGTTTGAGTCGGCATCGGCCTGGCGCCACAAGTAGTCGCCATCACCATAGTCGCCATAATCGTCGATGCCATAATCTTCGCTATCATCAAATTCGCTTTCCAAGCCGTCATCGAACAGAATTTCATCCTCTTCGCCATAATCCAGGGCCTCTTCGACCAGCTGCTGCTGCGCCCGCCTTTGGAGCCATAGGGAACGATAGGGCGCATAGTCGGCATAGAGCTGGCCACGCCCATCGTTAAAACCGGCATTACGCAGGTTGTAGCCGCGCCGGCGATAACCCTGCCGGATTCTATCGTTATTCAAATTCACATAATTGTAATAATTAGACGCGTCGAAGCCAAAGCCAGCATTTGGGGTGAAGGGCTGCTGCAGCACCTGCACGCCGGGAATACTATTGTAATTGTAGCCATAACCAAAGCTGGGAACGTGCTCATAACTCTGGCCGGGTCCGCCTGCGCCTAGTCCATAAGTATAGCCAAGGCCCCCAAGCAATGGCTGTCCGTTGGGCTGATTGGATATTTGCACGTTTAAAACCTGATTGCCGGCCTGCATTCCACTAGCAGGATCAAAGAGTCCATTCAACGGATACGGCAACGCAATCGGCTGAGTTCTCGATGCCACTTCTTGGGTGGCAACCACTGTCGCAGTGGTATTTTCTTCACTCTTCGCTGGCTTCACTTTGGTGGCATTAAACAGTCTGCTATATAATGTGCCCAGATTGGTGAGCGGCACCATATTATATATTTTGGTAAAATTAAACATTGGCAGCTCCAACACAACTCGATTATATTCCGTCTGGCCCACTTCCGGGTGTGCATTAGTATCGATGCCGGCTCCGAGAAATAGGACCGCGCACAGAAACAGCTTCAGCTGCTGGCAAATTGACATCTCGAAAATTCGTATTGCAAGCGTTGACTGGTCGCAACAGACTGACCCAAGTTCAAAATGTGGCCTTTTATAACATGTTGCTGATGTCGATGTTCACCCATTTTGGCCGCGTTTTTGTTGTAAATATTAAAATTGTGTTTCATTTGCATAAATAATTAACATATAGCTAAATTAGATTGATTAAATTTCAATCAAAAAAAAGCTATAATTAATTTGCATTTTTCCTTGAGAAAAAGTCCTTTGAATATATTTTTTTATACATTTTCATATGTTTTATTTGAGTTTGATATTGTGCTACAATTAACTATAAAATTGTAAACAACAAACATTCAGAAAATAACTTAAAAAATATAGCTTATATATATTTCGCATAAAAAGCATATACAAATTATGCATTTAGTGCTATTACAAAGTTTAGTTTAAACTAAGCTAACTGTTGTAATGAAAAAAAACAATTAACTTAAAAGCAACAACAAATTTAATGCTTTTCATATTGTTCTGCAACAGAATTTTTTATTGATTTTTTATTTTTTGTGTTTTCGCTCTATCATTGTCATATAAAACTACATAAAAAGCCCAACAAAGGTTTTCCCAAGGGCATTTCAATAAAAACAATTAAACCCACCCAAAGCAAAAAATCATAAAAACATGCGTAATTTAAATACTTTTTTTAAATTGATATTTCAATTGTTCTTTTGTTTTATTTAAAATGTGAATTAAACATAATTTAATTTCTAAGCAACCCTTTCCGTTACCGCCGATTGCGCTTGAGCAGCTGCCTCGGGTTCGATGGCCAAATAAACGAACTTTGTTTGGTTCTTGTTCTTCTTGGACTTCTTCTTAGATTTTTGGGAGCGACGCATCTTGTACTGATTTCTGTTGGGCTTGCTCTTCATCTGCGTGGTCGTGGGCTCGAATTCGTTATCGATCTCTTCCTGTGGCCCGTTCAAATTGATGGCAAACAATTGACCCACCGATGGTTGTGGTGCATAGTACTGCTGAGCTGGCTGCTGGTAGATCAGTTTGGTGGCCGCGATCTGGCCTGGGAACTGGGCAAACTGGGCTGTAGAACCGGCTGGTTGGGTGATCAGCAGCTGTGGCAACTGGGCCAAGTCGTACAGCTGCTGTTGATTGGGACCACCGCGAACAATGATGGATCCGCCTGTTGTGTCTGTGGATACTGCTGTGCTTGTTGAGCCCGCTGCGCCTGCTGCTGCTGCTGCTGCTGCAGCTGCTGATGATGATGATGTTGCGGTCAGGATAGGCGAGTAGGTGAAAAATGGTGGGAAACCGTAGTTGGGTGGCGGACTGTATGGTGGCCTTATGATGGGATTAATGATCGTTGGCGGCGGTGGTGGTGGAGGCGGTGGGTAAACCGGTACGGGGACCGGATATGGTTGTGGGTACGGCTGTGGATACGGCTGATGCTGGGGGGCGGTGGCGGTGGCGGATGTTGCGGATAGGATGGTGGTGCTGGATACGAATGTGGCGGATACGAGGGCTGCTGCGGTGGCGTTATAATTATCGGCCGTGAGTCGTGATAGTCATATCTGTGCGGGCGCTCCCTATCCGAATCCCTGATTACAGTAAAGATGCGTCCCTCCGCAGGGGGCTCCTCATCGGCTGCCTCCTCGGAAACGGGCAACGCAGCACGCGCAAAAATCTGTAAAGTCTGCGTTTGCGTCAGTGCGCAAAGCACCAACAATATAAAGCTATATCTAAACATGCTCCGAAACGATAGCTTTACTTGCTGTCTATGCGATTTGACAAGCTAGATGAACTGAACCATAACAAGCACCTGGGCATCTTTATATAAAGATTCTAGAGGCGTGCCGGCCTTTTGACTTTGAGTTCGTAGTTCATTAATGTTGAACCGATGCGATATGTAAATATATATGGACACGTGAATCGATTGTTGTCCATAACTCGAATGAATGTATATTCATTTGCCATTAAATATATGTGCATAATTTAATTTATTTTTTTGTTTTTGCACCATGTCAAAGTTGATTTTTTCGATAAATAACACTTTAATTCTTAATTCGAAAACATAACAAAACATTTGCATAAACCCTGGCATTTTTGCGTCATCAAAAGTGTGAATGAAAGTTTGAATCATTTAAATAATTAGCTGACTTTATGCCCGACTCCTAATATACATTCAAAATGCACGTAACTAACAAACGATCAGTGATCACTATTGCTTTAAAAAAAAACAGCTTCAAATTTTTCAGGCTCTGTCAAATCTCAAGTTTTGGGATGTTTTGGGAAAGTCTCTCGTGCAGTGATTGATCGTAGTTATATCCAAATTACTACTACTAAATAGACAATTACAATTACAATTACAAACAGTTATTTAGATTCATTTTATAAGCTGAGTGATTATCAGATTCATCTAACTTAATTGACGCTACAAAGCGTCAACTTTCACCATTAAAATAAAAGTGGTTAGAACATAAACAAAATTCTGTTTAAATCAAGGCAGATAAATAATCATAGGAACGAAAATTTAATAGCCCTGCCTATTGAAGTTATGCAACAAATTTCTATATTTAGCACAGAAACAGACAGAGGGAAATATGAAATATTAAAATTTTTGCAAAATTCATAAAAATCCCCCGCAGCGTTGTTTATAAACGCTCAACTTTAGATTGGCAACAGTTTAACCTATTAAATCTAATCAGCTTTAATTATAATTATCAGCTATAAAGCTTAAACAGCCATCAACAAATGTTGCAAGTCATTCATTAATTAGATTTTAATTTGAATTTGCGTATTTGCATAAATATTCATAATTTGCTCGAAAAATTGTGATGTGAGCTGCTTGGTTGATTGGATCAAAGTGAAATTTCGTTCGTGTTCTAAGCTGACTATATTAGCTCAACTAATTTGCACCTGAATAGTTCGTTTGATTATGGCTTTTTTTTTTTGAAATAGTTTTGGCTTTCAATCTGTCATGATATTTCATTCGGCAGCCGAAACTGGCCAAATTGGGTTAAGTGGGTACGCATGCCTAATGCATGAATCAATTAGGCCGACCTATGACATGTCTTTTGTCTATAAAAACATATTGGTCAAAGATCATTTGTTTATTTCAAAATGTGCTCGAAAGTGGCATTGTGCGTGTTCCTGGCCTTGTGGTGTGCCATCACCTCGGCCATTGCCAAGCCCATCGTGCTGGACTACGAGGAAGATTATACATCAGACCCATACGATGCCGGCTTGGATTATAAATTCAATGATGCCTACAATGGCCAGTATGCAGTAGTATATGTGAGCGGACTGGAAGGAAACTCAGGATATCAGTGGCAGCAAGAAACCTATCCCCAGGATTGCAAAGGAGCCCATGCAAGCGAGCCGTGCCCGCCAGGACCAACACCAGATCATCCTACACATCGTCCACATCGTCCACGTCCTCCTCATCATTCACCTTATCCCTATCCAAGTTATCCCTATCCTGCATATACTTACCCGTATGCCTATCCCGCTTATTCATATCCGATTTACCGAGAGCCACCAGTCAGACGGACAACGTCGAAAAGACTCTGCGTAAAAGTCCCAGGCCTGGGACTACTTTGCGGCCCATCCGTACGATTTTATTAAGATAAGAAAGCTTGTGACAAATAAAAGATAAACGTAAACCTTGTTTAACAAAAATAAAAAGGCTTTGTTTAATTGAGAGTTCGATTTTAAATAGTTTCCAACAGTTCCAACCAAGGCCAACAATTTTTGTTATTATACACATTTTATATTTATTTAAGCAAATCTTTCTCATAATGCCAATCAAGTTTAGTTTGTTCAGTCTGCTCAAGTCATAAGTTAAATAGTTAAGCAACAATCTCATTTGTCATTTATAAAGCTTTAAAGCTGTTCTGAAGTCAATCTTTTTTAGCCACATTCATCAGAAATAGGTGATAGAAATATTGTATAAACTTCTATACATGAAAATTTATTACTTATTTATTTATAAATATTGAGCAAAAGAACTTAATCTTTTTGGCAAACAAAGTGGAGCAGGGTCGCATCAGAGTTCTTAACTACTTTCAAACATAATCTGAACTGGTTATCATACAAATGGTTCTCTCGTCCATATCGGGTGTGGCCTTTGTGTTTAGTACAAAAATATTAGGCATAACTGTAACAGATTCGTTTCTTGCAAATTTATTCGCAAAAAAGTATAAAAACTATGCTCCCAAGTGATGTCAATTAGTTCCAACTGACTGCTCCCGAAATGAGCTTCAAATTAGTTCTCTGCCTTTTGCTAGCGCTCTGGTGCGGCTTGGCCACGGCCAAGGATGACGCCGAAACCACGGTTTTCAAGCTAGAGGGCGACAACATCGAGGAACAGAATGTGTACGTTACCGAGGACTACTTCAACGATGCCAGCAGCATCAACGAGGATACCAGCGTTGAGGATCAAGCGGACTCTGTTGGATCAAAGCGTGAGGGGGCTCCTGGATCGTATCCCCAATACTGGGATATGTCTTATTCGTATTACCCAACAAGAGCAGATTCATCAGTAGATTCAACCGACACCGAAACCGGAACTTCCGAGCATCATGGACATCATGGTCATCATGGACATCATGGAAGTGGAAATTCTGGAAATGGAAATTCCGGAAGTGGAAATTCTGGAAATGGAAATTCCGGAAATGGGCACCCTGGAAATGGACATTCCGGAAATGGACATTCCGGATATCCCGGTCATGGACATCCTGGCCAGGGGTATCCCAGCCATGGATATCCTGGACATGGGTATCCTGGACATGGATATCCTGGACATGGATATCCTGGACATGGGTATCCCGGGCATGGACATCACCAACCCTATCCTTATCCTCCTTCTCCTCCTCCTACTTATCCCTATCCTGCCTATCCATACCCTAGTTTCCCCTATCCTAGCTTCCCATATCCCGGTGTCCCCTATCCTAGCTACCCGTACCCCGGCTATCCATATCCAGAATATCCAAGGCCTCGTCCCCATCCTCGTCCTCGCCCCCATCCAGAGCCACAGCCACAGCCGCAGCCACAGCCCGCACCAGCGCCAAAACCAGAATCGAATGAAACCAAGATCTGCAAATATATTATACCCTTTGGCAAAGTGTGTACAACTGTTACCAACAATTAGAAAGTGTTTGATATTAATGTAATTAATAATTAAATCGAAGAAAAATAAAAGAGTGTCAAAAAAAAAGAAAATGTTTTGGTATATTATGGCTTTGCTTTAGTTGCATTAACCTGTTATTTGTATCGAAAATTCTTAAAAAGTAAAACACAATAAAAAAATATAATATAAAAAAAGCAACCAAATTTTTACTATATTTACATTTGGACTTTTGGCAGGCCAAGACTGTATTTTATTATTTTATTTGTGATTATAATTCAGCCTTTGTTAGCCTATCTAATGCAAATCTAAGAAACTATTTCTTGAGCGCTTTCTTTCGGCATTAAAGCAAATATTTAGCATACATAGTTGGTATTAAAATTCTAAAATTTGACACGACAACAAACCCGTTAAAAGAAAGAGATCGCCTTAATATGTTCTTGACTGAGTTTAATAGCTGAACTGATTTGCATGCCAATGCTGCGATGATTCCAATTTGAAGTTGACTCCATATAGTTTTCACTTTGGGCGTTGTCTGCGCACCTTTTGCTAAACCTGTGAAAATAACTGTGCCGGATCGATAATATCTGCATTAGTTTATCACCTATGGATGCGAAATGCTTTTTTTTTTGCGGATAAACGGAAAAGAAAAGGGGTATAAATACAATCGATGATCCAGCAATTAATCAGTTCGAGACAAGCGCTCCAAAAATGAGCTCGAAATTAGCTCTCTGCCTATTGCTGGCACTCTGGTGTGGCTTGGCCATAGCCGAGGAAGATACCGAGACGGCGGTCTATAACTATGAACAGGATAACAGCGAGGATCAGGATGCGCTCGCTGCTGATGAGTACTTAAGCGATGAGGGTGATGATGACGAGCAAGAGTACTACACAATTGGAACGTCACGTCAGCAGGATACCGCGGCATATCCCTACCCTTATCCATATTACCCGAGCTGGCCTTACTACTACCCGGGTTATCCGCAGTATCCACGACCACCACCACCACCACCGCCACCAGCGCCACCAGCGCCGCCAGCAACAACACCGGAAGATCCTAACGCTCCAGCAACCCCGGCACCACCACCACCACCACCACCGCCGCCACCACCACCACCACCGCCACCACCACCAATACTACCACCACCACCACCATCGCATTTCCATCCTGGTTACCCAGGTCGTCCTGGCTACCCATATCCGGGCTATCCATACCCTGGCTATCCTCCCTATCCTAGCTATCCGAAGCCCCCAAATAGACCGACTAGACCGACAAGACCGACTAAACGCCCCACGACCACGGCTCCTGTGACAGAACCTCCTAAAATCTGCAAGAAAATACTTCCAATAGGAATCGTATGCTTCTAAAGCAGATTCAATGTACTTAAATGCATTTAAAGCTTATTTATTATCAAAACAAAATAAAAAATAAAAAAAAATAAAGCTCGTACAAAAAGAATAGATATTTTTATTTTTACACTAAATATTAGCGTAGTTAAGTCTCGGATGACTTCCGACAGAAAAAGAAACAATTTTAATGTTTGATGGCATTTTGGTCATGATTTGTCCTTTAGATTGAAACTACATTTAAAATTTGTTCATTTTTGAAAATAATTTTTTTTTCATATTTTTGGAAAAAATCATAAGGGGGACCCTTATGTATTTTTAAAAAAATTATTTTTGAAAATTTTAGAATTGCGAATTTATATTTTTAAGCGATTGGGGGTGACATAATTAGTATAAAAAACAACATTAAAAGTGATTTTGAGGGGGTCAAATTTTTCGTCAAAAATCATGCCAAAATCGAAAAAAATTTTAACATGTAAACTTCTCGGATCCATAGCTCCTATATTTGAAACTACCATAGCTTTGTCAAAACTGAACCGATTTTCATGTCTGATGGCATTTTGTCCTTGATTTGTCCTTAAGATTAAAACTACATTTAAAATTTGTTCATTTTTGAAAATAAATTTTTTTGCATATTTTTGGAAAAAATCATAAGGGAGGACCCTTATGTATTTTTAAAAAAATTATTTTTGAAAATTTTAGAATTGCGAATTTATATTTTTAAGCGATTGGGGGTGACATAATTAGTATAAAAAACAACATTAAAAGTGATTTTGAGGGGGTCAAATTTTTCGTCAATAATCATGCCAAAATCGAAAAAAATTTTAACATGTAAACTTCTCGGATCCATAGCTCCTATATTTCAAACTCCCATAGCTTTGTCAAAACTGAACCGATTTTCATGTCTGATGGCATTTTGGTCATGATTTGTCCTTAAGATTAAAACTACATTTAAAATTTATTCATTTTTGAAAACAAATTTTTTTGCATATTTTTGGAAAAAATCATAAGGGTCCCCCTTATGTATTTTCAAAAAAATTTTTTGAAAATTTTAGAATTGCGAATTTATATTTTTAATCGATTGGGGTGTCATAATTAGTATAAAAAACAACATTAAAAGTGATTTTGAGGGGGTCAAATTTTTCGTCAAAAATCATGCCAAAATCGAAAAAAATTTTAACATGTAAAGTTCTCGGATCCATAGCTCCTATATTTCAAACTACCATAGCTTTGTCAAAACTGGACCGATTTTCATGTCTGATGGCATTTTGGTCATGATTTGTCGTCTAGATTGAAACTACATTTCAAATTTGTTCATTTTTGAAAATAAATTTTTTTGCATATTTTTGGAAAAAATCATAAGGGGGGACCCTTATGTATTTTCGAACAAAAATTTTTTGAAAATTTTAGAATCGCGAATTTATATTTTTAATCGATTGGGGGTGTCATAATTAGTATAAAAAACAACATCAAAAGTGATTTTGGAGTGGTCAAATTTTTCGTCAAAAATCATGCCAAAATTGACAAAAATTTTGACAAGTAACAGTTCTTGCATCCATAGCTTCCACACTTCAAACTCCCATAGCTTTGTCAAAACTGGACCGATTTTCATGTCTGATGGCATTTTGGTCATGATTTGTCGTCTAGATTGAAACTACATTTCAAATTTGTTCATTTTTGAAAATAAATTTTTTTTGCATATTTTTGGAAAAAATCATAAGGGGGGACCCTTATGTATTTTCGAACAAAAATTTTTTGAAAATTTTAGAATCGCGAATTTATATTTTTAATCGATTGGGGGTGTCATAATTAGTATAAAAAACAACATTAAAAGTGATTTTGGAGTGGTCAAATTTTTCGTCAAAAATCATGCCAAAATTGACAAAAATTTTGACAAGTAACAGTTCTTGCATCCATAGCTTCCACACTTCAAACTCCCATAGCTTTGTCAAAACTGGACCGATTTTCATGTCTGATGGCATTTTGGTCATGATTTGTCGTCTAGATTGAAACTACATTTCAAATTTGTTCATTTTTGAAAATAAATTTTTTTTGCATATTTTTGGAAAAAATCATAAGGGGGGACCCTTATGTATTTTCGAACAAAAATTTTTTGAAAATTTTAGAATCGCGAATTTATATTTTTAATCGATTGGGGGTGTCATAATTAGTATAAAAAACAACATTAAAAGTGATTTTGGAGTGGTCAAATTTTTCGTCAAAAATCATGCCAAAATTGACAAAAATTTTGACAAGTAACAGTTCTTGCATCCATAGCTTCCACACTTCAAACTCCCATAGCTTTGTCAAAACTGGACCGATTTTCATGTCTGATGGCATTTTGGTCATGATTTGTCGTCTAGATTGAAACTACATTTCAAATTTGTTCATTTTTGAAAATAAATTTTTTTGCATATTTTTGGAAAAAATCATAAGGGGGGACCCTTATGTATTTTCGAACAAAAATTTTTTGAAAATTTTAGAATCGCGAATTTATATTTTTAATCGATTGGGGGTGTCATAATTAGTATAAAAAACAACATCAAAAGTGATTTTGGAGTGGTCAAATTTTTCGTCAAAAATCATGCCAAAATTGACAAAAATTTTGACAAGTAACAGTTCTCGCATCCATAGCTTCCACACTTCAAACTCCCATAGCTTTGTCAAAACTGGACCGATTTTCATGTCTGATGGCATTTTGGTCATGATTTGTCGTCTAGATTGAAACAACATTTCAAATTTGTTCATTTTTGAAAATAAATTTTTTTTGCATATTTTTGGAAAAAATCATAAGGGGGGACCCTTATGTAATTTCAAACAAAATTTTTTTGAAAATTTTAGAATTGCGAATTTATATTTTTAATCGATTAGGGGTGTCATAATTAGTATAAAAAACAACATTAAAAGTGATTTTGAGGGGGTCAAATTTTTCGTCAAAAATCATGCCAAAATCGAAAAAAATTTTAACATGTAAAGTTCTCGGATCCATAGCTCCTATATTTCAAACTACCATAGCTTTGTCAAAACTGGACCGATTTTCATGTCTGATGGCATTTAGATCATAAGATTGTAAAATCAGAATATAGAATATAACGAAAGCCAAGCTGCTTAGGTCTGCTGTTTGCTCAGTAATAGGCGGATTATTTATCGAGTTTGTTCGACTTTCTGGCGACACTAATTAAATGTCCAACAGGGCTTACTAAATCAAAACAACAAAGATCCAAAGAAACACACTTCACGAAAAAAAAGAAAATATGCAAATAAAGCGTTGAATAAAATAATTTTTTCATTTATTTTGTTGTTTTTTTTTTGATACTTACTCTAAGTATAACTTCTAAATATACTTTATTCCAAAAAAATTTACTTGAAATTTATTAAAGTGTTTGCTTCAAGTTTTATACCAGGCTTTCAGAAGTTAAGAACTAACTTTTTCTCTGAGTGTAGTAGCAGTTAGTTAACCAAGCTACTTTGTGCGCGTGTGTTTTGACAATCGTAAATTTTAGATATTGTTAAAAAACTTTACGAAAAGCATAAATCTGCTCGCACAACAAAAACAATAAGAGCAACAACAACAAAAACAACAACAACACAATAATAACAAGTAGAGAAGAGCTCCGGCCGCTAACGAGCCAAAGTCGCTGGTTGAAATCATTGAAAAATAATGCCTATAAATATGCTAAGGAAATTGTCTGTGCTGCTGCTTCGGCTTGTGCATGAATATAAGCCTGAGCCTGGGCCGCCTGCGCCTGTATATCCTGTATCTTGTGCGTCGTCGTCCTTTGTGCCCCCAATTGAGGCACTGCCGTATTCCATTCAAAGGCAAAACTTTTTGCTACCAACGAGCGAAGGTCAACAGCGTAATTTGTTTACTTTATGCTGCCACTTTGCCCAGTTATGAGTGTGTGTGTGTGTGTGTGTGTGTGTGTGCGAACGTGGGGTGGCAACGCTTCAGCTGGCTTACGAGTATAGGCTGTGCCACTACAATTATCTGTGCTCGCTGTGGCATGGCCCGAGGTTAATGAAATGAAATAAACCCGCTAGCGGAGATCCATCAGATAAATCGAAGGAATACTCAACTGTCCTGTTTAAACAAAGCGCATAATTACTGACTATCGGCTAAAAGCAATTACCCACAGATTACCATATAATTTATGAAATAGCCCACTTTCGACTCGAACATGAATACCTTTCTATAAACAGCAGCAGCGACGGCGGCGACTGACCTGTAAAACCTGATGCACGCCATAAATATGCCAGAGAGCTTACTACAGTCGGCCATAAACTATATATTTGCTCCTGCCAGAATGTGCCAGTTCGTTCTAAGCATGCCACACAGACTGTGCCACAGACTCTCAAATATAAATATGCCGGATGCCGGCACTCGGTGAGAAGTGAAGAACTGCTGCTGCTGTTGCTGATGCTGCCCCAAACTGTGGCCAACTGCTGGCGTTTTAGCCATTTTTATATAGGGTCATTTTCATTCATGTTTCGGCGCTCCCTTTAAAAAAGGCACCAAATTTTTGCATTCCTTTGTTGGCCGTGCCGCATACCTAGAAATATGAGTTCTTGAGTCTGGCAACCGACGGCGGAAGTACTCGAAGGCGCCGGAAATACAATATGAAGTTGGCCTATCAGTTCAGTTACTTAGCAGTTTTTTATGGCTTCCAGTAAAAAAAAATTGGTTTTTTACTGACTTTTCCGAGTAAAAGGAATGCTCGTTAAAAGCATTTCAAACTTTCAAGTACTTTCGGGTAATTACTCAAAAACGAATCGTAATAATTAGAGTAATTAAACTGTAAACTCAATGCATAAAAATTGACTCGTCATTGACTAAATGCGGGACTATATTTATGACTAACTTCATTAAAAACCCGGTTTAAATACGAAATAGGTTCAGTTAGTTTTAATAATTTAATTGAATTGATTTAAGATACGAAACATAATATTATTAATAAGCTTTAAGAAATGTACACTATTAATTAACGTTGAATATAATGATTCACAGTATTTAATTGCCACACAATTGGCGCAGCAGAAAGCATTTATATTTATCGCTCTGCAATTTTCCATAATAATGGATATCAACCCACCTGATTGGGTATTATTATAAAAAAAGTTGAAAGTTCACGCATTGTGCTTCATTACTTGCCTATTTGTCAGTTCTCTTTTTTGTCATTTCACTATTGTTGTGTCAAACAATCGCAAAAAGCCATTATTAAATTGCACTTGAAAATACATAAAAATGTTTTTTTATTAATGTAAAAAACTACGCTTATTAATCCAGTGAAGCGGCAATTTTAAAGTGCCGACTCATTAAATGGAAAAAAATGCGATTTTTTAATAAGCCAAACTGATAACGTTTCGCAATATTCGAGCCTTAAAAATGCGCTTCAAGTTTTAATTAGAAAAAGTCGCAGCCAAGCAAACAGTAATTAACAGGGCAAAAAAAAAAAACGAAATAAAACGAAAAATCTGGTAGATAAAACAGAAATGTGAATTGGCAAATATATTGTGTATAATATGAACTGGCAATACGAATTTTCAATTGTGATTATGCTACTTTTTAAAAAGAATAATAATCTAATAATAATAATAAAATAAAAAAATAATATTTATAATAATACAATATAATTACAGGGCAACTGCTAGTCACACAATCGACCACAGCTTGCTCTATAAATAATGATTTTATTCTATATTTCGACTGCTTGCTATATCAATATATATTCTGTGCTTTTCCATTTAGCTGCTGGTCATTACATGATTTCTTCTTCTTCTTTTGCTCTGCCCACATTTACGTCAAAAGTGATTGTAATGAGTTTTTGATATCTGCCAAAAGTCGAACCAGATGCTAAAACCAGTTCCAGAGCCAGAGCTCTCAGTGTCTGTCTGTCCTTATAAATGTTGTGCTGTAGTCGTCGTCGTCGTGTTCTCGTGTCAATATCAGAATGTTTGCCCGTCTCCCGGCAGCAGCCGAACGGCTGTCAAATTGTCGAAACACTGACACAGTTGTCCTGCCAAGGACATGTGTGTGTGTGCGTCTCTCTGTGTGCATTAATGTTGTACATAAGAACGCCAGCCAGTTGATGCTGAAATAATCAAAATGCCGCAACCATTGAAGCCATGCTTAAATGACACCGAATCTTGACAATCAATCTATATAAAAAGTCTCAGCTAAGTGCAAAAATCGCATTTAAATTGCAAATTAAATACTTTTGCTTGTCGCTTTATTTTAATTTTTTTGTTCAATAAGGTCATGACTGTTGAGATTCTCTATTTTTTAACATATTTAAATTTGTCATTGACACAATTGAGACAAAGAACACAGCGAGAGAGAGAGAGAGAGAGAGAGAAAAAATGGTGGGTGTGAGTGAGAGCGGTGCGCGCGAAAGCGTTTAACGAAAACAAGAGAAAGTTTTTGTGTTTGCATTTAGAACACACGCCCATGGGCTGTTTTTTCCACGGTCCGGCAACATCGACAGCAATAAAAACAATGTCTAGGGCTCCGGCGCCAAGGCGCACAGCCTCTGCAATGCTCTGAAGAGCATGGGGCGTGGCAGTCTGCGGCTTCTTCTTGCCTTTTTTAATTTCTTTAAGAGCTAAACAGAAATGGCAAAATAAGCATAATTTCAAGCGCCATAAAAATAAAAACAAAACAAAATAAATTCACACAATTTGAAAAACGCAAACACTCAGCCGCAGCCGCAGCCACACAGCACAGGACCAAAGCAAAGAGCCAGAGGCGAACAGGATGTAAGCAGGCGGGCGCAGGGCACTGGGACAGTGGGGCAGTGGAGCTAGGACAGCTACTAAAGCGGCAGCCAAAGAAAATGGCGTCAGCCAAAGTACAGCTGCAGCTGTTTAATGGGGCTCCGGTGTGTGTATATGTGTGTGTCTGTGTGTGTGTGTGTCTCAGTTGCTGCTTTTGTGTGTGTGTGTGCGCGCGGTGGAAATGAATTAAAAAAATGTTTACGACTCGACCGCTTGATTTTCAGCACATTGCAAAGTGAGCGAGAAAACCCCAAACCAAGGAATTCGCCCCCCGCTGCCCGTAGAAAAAAATTTCAGCACATCAATGCCAAAAAAACAACAAATAAAATAAAATAATACCACAACAACAATACAGATCGTGCAACGGTTTTGCAACGAGTCTTTTACAATGCCATTTTGTGCCCTGCAACAAATTGATTTTGTATTAGCGTCTGCCACATAGCGCCAAAGACGCCAAAAGAAGAGTTTACGAATCCTTCCGGCTAAAAGTGTTGATTAAATTTAATGAACAAGTTCCCTCATATATCCTGTCTAGGTGTTCATGGGAAATTGAGCTATAAAAATAATTAACTTTGTATTGCTGATTGATTTTTTATTAAATAACTAAAAGAATCACATTTAAATTTACAAATTTTTAAATTCTTCATAAAAATCGAATAATCTTTAATTTAAGTTCCTTTTAAGTAAGCAATTTATATTATATTTCGCCAGAAAATTCGATCTAATTAAAATTTGCTGTCATATTTGGCAATCATTCCACTGACTTATCAAAACTTTTAGGCCAAGTATGAAAAACATTGCCAGCATTAAATTTGTATTTACTTTTACATATTTTAATCGCATTTACTGCCTAAGCGTATTAAATGTTCAGCTTATGCGTAACAGCCGATTCCCACATTTAAGTTCGTTTTGGCCTTGACGCGTAATGGGCATAAAAAAGTTTTAATTATTTTCATTGCATACTCGAAATTAAGCTGAACGCGAAGCCAGAATATATACTTTTGTTTTATATGGCTCTAACGGTGAATCTCAAAATTAAAATCTTTTGAATCTGCACAAAAATCAATTTCATAATTGAAAATGATAAAAGTGGATAAAAAGAAATCAGACAAGTGCTGAGGCTAATTAGTTTGTTGCTCTATCTCTATCTCTGTGCAGTGTATGATCTCGGCCGTTGGGGTTGGGTTGCGTGGGTGTTTCATAAATTGTTGCATTAACTGTTGCAGCAACATTTTAAGGCTCGCGCACTTAACGTGAGCGCCGCAGCCAATTAATGGTCGCATAAGCTGGCACCATTAAGGGCGTCCGCAAAACAGTTGCCAGCCAATGCAATTGCTGTTTAATTGAGCGCACGGCTGCCACACGGTCGTTTAGGTGCCAGTTGCATGTTGCATGCGGCACGCGGCATGTGGCATGGTGGGAGGCCATGTAAAACGCCGCGTAAGCCAAAGCCAACTAAATGAGACAAAATGTTCAAAGAGGCGTAAGCGCCTCTATAAATTGCAAACACTGCAAATCGTCGCATGCGGTTTTTTGGACGGGGCTTCCATTTGACAAATTATTATCGAGTTGGCAGCGCCGCGCTGCCAAGTCTGCTGGTGTATGGCTTAAATTTATGCGCCAGCAGCCACCCAACAGGTAACACACGCAAGCTGCCCGAGCTGCCTCACGTGCCGGCTATGGGCACAGTCTATTAAATCAGATCTCAGACGTGGCAATCATTGGGTGGAGGAGGGGTGCGGAACAAAAAAATTATTTATGGCACGCATTTAGGCAGTGATAAAATATGACAAATGCCTAAAAATATGCCAAGATGCAGCATCGGCTGCTGCTGCTGCCCCACCTGTTCCCCCAGCCGACTTATCTGGCACATGCATAATTTAAGTCAAATTGACAATAAATCAAAATACTGAAAATGCTGCCCAGCCCCCATCAGAGCCAAGAGCATGCCGCACACGGGACTCGACTTTGGACACAGGTGCCACGAGCACATTGCCAATGCCCATTTTGATGGCCGCTAACGCAAACGCGGCGACAACAAGTGCCCGCGTTTTGGCCAACAATTCATTTCAAAATGCCTTTATAATTGTTATACCCTAACGAGGCAAAAAGGGAGCACAGTCAATTATGTAGCCAGCTTCTGGTATATAATTTACAAATATTTTATGGTTCAGATTTTCAAAAAATACTTGGGGAATACAAAACTGATTTCCCTTATTTAAACCGAATTTACTATTAAATATGTCATTTATTTTATATTATAATATTTTGAGTATCTTCTATAGGGTATTTGGGTTTCCATAACGAGTTTGCGCACTTAATTGGATATTTTATATGTTGTTCAAATTGTTTTGGCACCACATATAAAATATGTATGTGCACTCAATATGCAACGTGAATTTAGATTTATTTTAGACAATTTGATTGCCGATGGTCGCATATAATTTTTTTTTTTTTAACTTGGCTCAACATGTCCAAACATATAAAACTGCGGCCAGCGCCGGCAAAAATGCCAAACAAACAAGAAGAAAAAAATTTATATGTACGTGCCGGAAAATTTTGCAGTCATCGTTTGTCAGTTGGTCAACGCGACCCCCACGCGACCCTGAACGCAGCTGCTGCAAGCAATTAATCAACGCCAGCGTTGCCAGGTAGTCAAAAAAGAAACAGAAATATGTGGAAAGAGTTGGCCTGCCGCAGACTAAATACCCTAGAATATGTGCACTATATATTCAATCATATTGCAGCTATATGCTATGTTCGCCAGATAAATATCTGATTTAAGCTATATGAAAGCAGCGTATCAATTCACAAGTTGTTTATATGTGTCAGCTATATGATATAGTAATCCGATCTAGTCGACGTCGACATCTGTTTTGCATGCAAAGCAAATATATTATACTTTTTACATTGATCTTTTTCCTTATCAGCTCTTTATCCTTATCAGAAATACATATACACTATTTCACGTCTTTTTCAATGCGTTACATAAAACGCAACAATCTTTGAATACCCTTCACAGCGGCATCAAATGAAAGGAATTGCTGTGTCTCGCGTTTGACAAAAAAAATGTGCAGGTAAATTGAATTTCCAGCTAAACAGGCTAACTGGCAGCCGAGACGAGGGCCATTCAGTTGGCTAAACAGTGCCTCGTTTGCGATTCACTGGGGAAAGCGTCCGAAAGCCGCTAAATATGAGCGCGTTCCTTGGTGCAGCATCTTCTTGGCGCGCGCACTTCAGGCTGAAGCACCTTTCAGTCAGCAGCTGGCACTTCATTTTGCGCACTTTTTAGCTGGCTGAGATACTTTGCAGCAGCTTGACTGGGTGCTGACGGGGTGGTGCGGGGTGGGTAGGTGCGTTGCACATCAGTCAAAGTGCAAGTGGCACTTGTTGCCACTCCATGCCACACAGCAGCAGCAGCGCACAAAAACGGAAGCGGCTGCAGCGGCATCCGTTGAAGACGTGCTTACGCAACCAAGGCAAACGTTTGCCACGTCGCGAGCTCAACGCTCAAGTGGCGCCTCCAAGTCTGCCAAAGCTGCGTGCGTTGCGATGCTGCTCGCAAACCTTGCAGCTAGTCGCTGCAGTTTGCATTCCAAACTCGAATTAATTGCATCAAAGTCAAGCAAAAATTTGCGGAACTTCCCTTGGGCAAGCTTTGGCCAAAAGCAAATAACAAGCAGCTCATATGTCCTTGCAGCCAAGTCCTGCTGCAACTGCTGCTGGTCCCATTGCTGCTACTGCTGCTGCACTACTCTGCAATTATTTTCTTAAAATTGTGAATTTTTGTAAAAGCAACTAAAACTTCCATTGACAAATAAAAGCTGGTCAACGGAAATTTAGAATAAATACCGACTGCTGCATACCCTTCTATGAAAGAAATGAAGAAAAGATCTTTAAGCAAATAGGATTAAAAAATGTTAAAGCTTGTTTTAAACAGCAAATTGATAATTTATATATAAGATTAGAAAACATAAATTATCAATCTATCAAAGAAAAAACTTAAAAATGATATTTAAAACTAAATTAATTAAATCACATCAAAAATTGAAATTGAACATAAATTAAATTCTGATATTTGCATAGTGAAAATAATGATTTAAAGTTTCGAATACTCTTGAAACTTGTCTGCTCTTGGGCACAATATTTTAGCTGCAAAGCATATTCTGTCATAAAGCTAATATTGAAGATGACTTAGAGACTTAAATAAATTTAAAGTTTTAATAAATGCACCAATTTTAAATGCCAGTTGAAAATGAAAAAATTTTTATTTCCTTGAAACTCATTTATTTGATGCGTTGCCAGGGTATCTTAAGCTGCATACAACAAATAATGTGTAAAAAGGGCTCGTTTGTCCATTGCTGAAGGCCTCCATATGGAGGCAACTGGCATTGTGGCAGGCTTTTCCTGGAGTTCATGGTTCTGCGTGTGTGTGTGTGTGTGTGTGTGTGCGTGTGTGAGTGGCCCGTGTATGCTTTTGGCCATGTTCGGCCCACTTGCCACAACTGTCTCAGTGCCATTGCATTGTGCAAAAAGGATATATGTGCAATTTCCCTGGGGAAATTTATACAAATAAAATATATAAATTGTATAATTTCATGTGCGCAGCACAACATTCTGGCGTGCAGTCAGTCATTCATTCATTCATTTCGTTTCGTTTGAATGCATTTCATTCTGCTGGATTTGGTTGGGCGCAACTTTGCTGCCTTCTTGTCAATTGGTTTGTTATTTGAATGTCTCCCTCTCTCAGTCTCTCAGTCTATCAGTTTATCAGTTGTTTCGGTTTGTTTGGTTTGCATTGCAATTGAAGCCCTCAAAATCATAAATTGCGGGTCCCAAGGCATCAGATCATTGCGAATGCGCCAGCATTTAGAACCTGTCTAGACACCGACCTTGGCGCTAAACAAAACATCGAATACGAATACACGAATACACTCATCAGTGCTGGTCTATTGAATAGGTGTCGTGGGTGTGTGTCTGTGTGAGCTGCAAATAAAATAAAAAAAAAATTGCTTGAAGCGCCTTGAGCATCAAACTTTTTTAATCATGAGTGTGCGCATTTAACAGCTGGTCGACTTTTTACCCACACGCACACATACACATACACATACACCCACTCACAAACAGATTTGCTTTGGGTTACGCGTTTTCGCACTCAACTAAATCCACAAAAAACCAGCGAGGCAGCTAAATAATGCACGACTCTCGAATACCCAAACTTTATATTATTGAAAAAGTGTCAAAAACTCTTCTCGTTTATATTTCTAAGTATATATGAAATTGAGATTTCTTTATATATATATTTATTAAACATTATTATCATTTTTAATATTAATTTGAATATTTCTTTCTCTTTTTTAGCTAATTATCGGAAGAATTACTCACAAATCATAATTTTTTTTTGGTTTTTTTCTTTTTTTTTGTTTTGGTGGTGAAATAAGTGTGCAAGTTTTTTTTTTTTTTCTGTGCTTAATAATATTTAAAATAATTTAAAAAAAATGTGTGCAACGATTAGTGTTATTGATCACGTGGCAATAGCCATCAGATGTGGCAGAGTGTGTGGTGCGAAGAAAGTTAAGTTTCGGTAGTCGAAAGCATAATCGTTCCGGGAAAAAACCGCCGTCAAGTCGTAAAGTGTTCAATTCGTAAAGTCGTCAATTCGTAAAGTGGTCAATTCGTAAAGTCGTCAAGTCGTCGTATGATCAAGTTCACTGTTCTCGAAGTTACCGAATATGTGTAATAGATAAATAGTGCATCATAAGAATCTGCAATAATCTATTTAATATCATTAAAAATATAATAAAAAAGGTAAGCAAATTCACAATTATTTATCCATTTTACATAATACACTTTCATAAAAATATTTTATTAAGTATGTAATTAATTAAAAAACTTTTTCGAGAAATACCTTTCAAGGGAAATGCGATTTGAAAATTAAAAAATCAATAAAGCACGCTATAGGGTATATAATAAGCAAATGTTGCCGCACACCGTTGAAAGTTTGTGGTTATTCACGCAGTTGTTTTTGTTGTTGTTGTTGTTGTTAGTCTGTTCCGTCTAAATGGATTAGAAGCAACTTTGTCTGCACCGCTGTGCGCCAGAAAGTATGCAAAATTATTGAAATTGAGCATTCAATTTATTTGCAAATGGCTTGCCATATATTTCGAACAGCTTTTGCCTTGTTTTCCGTTTATTTTTTTTACACAATCTTATGTATGGAAAATTACAGCACACACCACACCACACAAACACACACACACGCACACATACGCACGAGCGGTTGACTGTTGGGAAGGGGATAAAGTTTAAGGATAACTGAAATGTACGCACGAAGGCGCCAACATCTATTAAGCTTCAATGGATAACACAATACGATAGATGTACACATATATATATGGATGGATATATGTATACATTCATATATAGCAGCGCAACTTTCGCACAATTTCTCTCACACACACACTTGCATTTATAGCATGTGTGCAAATATGTATAAATTGAAATCAATAATTATTTCCATATCATTAGATGCAAAGCAAAAAAGCAAAATGAAATGAAAAGCAAATTATATGCTAAACAAAAAGACATAGATTCTAGATTGCTTCAGCGAGCTATAAGAATAACAAATATATACAAATATATATATATATTGATGTTGTCCTTGCTGGAATTGAAAATTCACGGCGACACAGCTGTCCTTGCGCCCAACAGCAAAACAATAGCTAACATTTTTGTTTACCTCAAGTATGTTGCCATTGCTTTGGTTCGTTGGCCAAGTTAAATGAAAACCCACCCATGCCACTTATCCCTCTCTACGCTAAACAAGTTAATTTTCGCTTATAACAGACGCATGAGAAAGAGAGAATGCTCGACTGCCAGATACTTCAGAATGAGTTAAGACATGTGGCTGTAAATACTCGATAGACAATCTTGTTGAGACATATATAATTTTAGCCACTCTGTCATTAACACTGCCCATTACCTGATGTTTGCTTTCACAGGGTGTTAAAAAAATAACATACAAATGGGGAAAACGCTAAAGGTAAAACGTGTGGAAAACGTATGCATGCAAAATATTTTTTGGCAAAGAACCTTGAACCGCTACGCAAAGGTGAGAATCATTGTGACGCAAAGTGAAAATTTGAAGAGTCGTCAAAAAACTAACAGCACATGTGTGCTGGGAGGGTAATTTATAAGGCGCCACAAAAAACATATCATAGCTGATTTGATTCGATTAAAATAATGGCAAGGCAAACAAAACAATTCACGAGAATGTGTGAAAATAGAAATGAAAAGAAATGAATTTTTAGTAAAGATTAACTTTAAAAGTAAATTAACATATAAAATTAGTGAATGAATGCAATTTACGAAGGATTATTTGTTAAAAATTAACTGAAATTATAGTGAACTGAAGAATAAATCCATCTTTGACTAAGAATCATACTAAAATTTAAATAAAGAATATTTTAAAATACCTTTTCTACATATTTTCGACAACAAAAAAACAGTTGGAATTCCTTCGTAGTTGATTTGATCTTTCGGCTGTTTAAAATTTAATGCCAGACCACCACCAAACAATTTAGCCAAAAAGTTGGGCACACACTCTGCAAATAAAGAATGTGGAATTTTCCTTTTTCAATATTTGATGAGTGGCAGCGGCAACCATGCGTATGCGTAATATTAGTGCAAACAAACGGCGTATTTCAGTTATTACAGTCGAATATAATACGAGTGCAGCACACTCAAATGACGACTATTACAACTCAAGCAAACAAAGCAAACAAGCAACAGTCAACAATTCAATAATTAATACGCGACTTGCGACCACTTCGCGGGCCACTTTGACCCCAATTTATCAAGTTTTGATTTATTGTGGAGTTGTAAAGTGCAGCCGCGGCTCAATAGCTCGATGGGTCGACAGCCCGATTGGCGGTTGCCACAAAGCGACTACAATTTGGCTCACAGCCAGGCGCACATAATTGGACTGGCCAGGAGCATTTGTTTGGCTTCGCCTCGTTCACCTGGCAACAACAAGCAATTGCACTCCACTCGAACCCGATTAAGGATCATTGGCGCCAGCAGCAGCAGCAGCAGCAGCAGCAGCAGAACCAGAATTAAAGAAAACAAGTGAGATTGCTCTAGTCGGGACCGCCCGACTAGAAGATACCCTGAACCCAGAAATGAACACATACACACAAACTCTCGGCAGTTGATGAGTATTGAGCCTGTTAAAAATAAAAAATAAAATTTACTACTAATTACCAACAAAAAAATAAATACTCCACAAGCGGGAGTTGAACTCGGTACCTCCGTGATAAGATGCACAACTCTTACCAATTGCACCACAATACCGCATTTTTCGCGAATGATATAACATTACTTAAAGTCGCAAAAAATCAAGGAAAACGAAAATTTTGCTCTTGTCATTAAAACGATACAAATTAATAATAATTATATTTATGAATAACGAAAAAATAAAAGAATTTAACATTACTCTACCATACCAGCGCTGAATTCGAACCCAGTCCTCCGCGTTATGAGGCACAACTCTTACCCACTGGACCACGCTCTTACTTCACTTCGTTGTGCTAAAACTCAATTTAACCGTTGCAAAAAAAAATTCCTAGAAAAACGCAAGACAAATTTTGCATATGCATATGTATGCGTGCACATGTACACAGAAATTGCCAAGCAGCTGCGCTTTGTCCCCACTACTGAAAATAGATTCTTGATTTGCTCGTCAACTAAATGTACGATCGTTATGAAATTTTCAGGACTTATTCAGACTGACCCTTCTTAATCTGCACAACTCTTATCAACTGCACCACACTACCATTTTATTGACATATGATATAACATTACTTAACCATCGCAAAAAAATCAAGAAAAACGAATATTTTGCACTTGTCATTAAAACGGTACAATTAATTAATAATTATAATTAAGAAAACGGAAAAATAAATTCTTCGTTGCTCAACCATCGCTGGATTCGAACCCGAGTCTTCCACATTGTGCGCCACAACTCTTACCCACTGGACCACGCTCTGACTGCACTTCGTTGTGTTAAAATTCAATTTAACCGTTGCCTAAAAAAAATTCCTAGGAAAACGCAAGACTTTCTGGACGTGCATATGTATGCGTGCACATGTACACAGAAATTGCCAAGCAGCTGCGCTTTGTCCCCACTACTGAAAATAGATTCTTGATTTGCTCGTCAACTAAATGTACGATCGTTATGAAATTTTCAGGACTTATTCAGACTGACCCTTCTTAATCTGCACAACTCTTATCAACTGCACCACACTACCATTTTATTGACATATGATATAACATTACTTAACCATCGCAAAAAAATCAAGAAAAACGAATATTTTGACTTGTCATTAAAACGGTACAATTAATTAATAATTATAATTAAGAAAACGGAAAAATAAATTCTTCGTTGCTCAACCATCGCTGGATTCGAACCCGAGTGTTCCACATTGTGCGCCACAACTCTTACCCACTGGACCACGCTCTGACTGCACTTCGTTGTGTTAAAATTCAATTTAACCGTTGCCTAAAAAAATTCCTAGGAAAACGCAAGACTTTCTGGACGTGCATATGTATGCGTGCACATGTACACAGAAATTGCCAAGCAGCTGCGCTTTGCCCCCACTACTGAAAATAGATTCTTGATTTGCTCGTAAACTAAATGTACGATCGTTATGAAATTTTCAGGACTTATTCAGATCATCGAAATGTATCTACAAACCAATTTGCACGTGTGTAGTATTTGATTTGTGTTTTTTTGGTTATATTGATATTGGGGGCGATTGGGGGAGGTATCCAAAACCTGAAGGGCTTAAATTCTTCGTATGTTTTACGCGAACATAAAAAAATAAATTTGGTGGCTCTAGCTTTTATAGTTTGGGAGTTATGCTTAAAAAACCGAGTCAAAAAAGCGATAAATATCGATAATAAGAAAACGGAAAGAGTTATCGATGTTTTGAAATAAACTTGATCTGCGTATGGTATATACAAACCGATTGAGACCAAGATCAGCTTTCTAGCTTTTGTAGTCTCTGAAATCGACGCGTTCATACAGACGGACAGACAGACAGACAGACAGACGGACATGGCTAAATCGACTCGGCTAGTGATGCTGATCAAGAATATATATACTTTATGGGGTCGGAGATGCTTCCTTCTGTCTGTTACATACATTTGCACAAAACCATTATACCCTTTTTTACCCATTTTCAATGGGTTCAGGGTATAAAAAAGCGAACAAAAAATCGACACCAAACGGAACGTAACGAACACACGGAGAAAGAATAATTGTATGTATAAATAATTGATGGCAATAAACGAATCGCATGATGTCGATTTTCCCAGTGAGCTGCAAAACCGCAAATGAGTCTCAGCAACGAGTGGCGGTTTGAACGGGAAAACAAGCGGCGAACCCCAATTCTCCCACTTTCATTCTGTTCTAAATGAAATCCCTGAAATACGAGTGCTTAATACATATACAAATACACAGGGAGAAATAAAAATTGTATATTGTTTGAAAGTTGTTGCTTTTAGACGAGACTTATAATATCCTAATTTTCCTGCTTTTGTTTTAGTGTAGTTCAAGTTTTTAGCTTTCGAGGATTTTCGTTTGATTTTGACCGTGTGCCTAATTGACAACATCGTTTGCAGTTCTTTCGTTAAGCAATCACTTAAGCACTGCCAGCCTTTTGCTATAATTACATTGTTAGCTTGTAACTACATGTGCCACACACCCACACACCCCACCTCCCCCATTGTAAACCATTGTAAACACGCTGAGCCAACAACAACAATTGTGAGCGCGGTCGCAAGGAGCTGTTAGCGACAAGCTTGTAGAACTGTAAACACACACACAAAAACAACACCAAAAGCAATAATAAAGACGTTTTCTCGTGATTGTCTAGGCGCTGCATGTGTGTGTGTGTGTGTTTCTGTGGGCGTGGCCACGTCATTAGAGGCGTGGCCTTGGTTCAATTTTTATCGTCGCTTTAGTCAAACAAAATCCTTGTACAGTTTACAGCTTGCAGCATGCCACATGCAACAGCAGCATTTGCAATTCCCGGCGCCCAAAATAAGAGTGCATTAGGCAGTTTACAAATATGCAAATTTTCTGGGGCAAATGTACAAGCACTCGTAATGCCATATGTGACCATTTAATTCAATGTTAACAGTGCGCGGCAAAAGTTTTCCGACAGCCAAAAGTGCAATTGTTGCCGCTCATTAATTACGTGTAAAGCCTGACGTAAAGCTGTCGAGTGCGCAGTGTGAGGCGTGTTTGCCGGCATATACCCTGTTGAATGACGAATTAACAAAATGAGTTGAACTATTCCAAAAAAATGTGTATTTTGTGCAATAAATTTTACTTTGAAATACCCTGTGGCCATAAACATAATTAATATAAATTGAACTTTTTGTTTGTTTCAAAATTTTATATTAAATTATAATAAATTAGGCCATTTATTAATAATTAAATGGTTAGTTTTTCAAACATTTTATTATTAAATCAAAATTGATTATTATTAAATCAACTATTTTAGGCAACATCAGATCTCATATAGAATAATATATATATTGAAGTAAACTTTATGCAAATTTTAAAGCATTTAATTTAAAATAACAAAATATCCAACAACTTCAAACACGCTTCTGGCTAACTTGGCGTAGTGTATTAAAAACCGGTTTGTGTGTATTTTGCGACAGAATTCCCGGTTCGTTCTATGTAATTACAATGCAGGCTCAGCGCTTTATTTGCTTAATGCGCAGCTAGAGTTCATTATCGCTCTGATGTCAAATGACATTCACTTTTTTTTTTGGTGGGCGGCATCCCGCCTACATTTGCATGTTGACTGCGCAGTGGTGGCGCCTCAGTTGTTTGGCGCATAATAAACTAGCGGCGACTTTGACATGAACCCATTGCCGCAATTCGAATGGCAACCGCATTCGCATTCGCATTTACATTCGCATTCACATCCGCATTCGCAATTTGCGCATTAGGCGTTTCCCTCATTGTATTTAGTTTTGGTATTTACATTTTCATTATAATTGCGTGATAAATGGAAACAGCTGAAAACAGCCCTCCGTCTGGCTCTTGTTGAATTTCAATTAGGTTTGGTTAACAATAAATGGAATTAAACAACAGAATTGATGAGCGGACAGCATGCAGCATGCCACAGATTGCAGATGCTGCATGCATTAGCCGTAGACACGGCAAGCAATAATTCAAGCATTTGCATAACACTCATACGCACCATTGTCCTAAGTAAATGGCGCCTGCAGCTGAGCTAAAATCAATTAGCAAACGCTGCACAAAAGTCAAATGTAAGTGGCATATATAGAGTCGTACAAAGCAATCGTTGTCGTTGACGTGCCATATTATGATTATTAGTATGGTTATTAGACCATCAACAGCGTATGCCACACACACACGCACACATATTAGCCTGGTATTCGAAATGCGTTTGCGACCCGCAAGACAACAAAAAAAATAATGGATATATATATATTTATATGAAAAGGGATACTGAAACAGGAACTTGGCCTGCTTGGCCTAGTATTCAATATTTGAATTTAGTAACTGATACACATAACAATGGCCATTTGGCACACACGAGCTCCAGCTCCAGCTGAAGCTGTTAGCCGGGTCAGGAACGGGAGCATATCAAAGAAGCCATTAGATGGAAATCGTTTTGCGAAATTGCCACAATAAATGCTAAAATGTGATTGTACTTTAATAGTGCCGCTTGACTTTGACTTTGACTAGCACTCGCTCTCACATTCTCACTGTCTCTCTCTCTCTCTCACACTCTTTCTTCCGCTTCGTGGCTAGACACACACAGTGCCTGCAGTAGACAGCACGTGGCTGTCAGCTCCGGTTTATTTGCTCGAATTCATCCACGTTGGCAGCCAAATTCGTTGTCTGCCTGCCCAACACTGTCCGTCTGTTTTCATACAGTGAAGCCTTTTTGCGAGCACTTCGGTTTGAGCAAAACTTTCCGACCTCTGTTATCGCCTGCTATATTAAGGCAATATCTATTTCAACTATTCTTATTTTAACTAACTTTTATATAAAAATCTAGCTAAAGTATCATAAATATCCTGAATTTATATATATTTGTGTCTGATTTTATGTATATATTTGATATATTTAAGCTTTTATAAGCCCATTTAGTGCAATTCAATCTTCTTTCTTAGCAAGGTTTTGTATAGAATATATTTCATTCTATTCTTTGTGCGAACCATTGTGAATTGTCAATAATCATTGTGCTGCTGGTGTCCAGTAAATTTCTCCAGTGGATTACAGTGTATAGAATATATGCTCTATGTTCCATGTGTGTGTGTGTGTGTGTGGGTGTGCCTGGTGGGCGACAGACATACTTGTGACCGATAAGCAACTTCATTCGCGAGCCAACTCCAATTGTTGGCTATAACATTTTAGGCCCTTTTACTTGAAGGGAGTGGAAGCGAGAACGAAATAGAAAAAAAAAGCGAAAAAAATAAAAAATAATTGGGCATTTTGTTTTGGCCATCTATCAAAATGTATCAAAATCTCGCTCGTGCGCACAATGCGCTGACAAACGAGCCAACTGGCTTTGGCTTTAAAAGGTTTTAATGCGAACAAAGCCGCACACACGCACACACGCACACACACAGGAACGCAGAGAGCTGCCAATCTAAGCGAAAGCAAATTGTGAGGCAGGATAACCGCAGTTTGGTTTTGCTTTCGGCCTTCGGCTTGGCCACCGGCCCTAGACGCTTGCCACCAAATTCACACACAGCCGTGTTAATCCACTCTAATTTGTTGGCCATAATTCACTGCGGGCTAAGCCGCTTCAAGTTCGGGGGCGAGACGTTGCCGCGCTCTCGCTCTTATTCTCTTTATCGCTTTGTCTTCAGTTTAGGTCAGCCTTTTGTTTTCACTTACAGTTTCATTTTCATTTGCAGTGTGATGAATATCAGGCAAATTATCCTTTTTAATTGACAGCTGTTGTGTGGATTTAAACAACAACAAAAACAACAACAACATTAAACATTAAAGATACAGATACAGCTAGATATACATACATACTATATAGATACAGATACATTAAAGCCTGATTATGCGTTAAATTTATATTTTGGGCCGCAACAAAAACCATATAAAATATGAGCCCAACGCACAAGGACTAACAAATGGACCAAACTGTGGCCATTTCCAGGGGCCGTAATTTCTTGTTGTGCGCCAATAAAAAAGGCGCCGCACCCCGAACGCCGCTCAATATTATCCTTCGCAGCGCATTAGGCTGGCCATTGCTCTTCTCTACTTTTTCTCATTTTTTTTGTTGTGTTTGAAGCAATTGCGTTGGCATAATGAAGCCAGCGTCACGCTGTGTGGCCGGAGAGGGGGTTGATTCGGCTGTGGGAGTTGGTCATGCCTTGCATAAATCAACTGTAACTGTAACCGGGCTGCCCGGCTTCCGAAAAGTTTCGCAAGGACAATCGCCTGGGCGAGAGGAGAACAAACTAAGCCGTAGTAGCCTTACGTGCGCTGGATTTAATCGATGTACTTAGTTTATTGTTTTCAAATTGAAATTGCAAATTCAAAACGCGCCCTTGTCGCACAAAGCACCCAGCCAGCCAGCCAGCCAGCCAGGATACTGTAAGGTCCCCTTCCTGGCGAGAGAGCCAACAAATTAATGTCTGTCATGGTAAATTTAATTTCATAAATATTTGAGATATTTCGGCGCAATTTGTGCAGGTTATTAAATTGACGAAATCCGAAAGTGAACTTGAAATTTAACCTCCACCACCAAACAAAAAGCAAACCAAATGCAAAGCTAAAGAAGTGTCTGAGTGTGTGTGGGTTGTGTGTGCGTGTATTCGTGCGTTTTATGGCCAACATTTTAGCTCCTTTTGCGCACACCTTTTGCGTTTTGAGCCAACGTTTTGCTTTTTATCGTAAAAGTAAAAAACTTTTGCTGTGTTACAAAATATTTGGCACAAATTTTCTATAAAATAGAACAAAATGCAAAAAAGTGTTAGTTGAAAGTGAACGACTAGAAGATACTATATATATATACCTAAAGGATTTATGTTTAAATTTGTATTGATTTCGATAAAAAAAATATTTCCTACCAAGTTAAAGATAAAATAACTTCTTAAAGTAGATGGCAGCATACCATTTTTATATGCAATGGTTACAGGGTATTTATAAAAAACCAAAGGCGCAAAAAAATAACTTTTGCTATTAAATGAAAATAGAAATTGCTTTGGCCTTTAGCGAGAAAACAACAACAACAAGAACAAAGCGAGTCTGGAATTTATTCAGTAACAACATATTGTAGCTTGAAGCATGTTTTCCAGCAGCAGCAGCATCAGCATCAACAGCAGCAACATCAACATCAGCAGCAACAGCAGCAACATGTTGGCCAGCCTTATAGCTTAATTGTTTATTTATAAAGCAACAAATGCGAATTTTAACGAGCTTCTTTTTAATTCTTCTTAGCTTTTTTTTGGTATCCAGATTTTGTTAATTGGCCGGAGCAATTATGTTTTGACTTGTGCTCGTTGTTTGTTAATGAACACGTGTGCCACCTGTACCAGTGCCACCTGTTAAGCATTGCCTTTACTGGCAAATCAAATATGCAGCGCTACTAAATAAACAACAGCAATGTTGAATATAAAATTCAAATTTCAAAATTCCATTAAACAATTTCCATTTAAACACCCACCTAGAGGGTAGCTCGTAGTTGAGTGCTTGTATTAATTGCTGCTTCAAGTTTTTCGAAATTTTTCATTGCATACTTTTTGTTGCACTTATTAATTAAGTTCGGTGGGCAGAGCGTTGCCACGCAGTTAAATTGAGTAGATTTAGTTTGAAATTATAAATTAGTTTGATTTACAATATAAGGATGTTCTTTTCTTATGAAAATGAAAGTCGTGTTTATGGAAGAAAAAGGTATCATTAAGTATATATATTTTAAAGCACATTCATGCTTAGAGGCGAAAGCGTTTTTAAGGGTCTAAACACCCAATGTTGGCATGTGAACTCTTGTTTAGACAAGTCTCTTCAAACGGCAGACAAACATACATTTGATTTCATAATTATAATAAATCATAATTATAATTAAAGTAATTGCTGGATATCTTAATATAAGCTCGCTCTTGACTATATAACGACGTGTTGTTCTTTGACAGACATTGCCTCGTGTTGCCTAATTTCTGTGTTTAACTAGCTGCAAATCATAACTTATATATAGTAGCATAAATATTCAGGTTTAAATGTTCTTAAATATTAATAGAATTTACGTGCTTAATCAGAGCTTAGCGTGCGGTCTCTGGAGTCGAATAGCTGAGGGGCAATTATTTAAAATGTTTGGCAGTCGGCTTTTGCATCGTGGCAGCCTCAGGATTTACCTGACCCGGACCCGGACAACGACAAGGACGGTGGTCGGCCAGACTCTTCGACTATGTTATGTAATGCGAGGCATTTGCTCAATGATTGCAAACATTGTGGCAGGACCCAATAACAAATGGAGCCCTTTGTCATTTGTCTCGGCTGTCGTTCTGTCAGAAATCGTTGTACGGATTTTCCACACACACGATTAGCTGAAATGTGTGTGTGTGTGCAATTAACAATTTATGGTTTTGTAATAATTCAATCTGGCGAATAGATTTGCGCACATTAATTTTAGCATTGTTGTTATTGTTGGCCCATTCCGTTCATGCAACAGTTGAACAAACGTCGCGAATGCGCTTACAAATTAAAACACATCAACTAACTAGAATTTAGCCGTCTCATTTAAAGAGAAAATATCCCAAAATAGCTGCTCTTAAACAGCTTGGCGGCGCGTGCGCAATTCCATGTTGCAGGACTCTTAAGCTTGCGACATGAAATTCAAGTTAACTAATTTCAGTGCACATTTCTTACCTGCCTTCGGCTAATTAGCAAGCATCAAGAGTATCATCGTTGCCGCTTCCACTAGCTAAGCGCTGTCCTTGAAAGAAGCCCGCCACACACACACACACGTTGCTGTTGTGTGTGTGTGTCATGCACAACATACCCAAAAATTTCGGCAAAAGTTGTGCGGCCAAACTTTTGCTTTAACCATCAATTTTCGCAGCCACTTTTCACAAGAACACAAAACCTAAAGAAAAGCAGCAGCAGCATCAGTAAAGGCAACAAAGCACCTGCTCTTGCTAGGTGCCACCACATGTGGCAAGCGGCAAGTGGCCGTCGGGCACGTTGACAACAACAACTTCGACGACACTTTGCAATAACAGCGAGTGAATAAAATGTGCGCCATTAGATTTTGTTGCTTTTGGCGCTGCTCGCCTCAAGGCCGATGCTGTCAAAGTGAGCACACATACGCAACGTTGGCCACGGGCACGCCCCCCCTTCAACCTGCCTGACGCTGGCTGCGTGGGCGAAATTAAAACCTTAGTCCAATATGACCTTAAGTGTCAATTCATTGAAAATTTATAATTCGCCAAGCCTCAATGCGCTGACCCTGATTGCCAGAGTGTATGTGTTTGTGTGTGTGTGCTGAGTTGGCCATTTTGGTTTATGCTTTTGTGCGTTGCGTATTCGCTTCCGCTTCAGCTGCTGGCGTTCAACAATTGCGGGCAAAGTTTATGTGGCTTTGCCCAGCGGCCGTTGTCTGTTTTATTTATTCCCCACGAACACCTTCAAAACTTGCTCGACATTTTTCGCATTTTTCTTTTGCTGCTTTTCGTAAAAGCATTGAGTTGTGCATTTGTCATTGCTGCGGCTTTCTAACAGATATTGGCCAGCTTGCGAATTAAGCCGATTATTTTTGTAATCGATCTATAAATACAACCGTTAAATGTACTCTATAAATAATATCGGAATTTAAGGGGTATATATTCCTAAACTGTTCATCTTCATCTCTATTCGTCTCACATAACTTGTGTCAGAGATATGCATATAGATTTCTGCTAAAATATATTTCAAAGATAAGATGAGAGTTTAATGCTTATATTTCTTATAAATTCATTTTTAAATTTGCTGCGCGCGGGCTCAAAGTATTTCTTTTGATAGACACTGACTGTCAATGGAGCTATATGATAATGCTCAGCCACTGTGCGCTGGAAGGCATTCAAAACGCAACTGCTTTTCAGTCAGCCGAGTCGAAAGCAGGGAAACAACAAACACAACAACACAACAATAACAACAATAACTTACAGACAGGCAAAACACGATCGACAAAGCCTGACGCCAGCACAAAGTTCGCCGTGAGGCAACCTCACCTGGCGCGCCCACAAGAATGCAGCACAGCTACAAAAAAAGAAGAAGGTGAACAGCAAAAAAAAGCTGGCATAAAATTGGAATGAAAACTGCGGGCGACGACGACGACGCTGTTTGCGGCAATGCAACTTATGCAAATTTATTGGAAAATGCTTGGCAATATTTTTGCCGTTTTTTAGCGAGGAATTTTCCCTTTTCTTTTGCGCCATAACTTTTTGCATTTTATTTGTACATATCTAACGTCTTTTGCAGTACGACGTCAATTTTATTGTGAGCGAAGGGAGCAAAAAAAAAAAAACGAGAAAGAATATTTCCAATTGGGCGTAAACGACTGCACAATGCACTGTTATCGGTATACAAATAGCAACAATTTGCTTCCATTTTAAAATTGTAAATATATATTTAATAATATATATTAATAGAGTAAAATTAAAACTCAAAATATTCATAAAATGGATAAACTTTCAACTCACATGAATATACTCGTTTCGAACCTTGTGCACAGGGTATTGAAATTGACTTGAGGGCGTGTTTTGAGTAGGCGTTACGTCTTTTTGATATGCAAGTACATTTAGCGCAATATTCAACGTGGGGCGTAAGAAATGCATGCAAAAGACAAAAGTCAAAAGAAAAGTGCAATGCAAAGAGAGAGAGAGAGAGAGAGAGAGAGGGAGAAAACAAAAAATGCCTTAGCAATAACTTTCTTTGGGTCCAAGTGAATAAGTGTGGGTAGTCAAGTGAGTGTTGAGTGATTCTTCAACGTTGTGTGTGTGTGTGTGTGTGTGCTGCTTGCATCTGCATAAGGTTGCTGCCACGCCCACACACACACACACACACACAAAAGCACACAGAAGTGTGGCAAACAATTAATCAAGCTGGATCGAGAGCTAAAAGCTAAGAGCATTCGGGGCATTCGGTTCATTGTTTTAAGCTGATGTTGTTGCTTTTGTTGTTGCTGTTGTTGTTGTTGTTTGTGTATTATGACAGTGAACGAGATGCGCCATAGCCCAGTTGGGGCATCATTAATTTGTTGGCCAATTGTTTGTTGTAGCTGCTGCTGCTGCTTCGGTTGCTTTGGTTGCTGTCCAATGTTTACAGCATTTGCCTTTGTCACTTGGTCATTTTCTGCACGACAGCACAAAACATTTGTGCGGCATTTTTATTTCACTCCCGTTTCCGTCTCGCTCTTCCCGCTGCTCCTCCTTCATTTTCTTTCTCTGATATGATTTGTTTTCCACTATGGCGCTTACCACAAGGCAAAGCCAACGCTGCCGCTGCGATTGCTGCTGCTTACTTAAGCCGCTTAGGCGAGTTTTTGTGCAGCAGGCGGCAGGTCCTGTTGTAGCAGGTCCTCCGAGTGCGCTGCGTAATTAATTATAACAAAATCATTTATTCTGTCATTCTGTATGCGCCAAATCTGTGCAGCATCCAATTTCTGCTGCTGCTGCTGTTGCTGCTGCTTCTTCATGTTCTTCTTATCCTAGTTTAATATCTTAGCAAGAGCTATTTCTTAATTGGAATGCTTTAAGCGCTGCTAAAGAATCAAAATTAAACTGATTTTAATTTAAAAGCATTTTCTCTTAAATATTTAGGAAACAAAAAGTTGATGGCGATAATTTGAAAGATAGAATAAAGCGATTTTAAATTTTAAGCAATATGCACAACAAGAATCTCAGAGAAGAAACTGAATAGTAAAATATAATATACTATAATATAATATACTATAATATAATAATATAAACATTAAATGCATTAAAGTTTATTGTAATTTCTCAAAATCTCATTTTGCAATCTCTTCGCATACACTTCCATATCATTGTTATATTGTGCTACTATCATTAGCTTTGTTCGGTTCTCTGAAATGTGTATTACCCATTTTGCGTCTTGCGTTTGCTTTTGTTGGCCGGGACAGGTTTCCCATTTGGCTGGCTGTCAGGCGGAGATGCACTCGATTCAACGTCTTAATGGATAAACCAATTTAGGGCACTTTGTGTGGCTCATAATGCAGACAGGCACTGGCAATTGCTGCCTACAACTGGAGACTTAACGTATATGCAAACCTGATTGCCACATGCAACGTGCCACATGCCACGTGCAGCAGTGCAATGCTAGCAGCTTTAACAGACACATCAATTTGCATAAACGAGTACAACTTCTCGCAGGGTTCTTCAACGGCAGCGCCAACTCCAAATTTAATTAGCTGCCAGTCGGCAGTGCTCAGCCCTTTTGCCACATTAGCTGCATCAGTTGTTGCAAACTAATTAAAATTAGCTAGCGCTAATAAGCGAACGCCTGTGCTTGAATTCTTGTTAGTCGATTTGGCAGCTTGACTCACACTGCGTATGCGCAATGTGAATACGCGTGGCCCGCAGCCAAAGCTGCAAATTCGATGCAAATTTCGATTGGCTTGAGCCAACAAACAAAACGCCGGCAAGAGCAGCGAATTGAAGTTATTCCGTTTGAGCTGATTGCAAAAATGTGCGCACGACCTCCCACCGTCTGTCCGCCTGTCTGTGCGAGCGGGTGCTCACTGTGCCAGCCAATTGGCAGATCAATCAAATGCTTTGTGAGTAAATCAATCAGACAGTCAATTGTGCAGTGTTCGGCTAGTGAAATTGGCAAGCCAAAAGCATATAAATCAAGTATACGCACGAGTGTGCGTACAGTAACAACAGCAGCAGCAACAACAGCAGCAGCAATAATGTTGCAAACAATATTCAACTTTGAGCAAAGCTTAGCTCAAAGGTTTGTTAAATATTTGCAATTGCATTGCTCAAACAGTTCGCTTTATTCTTTAGTGTGTCTGTGTGTGTGTGTGTGTGCTACTCAAATTTTCACAGCTTGGCAATTAGTTGATGGCTTTGACTCGGTCTGTGGCCCTAAGCCAGACACGTTTTGCTTTAACTGCCTTTTAAATTATCACACAGTTTGCATATAAATTCAATTATTATTTACTGCTTTCCACTCTCCCTATCTTTGTCTTCTCTGTATCGTCTTCTTTCCTTTTTGTCAGCTAAATTGCTCGACAATTTTTAATAACCGTCATAAAAATGCCTGGCATTGGCCAGCGCTGTTGACATACCTGCGAACCGTCGCGGCCATATTTGATGCAATCGATCATAATACCTTTTGATATCGTTATTAAGCTTTTAGCGCACATTAAATTTACATTACACTAAATGCTTAATGACCAAAAAGTATGCAATGCCACACTCTACGACACCCCCCTCCCCTACTTTTACCCCGCATAACTTTTGCCAAGACCATGAAATTTATACGCTTGTTTGGGCTCAAAGCGCCCAAATGGCTGCAGCGTGTCCATTAAAATGCGAGCTAACTTGAAAATTGATGCAACGCCGTAATACGTCCACTTGCCTGCCGCGCACAACCGCTCCCCCACCCCCACCTCCCCCTTTGTCTCCAGTGTTCGCGTTGAAAAGTATACTATTAAAATTTTACCTGGCTAAAAGCGAAATTACAACAGCGAAAACAACAGACTGAAACAGGACAAGACAAGAGGAAAGTAGAGAGTAGACTGAACAAGACAAGAGAGCCGCAGATTCTCATAAAAGTTGTACATATTAATGAGCTTTCCCATTGACGTGCCCAAAAAAGTTACGCATGGCTACGAAAAACATGAACATTAGACGAACTTTTTTCAACATTCTACGCAACATGAACTGTTAATTATAAATGTAGTTGAACATGGTTAAAAACAAGAAGAAAAAAACTATTTGTGTACGAAAATCAAATTCTTTTACAATTTAAATTGTTTTCGCAATTAATTTTGTATTAAAACATAAATAAAATAAAATTCTCATAATAAATTAATAAAGTGCAATAAAACGAGATTGCTAACAATGAAAATCGTTGAATGATGTCATTTTTAAAGCTGCGTTTATTTCATCGTTTTGTTTTTAAATATGAAAACAAATATTAAACTGTAATGTGACCGTATACTTTAGTAATTTTGGCAAATAATTAATTTGAAACCCTTTTCCATTCGAGTGTGCACTCGCAAACAAATTAAGGTACACATATATATAACGATTTTTTTAAAATAAAATAAAATTCCAACAATGTCGATTCGTGCTCTGATGCTTTATGTTGTTGCTGCTGCTGCTGACTGGTAAATGCTGTCGCTGCAAACACCCCTACTGCGCCCACTGCTGTCTCCTGCCAACTTGTGCGCTGGCTGCCATTTAAGCAACGTAACTTGAAATAATCGAACTCATATATAATCTGAGGCATGCAACTTTTAGTTCCCAAAACACCCGCAGCTGCCAGCCGCATGCATGGGAATTTATACACACACACACACACGCTCAGCGCAGACACCCTCATGCGGGTACACATACATATATATATATATATGTGTGTGTGTGTGTGTGTGTGTGTCTGCGGTGCTGGCTGCTCCTTAGCATAAGTAATAAATGTACTACGCCGCATGAGAGAAATCGCTTGGAATGGCAGGAAAATAAATTATCGAGCTTCGATTTCACTACTCAGAGCACCCACCTATGCCGCTGCCCACCCCTTCAACTATGCCGCTCCAGTTTCATTCTCTATTTTATATTTCAGTGCTTTTTTTTTATACCTAGCAACTATAATAGTTGGGTATATTGCATCTGTTCTTGAGTATATGTATACAGGGTAAAAAGGAGAACAAGCCCACATAAGAACATATTCAAACTTCCAATTTTTGATCTAGTCGAAAAGATAAAGAGACTTAAGAATGAAGAAACAGATATTTATCGTAAAAATTTTTGAAATTTTAAAAAAGGAAAGGAAGTTAAAAAAATTTTAGATAAATGTTTACATAAATTTCAATCGAAAATTCGGTTTCTAGATTTAAACGCAGAATTTGTTATACGACCAAATCATTCATAAAAATTGTTGAGTTTTGGCAATGTTATAAAGTATATTAAAAATTTGGTATCTCGTAGTCTACTATCTCCTTGCAACTCTAGAATTCATGGGTATATTTTATTTTTCAGCAACGTTATAAAATTGATATGTAAGTAGAAACTTCGAATGGTTGAGGCTCGCTCTCTGTTATTTTCAACTAAGTTTAACTTAAATTACACACACATTAAAGTTTAATAACGGATATGAGTGTGTGTGTGTGTGTGTTCGTGTGTGTGGACATGTGTGGAAATTTGAGATGAGGCCTTGTTTTTCAATTTGCCTTTATGTTTGTTTGCTCGTTTGCCTTTTCAAACATTGGGGTTAGCAAAATATTTGTTTGCGCATTGAATTTCGCATGCTTTTGGCATGGTACACTGGTCAGCAAGGTCGCAGCTAAGCGCATATTTCATAAATTTCAATTATTGAACAATTGACAAAACGCTCGGACCGCGCTCAAGGCCACGCGAACAAATTGCAAAATGTCTGAAGGAGTGGTAAAAAAATGTGAGAGCAAAAGTAAAAGCAAAAGCAAAAGCATTGCATACTTTTCGGAGACCGGCGACAGCTGTGTCTCTTTCGCTCCGAGTGGATGTGAGTATGTGTGGTCGGGGCAGGTCATGTCAAGCAAATGTTCAACACAGTCTCATTAATCATGCCAGCCTCTACACACACACACACACACACACACACACATACGCAGCTCCTGCTGCTGCTGCTGGGGTCAGCTTTCTTTGCGCCTGAATTTTGCGCTTTTTTGATTAAAATTCAACTTTTGACTCATGCATTGTAATGGCTGACATCATTTGCTTGCCGTTGCCACTGGCCACCTGTGCCCGGTCAACGAACAAATGTTCAAAACACACACACGCAAACACTTTTATATATGTACATATGTATATGCATATAACTGTATATATGCACGTCAGCCAGCCTAACACCCTAGGGCCAGTAATCTTTCAAACACAAAAAAATAAACTCTGGAGAATTAAAAAAAAAAAAGAATTAAAATATAATATTTCAGGCGCCACAATCTATATACCCTGTATGAATTTGTAAAGATATATTTGCATTTAATTGAAATAAATATTTATTTTATGTTTTCTTGCAGGGTTTTGTTTTGTGTCCCACTGAAAAAACGCGTAATAAAGGTAAGTTGTATAAAATTTGTTACTTCACTTACTTTTCTTTTTGTTATCACAGATTTTAAGATCTGATATGAAATCTCAATAATAATCGTATCAATCTTTAACCCAAAAAAAAAAAACACATGTTGCCGGATGCATTTCATTTCCCTTGTTACCCAAAAGGATGTCCGGCTACAGGGTACCCATGTATCAAAAGACTCTCGCTTTATTCATACTTTACATATACATATATATATATATATACATTTTTTTTTTTGTGTTTGTCCAGCAAACTAAGAACAATTTGAACTTTTAGTATTTATTTATTTTTTGTGTGTTTTCTTTGTTTATTTTTTGGCACAACGAAACGAATTCATTTATTTCAAAATACGGTATTCATTTTTGCTGCCTATTTTTGGTAGCGGCAACGGCGGCAACGGCGGCGGCGGCGGCGTCGGTGGCGGCTTTTAGGGTCCGTTCGTCCATTGTGCAGCTGTCACGTCCGTCATCAGCATCAGCTGTCAAAAGCTCGGAAGCCGACTACGTGCCGTGTGCGGGCTTTGTATGTGTGTGCCCCACATGATTGTATGTGTATATGTGGGTGTGTGTGTGTGTGTGTGTGTGACTGGGCACCCAAATGTTTGTTAGTTTTCATTACATGCCTCACTTTGTTGGACAGCAGCAGCAGCTCACTCAAATTGCCATCAAGTCCGTTGAATTGTTTGCATCTGACAAATGAAACTGTCCACGTGTCCGTTCATCCGTCCGTCCATTTGTCCGCTCAGCTGCTAATTATGTAATTAATTTCGGTTACTTTCCTAATGCTCCTGCAATCGATTCAAGCAGTCGACTAAAAGCCTGCGCAAATATTTGCTCTGCACTTGACCGGAAAAAACACGAAAGAGGTTTCAAAAAAAAAAAAAAATGGCAGCGAACGAATTACATAAAAAGCATTTGCCAAATGACAACAAAAAGAATTTGAAAAAATCATTCGATGTGCAAATATTTGCGCAAAAGCAGCATTAGTAGCTGCAGTAACAGCATCTATTGTTTTCGATACTTGCCACCTGCCACATGCCACATGCCACAAGCCACTGTCTCGTCGTGACTCTGTTTTTGGCACTTTGCTTTGCTTCGCTCGTTTTCAGCCATTGCCGAAATCTCAGTCTAATTACTTTGGTCATTTAAACAGCAGCTAATTGAGATAAAATACGACTTAATGCGCATGCAAATTGTTCATTTTTCATTTCGCTTCAGTTCTTAAAATGAAAAAAGGAACTTGATAACGGAACGATTTTATTGTAGAATTGTTTTTAATGTACTTGAACTTCTTTTGTATATATTTTTCTATTAGTCTGTTTAAGAAGAGGATAATCATTCATGATTATCATGCATAAATATATTCTGACTTGGTTTATTAAATCCTTAGCACACCTGAAGCCAGTTATTTGTTGCTTTCCAAATAGAAAATAACACATTTTCACATTTCACAGAAGCCAACTTTTGCAATAATAGTTTTTGGCTTTTGGAGTGAAATATGTGCTGCACGAAATGTTCACAAGATGAAACTTGATGTGGCATAGTTTTGCGGTGCGTTGCACGAAATATGACCAAATGAAGCTGACTGCAAAAGCTAGAATATTTCCAGAATGTATGGCAAGCAATATTCTAATGTAGTCCTTAGCAATTATGTGAGTTTGCTGTTTGTCTGCCAGCCGCATTAACCAGATCTCATCGCCCAATGCGTCAATTCTGGCAACAGCAACTGCAACAACAACTGCAACAACAACTGCAACTGCAGCTAACACTGGCTGCCAGCTGGGCCAGGAACGACAAAAGCAACAGAAGCCACAACAAGTTTTCCGTTTCGTAACCACATTTACCAATGACAACTGATACGGAGCGGAGCTGAAAGCTAAACGAGTGAAAAACTGAAAACATAAAACTGACTGAAAATTTGTTTATTTTTGTATTTCTCCATTTGTACCCTGCAGCCATTGAAAAAGGGGTAGGCAAGCATTTCTGATCCCATTTACTTGATCACAAATCAATTTAACCACGTTCGTTTATCCGTTTAAATATCTGTCACTTTTTAATAAATATGTTCCTTTGAAGCAACTGAAAACTGTGTACAGTGTATCTCCCAGTCGTGCACACCCCGTCGAGAGTGTTCTTCTTTCTTTTGTTGCCTTATCTCTCATGATGCATTTTACTGACAATAGTTTACATCTACAAGTTGTGTTCTATTATTTTCAAAGCTGCTGTTTTCGTGTTCCATATCTCAATTGTCTGTCTGGCTGTCTGTCTGTGTGTGTGTTAGCCAAACTAACAAGCGGCAAATCGCTTGGCACCACCCGCCCCATCTCTCGCACTTGCAACAAAATCCCCATTCCCTCTTTTCTCTCCCTCTGCAAGTCTCCGTTAACCGCAATCCGAAAACCGTTGCGCACCAATCGCTGCGCATTGCGGTCAACAATTTTGATTGTTTTGTGGCCAAGATAAAGTTCGTATGCCAATATCTAAGCTGTGGCCAAAACTCTGCCTCGGCTGCGACATCGAATCGCACAGATTTCTTGCCACAGTTGCCTCTGTTGATTGTCTGTGGCCTCTTCTCGATTGGTGCGCCAATCAACGGTAAACAAGCATAACAGACAGTTAGTTATACTACACCAGCAAAACGTAGCTATTCATAAGAAGTGTGAATATTTGAACAAAAAATGCAAGACTGAAAGATACCCTGTTGGCAGGAAATTCAGTATAAGAATGGGAATGCTTTTTAGGTAAATAACTTATTATAAAAATATATATATTGATAATAAATAAAATTTAAAATTTAAAAAATGTTTATTAAATTAAATAATTTTAATATCAATATTGTTAGCATAGGTAGATAAGACCTATTGAACTTATGACATTGGTCTTGAAACTAATATATTTTATAATGCGAATTCTCTTCGCAGTAGTTTTTAGATCAAACCTAAATATCTCTTCTTCCGCACTTTATGACATTACAGTTTTTTATATAAACTGGATTTGAATATTATTTGATATTTACCACAAACTAAAAAAAAAACCCGCAACCAAACCTGAAATTGAACTCTATTTGCTAAATTCACGAAATACCTTCACTCATATGCGTTACATACGTCATGATGTATGTGTGATACCCTTTAGGGGCCAATCGGGTTTGTTGTTAAAAGCCTTTTGGCAGTTTTTTATTTTTATGCTTATTCAGCCGGCCCCAAACTTTTCGCTTTGGCCAAACTCTGACGCCAACTGGCATACATTTTATGCACTTGCAATCAATTTGCGCCCATAAATTCCCTGTTTCGCCTGCTCCCCTCGTCAGCCCTCGACTCAGGGTCTCTGTGTGACGCCCCCCGAGGCGCATCTTGTGCACGTCTGCGACATGGCCAAATAAAAGCTAAAAGCAAGCATAATGGTGGCTGCTTACAACCCTTTGCTGCAGCAAATAAAAATTTATGAGTCTCGGCCAGAGTCAAGAGGCGTGCTGTGCCGGGGGGGAATGGAGGAGAAAGAGGGGACAGGAGGAACGAGAGCAAATAAAATATTGGCTAATAATCGCATAATAATACCAAAAGGATTCGTATTTGGCCAAGGCCAGCAATAGCATTTGGCATTATGTGGTATGCCCAGGGGAGATATCCCACACACAAATACACACACACACACACACACAAACACACACGCTGTAATTTGTGTGCGTCTACATTGCGTATACGCAATCCACTTGCCACGCACTGCGAAACCATTTTCTTCACTTTCGCCTCTCGCTACGCTACTTTGTGGCAGTTAATAATGCCGCTGCTTTATTGGCTGACTGATGGGCGGGGGCAGAGAGAACTGCTCGGGGGGGGCGTGTAAAAGTGTTTGCGGGGCGTCGGTGCCAAAGTCGCTACTTTGGCATTAATAATGACAACTCGTTTACTGCCCCGCATCAAATGTAGCTCAATATCTGGACTTACTGCGCTTAAGCTTCCTGAAAGCCGGGCCAACAAACACCCCCTTATCAGCTACCTCTCTTGATCCTAATTGTTGTGTCAGCCCTGCCGCAAGTGTGTAAAATAAAACGTTACCCCTGTGGCAGCTGATGATAAGACCGTCTGTCTGCCCCACTGTTCGTTAAACCGGCGCCAAATTGCAGACGAGCGTTGCGTTTAAGTGCAACCCTCCTCTTCCACTTCATTCTCCCTTTGCTCGCCCCCCCCCGCTCGCGTATCGCAAGTGCCTATGCTCAAGTTGTTGCAAGTTGAGCGCTCTTAAAAGTTATGCCCCTATTCTATAATATAGTCCCCGACAGAGCCTAACGACTTTGTCATCATTTTTGGCTCTAACAAGCGGTAGCTTTTTAGGCTGTTAACAGGGCTAACACTACTTTTTATAGAGGGTTCATTTATTAAAAGCGATTTATTGCTGTTGTAAAATATTTAATCAAGCTGCAAGATTATATTAATCTTGTTTATGAAAATAGCTAGTTCAAGTTAATTATTTAAAACAAAACAATTCAAAATCTTTAGAAACCGATTATTAAATATGAAAATTAAATTTTGAAAGAAAAACCAATAAAATAAAATGAAGTTTAATAATTTATGCATAATTATCATGTTTTTTCTTGACTTGAAAGAAATATCAGAAATTTCGAAAATTTAAATTTTTTAGTTTCTTTAATAAGTTTTCGAATTTGAATTTTTTCAAAAATATATTTCACTGCAATATGAATTAAACCAAATTATGAAAATTAGCTGAAAAACAGTTTAAAAAAATGTTCTGCCCGTTTGCTTCTCTTTAATCTCTGCTGTAAAACGAAAGAAACCCTTCGTCAGAACTAAATTTTATTGTTGCACCAGCTTCCTCTTCTCTATAACATGCTTAAGTAAGTGTCATTACAGCATTGTTTAAGAAAGCGTCGTCACAGCATTGTTTTATGTCGGCCCTAAAATAAAGCTAATGGAGCTATATGTGTAACAATATGGCTGGTTAGCTTAGAGTTGCCGATTTCTATAATTCCATGCAAACATTTTAAGCTCGAAGCTTTCCTTGCAACATTCTAAATGCTTGCTCTTCTGCTGTTGAGGCAAGTGTAAAGTTAGTTCGTGGCATACCAAATTGTTTCTGCAGCGCTGTTGTTGCGGCTGCTGCTGCTGCTGCCGCTGTCATTGTTGCACCTGCGTGCTGCAACTTGAGTTAAACTTGTAACTTTTAACGGTTTTTAGTTGTTGATAGTCCAAAAAGTTGGCAACTGTTTTGTGCTGTTATCGCCAAGTTGCGGCTTTGGTTTTGCCTTTGCCTTTTCACAGCCCCTCCTCAGCGACCGGTAACTACAACTTTAATTAGGACGCACGCCTGCAACGCCTCCCCCCAGCCCCCACCAGCCTTTTATAAGCTAAGCAAATCGTTTGCTTGTTTACATTTGGATCATGCATTTTTAATGTAGCTTTGCCGCTTTAAAGCGTGCCATGCACAAAAAAAAACACGACAAGAGAATTGAGCAAAGCGAAATACATACATTTCAAAAACACACACACACACTCACACACACACGCACAATATGTGTCAGCCACATTGTGTTGTGAGGGTAGAGCAGCAGCGGCCATATGCGGAAATCACTAAAGTCATTTCCTGTCGCAGCGCCCACAAATGTTGTAAAAGTCATGAAAGCAGCACTCAGCTCACATTATATTTGTTGTTGTTGTTGTTGTTGTTGTTGCTGTTGTACCTATACATAGATATATGCATAGATAAGCTGCGCACGATAAACGTGCTTAACGCTGAGCCGAGGTCAATGGGTCGTCGCCTTAAACGCTCGCTGCTGCTAGCAAATGTCAGCCATACTTGTCATAATATGCTCACACACACACCAACACACACGCACACACATACACAGGCTTAGCCATTAAATGCCGCAACACTTTGGCTCTCGCTTCAGCTTTCTTTTTTCTGTGCTCTTTCTCTGAGTCTGGCATTCGAATAGACGCAAACAAACCTCACAAAACTCAAGACACTTGCATGTGTGTGTGGGTGTGTGTGTGTGTGCCTGGCATATTTCTAAAAGATTTTGCCACACATCTCTACAAACACACACGCACACACACACACACACTCATTCTAAGCGCAGCCATGCAAAATATGTCGACATTAAATAACTTCAATCTACTCCAAAGAACTTGTTTATGCTGCTTTTCCCAGACTAACCAAACCTCAAACCCCGGGCTCAGTAAACGCCCCCGCCCGCCTACTAGCCGCCCCTATGCCTGGTTTTTAGCTAGGCGCGCTTTTTGACATCTTAGCTAGCAGGAATTTATGTGGGAATGTGCTTTGAAAGTGCGTCCATCTATGTGTATGAGTGTGTGTGTGTGTGTGTGTGTGTGTTTGTCATATAGCATACATTTCAGCTATAGCTTTCACTTGGATAGTTTGTATGTCTGCATGTACATCTCTTTAAACAGCTTCTGCTTGTCAATTTCTTCATCTTTCTCTTTATCACTTTTATTTATTTAGATTTTTTTTTTTGCATATGTGTAAGCCGTGATTTGCATTGTAGCACAGGATTTGCAATATGTATGTATATATGTACATCTCGATCATTGCAATCTCTTAAAGTATAGCCTGAGCTAGCTGCTGCTGCTGCTGCTGATGCTGCTGCTGCTGCTGATGCTGATGCTGCTTTGAATAGCTTTTGCTAATGGCTTTGAGTGCTGACCAAAGGCACTGAAATTCATCCTTGAGACATTTTCACTATAAAATGCAAGCAAAGTGGTCGGCTTGAGAAGTTGTCAAAATAACAAAACTAAAACCAAAACTTTAAAACATTATTAATATACAAAAATAGTAATAAATAATAATTAAGAAATATACCAAATACTGCACTTTTAATAATTTTTATTTTCTGGTTGTTCAAATAAACTTGAAATCTAAAAATTAAATTTTATCTATTTTTTTATTCTGTTAAATATTCCTTTTTAATTTCTACCCTCGCTCTTAATAAATTTACAACGATTTCATTTTAAGCTAATTTATTGCTGCAAAAACTATTTTGTTTACACCAGCAAACAAACAGTTTTTAAATAAAGCAGTTGAATAAAATGGACATTTTGCGTATTTTAGTATTCGTAATAAATTTTATTCACCAAAAATAAAAACAAAAATTGTCTAAGAAAATATAAAAAAGAAATTCTTTGTTTTAAATGTAAACAAAATTGAAGAAATTATTATATATTATAAACTCTCTTTAATCATCTGCTTAAATTTACAACTTAGATTTAAGTATAATACATTATTCATTTGCGTTTAGTACATTACAGACTATATATATAACTGTACAATAGAATTGCTTTAAGTACGTACAAAATTTACAACTAAAACTCTGGTCTTAATATTTGGCACAAAAATCGACTAAAAATAGAAAATTTGGTTTGTCCGTGTGGCCAGCCGTATGAAAATATTTACAATGAACTTGCAAAATGTTGAAAATTTAAATTGAAGAACTTATGAAGAGATAGAGGGGGACAGGTATTGACAGTGTGTGTGTAGAAGAGAGAGAGAATAATGCACTTTTCAAGCACTTTTTGTGTAAACACAAAAATGCAAAGTACCAAAAAGAAAGTAGAAAAACAACAACAACAACAACAGCAACAAATTGTATTTCTTATGCCTTTTGCTTGGTCGAAAATATAAAAATTACTTCGTTTACATTTACAAGCAAAGGATGAGAAGTTTTTTTGTTTTTTTTTGTTTTTTTGTTTTGGTCAAAGCAGGATGTTGAACGCAAAACGGGTCACGCAGTGACCAGACAAGTAATAACACTTGACGCACGTCCGGCGCTTCCTGTTTGCCAGCCGGGACGTGCCACTGGACGTTGCCAGCCAGTCTCAGGTGGCTGTGTGTGTGTGTGTGTGTGTGTTTTGCTTCGAAAACTAGACGAAACTCTCCTGACGTGTTAAATTGAATTTCAGCGTCGAAGAGGACGGTTTCCTCGTTTTGGTTCTCGCTTGAGCCTCGGGCGTCTGGTGGCCACTGCTAAACGCTGCTCCGGCAGCGCCCACGCCCGCTCCGAGGAGCAGCTGTTCCTGCTGATGTGCTTGCAGCAATTGTCGCGCCAGATGCGAGATGTCGCCGCTGTAGCCGCCGCTGTGATCCAACTGGCCGCTGTTGCCAGCCGGCGACGTCGCTGCCAGCGACTGGCGCAGCAGATCCGGGAGGCGCCACTGCTCGAGCAGCTCGGCGCCCAGCGTGTGCGAGTCCTGGACGAGGCGGGTGAGCGTGTAGAGTATCGCCTTGATGCTGCGCCGCTGGGCATCGCATTCGGCACGTGAGTCGTAGGTCTTGTAGAATTCCGTTTGGTAAACGGACGTGATGAAATTTATGATGATGCCATTGGCCAAGTGGCCGTGGCACTTCTTGTTCAGCGACATGTTGTGCAGCATCCCAACGATTTGCTCCTGTGTTCAACGATAAAAGGACACAAAATGTTGATGAGCAAAAAGAGAACAGTAAAAGTTGAGAGGCAAACAAAAATGCTTACAACCAGCAGCGGGCAGTCAATCTGCTTGTTTGTATGTGTGTGTGTGTGTGTGTGTGTTTATCTGTGCTTGCTTGTGTGTGTATTTGCTTGGCCAAAGGCAAATGAAAAATCGTGGCCAAGATTGTGAAAAAATTGCTTTGCAAATGCACAAATAAATTTTACGAGCTACAAGCAAGCTTTCAATAAAATTGCTGAAAACCAGGGTTGGAAAATGCGAAAAGAACGGTGTTTAATGATTCCAACTCTGGTTAATTCTGGTTAATAATGTGGAAGTTTACAAAATGGAAATGGAGCAGAATTTATGGTTAATCAAAAATAGAATAGAGTGAAGAAAAAAAAGTGGAACTAAAATTAAACAAAATTGGAAATGGAAAAAGAAATTAAATAGAGTATGAAAAAACTAAAGTGAAATCATAATTGCAAACAGGGCCAATGGAGCCATAAATGAGTCAAAAAAGGAACCAAAAAATGGTACCAGATATTATTATATAGAAAATTAGATTAACGAGAAAAATGGAATTGGAATTTACACAGAATTTTTATATTTAAACAGAACTTGATCTGGAAATTTTTAAATTTAATAAAAATTTCACTTCAAATGCTAATAAATTACCTAGTTCTAATTTAAAATGAATCTCAAATAATATTAGTTGCTTTACATTTTAGTAAAGTGGGTGACACACACACTTCCGCACACTAGTTCCACACTTGATTAAGCTGCCAGCCCTGTTCAATCCCCAAAGTCAAAAGCTACTTACATAGAGAAAGACGCTGATGCCGCTGCTCTGATGCTCGAGCGTTGAAATCAGTTTGGAGATGGCCTCGTTGGACATGATGGAATAGTGTGAGGTGACCTCCATGCGGCTGAGATTGTTGAGCGCCGCGGCGCACAGCAGCAGCGTCTGGGCGCAGCAGTCCGGCTGAAGCAGCGCCGCCAGGCCAGCGACCAGAGTCTCGGCGCAGTCCCTCAAGCCGGCCACACGATGCTCGGCGCCGTGCCAGCTGGCCGTGATCTGGGCCAGCAGCGAGACCGCCTCGCGGCGTTCGATGGCGCCACGCTCCGGACCGGCGCCGGGCACCTGTAGAATGTCCCGAACGATTTCAATGCCGCCGCAGCTGCCCAGCTGGGCGATGGCCTCCGGCGCGCAACAGATCGTGGCGAGGGCGCGCAGCGCCAAAGCCCGCACCGAGCTCAGCTTGTGATCGAGCACGATGAGGAGCAGGGCGCGCACCGCCTCGCACTGCACAAAGGCGTCCGACAGCGAGGCGAAGCCCTCGTAATCGATGTTCATCAGGGTGGCGACCATGTTGATGTTGGCGCGCAGCAGCAGATCGCAGCGGCTCTGCTCGATGCTCAGCACCAGGATGCGGGCGAGTCGCTCGAAGATCAGCCGCAGCGTGATCAGCGTGTGCCGCTTCAGCAGCTGCACATCGTCCAGCAGCGACTCCAGATTGATATAGTGCTGTCGCTCCAGCGAATACCGCGTATCCCGGCTCACCGTGCGTATCTGTTCCAGATGCTGTTCGTAGCGCCGCCGCTCCGCGCGCGCCTCATTGAAGAAGATGCCGCGTCGCTCCAGCACGCACACAAACTCGTCCAGGTGCACCAGCAGCTGTGTGGCGCCCGCCAGCGCCTCCGGCAACGTGGTCGCCTGCAGGCCGCTCAGAACGCGCTCGCAGCGCTCGAAATGCGACTGCAGATTCAGCGCCTGCTGCTGCAGCTGCCGCATCAGCTTGGCCACCGCGCTCGTCGTGATGGTGAAGTTCTTGTACGCCTCCTGGGCAATCGATTTGTGCTGCAGCATGCACATCACCTCCGGCTCGCACTGCCAGCGCTGTTCCGTCCGCCAGCTCTGCACCGCCGCCAGCTCCGGCTGAACGGCCGATTTCGTCCTGTTGCTGTTGGCGCGCGCCTTGGGCGTGCTTGTGCTGGCCGTAAAGCGACCGCGCAGCGGCGAAAGTGGCTCAAATTTGAGTGTTGCCTCATGATCCCGATCCTCTGATCCTGCTCCTGCTGTTCATCGTTCGCGCCAAACGTAACCGTTTCGTTGTTGTACGGCGGCGGCGCCTCGCCAAAATAGACGGTTTCATTGTTGTACGGCGGCGGCGGTGTCAGCGGTGTCACCGGCTCCTCTTCGCTGGCCGAGTGCTGCTGCTGCTCGTCCTCCCCCGGACGCTCCTCCTGCTCCAGCTTCGTTTTGCGCGCCAGGCGCTTGCGTCGACGCACCGCTGGACGCGGGGGCGTGGCCGGACTGATGGCAGCCAACTCTTTGTCATCGTCCAGCTGAAAGCTATCCAATTGCTGAAACAAGCGACTGCGACTGGCCTCCAAATCATCGTCCTCCTCATCCCCGGCTGTTGTCGCCTGTTGCTGCAGGCCGCTGAAGGATATGCGACGCGTCACACTCACAAGCGGGGAGTAGAAGGCCGAGTTGCCCACGCGCCGTATGACAGTGGGCGGCGTCGCCACCGAACGTAATGATGTGGGCGAGGCGGTGGGCGTGGCAATTGTGGCAGCCACAGCGGTGGCTACTGTCTGGCTATTGTGTTGCTCCTCGTTGTCCGAGAAGCCCGAGTCCTGCTCGACAGAGAGAGAGAGAGAGGGAGAGAAAGCAAAGCAAATTTTTGATATTAGCTGACAGAAAATGGTAATGGGCGTGATTCCAGTTTGCGCAAATGACAATGGAATGAAGTGGAATGAAACGGAGAGAAATGCTTTATATTAAGTGAAATCGAAGAAAGGTTGGAATTGGCATTGGAATATTGAAATTATCTTTCATCTTAAATGAATTTACGTGTTATAAAATAAATAACTTTTAAATGTAATAAAAAAATTTATAAGAGCTTAAAAGATTCACAATTAAACACGAAATTTTTTAATGTAATTATCTATGGAATTTAATTGAAATTAACAGGAACGTTGGAATAAAACGAAATGTTTATATATGTTTTAAAGATAGATACCGTTTCGTTGCCAAATATTTCACTTGCAATCGCAAATGCTGTTTTTATACCCTGAACCCATTGAAAATGGGTAAAAAGGGTATAATGGTTTTGTGCAAATGTATGTAACAGACAGAAGGAAGCATCTCCGACCCCATAAAGTATATATATTCTTGATCAGCATCACTAGCCGAGTCGATTTAGCCATGTCCGTCTGTCTGTCTGTCTGTCTGTCCGTCTGTATGAACGCGTCGATTTCAGAAGACTACAAAAGCTAGAAAGCTGATCTTGGTCTCAATCGGTTTGTATATACCATACGCAGATCAAGTTTATTTCAAAACATCGATAACTCTTTCCGTTTTCTTATTATCGATATTTATCGCTTTTTTGACTCGGTTTTTTAAGCATAACTCCCAAACTATAAAAGCTAGAGCCACCAAATTTATTTTTTTATGTTCGCGTAAAACATACGAAGAATTTAAGCCCTTCAGGTTTTGGATACCTCCCCCCAATCGCCCCCAATATCAATATAACCAAAAAAACACAAATCAAATACTACACACGTGCAAATTGGTTTGTAGATACATTTCGATGATCTGAATAAGTCCTGAAAATTTCATAACGATCGTACATTTAGTTTACGAGCAAATCAAGAATCTATTTTCAGTAGTGGGGGCAAAGCGCAGCTGCTTGGCAATTTCTGTGTACATGTGCACGCATACATATGCACGTCCAGAAAGTCTTGCGTTTTCCTAGGAATTTTTTAGGCAACGGTTAAATTGAATTTTGAACACAACGAAGTGCAGTCAGAGCGTGGTCCAGTGGGTAAGAGTTGTGGCGCACAATGTGGAAGACTCGGGTTCGAATCCAGCGATGGTTGAGCAACGAAGAATTTATTTTTCCGTTTTCTTAATTATAATTATTAATTAATTGTACCGTTTTAATGACAAGTGCAAAATATTCGTTTTTCTTGATTTTTTTGCGATGGTTAAGTAATGTTATATCATATGTCAATAAAATGGTAGTGTGGTGCAGTTGATAAGAGTTGTGCAGATTAAGAAGGGTCAGTCTGAATAAGTCCTGAAAATTTCATAACGATCGTACATTTAGTTTACGAGCAAATCAAGAATCTATTTTCAGTAGTGGGGGCAAAGCGCAGCTGCTTGGCAATTTCTGTGTACATGTGCACGCATACATATGCACGTCCAGAAAGTCTTGCGTTTTCCTAGGAATTTTTTTAGGCAACGGTTAAATTGAATTTTAACACAACGAAGTGAAGTAAGAGCGTGGTCCAGTGGGTAAAGTTGTGCCCTATAACGCGGAGGACCGGGTTCGAATTCAGCGCTGGTATGGTAGAGCAATGTTGAATTCTTTTATTTTTTCGTTATTTATTCATAATTATAATTATTATTAATTTGTATCGTTTTAATGACAAGCGCAAAATTTTCGTTTTCCTTGACTTTTTGCGACTTTAAGTAATGTTATATTATTCGCGAAAAATGCGGTAGTGTGGTGCAGTTGGTAAGAGTTGTGCATCTTATCACGGAGGTACCGGGTTCAACTCCCGCTTGTGGAGTATTTATTTTTTTGTTGGTAATTATTAGTAAATTTTATTTTTTAATTTTTAACAGGCTCAATACTCATCAACTGCCGAGAGTTTGTGTGTATGTTTTCATTTCTGGGTTCAGGGTATCTTCTAGTCGGGCGGTCCCGACTAGAGCAAACTCACTTGTTAAGGAATTGGGAACACGCTTGCGACATCGAAATTGGAATCGCTGCTAAAATATTTTGATAACGCACCTGACTGCGCAGACTGCCGGGGCTGTCGTGCTTGTGCAGGGCAGGACAGCTTGGAGCTGTTCTGCTCATCGTCCACCTCCTGAATGCTGGACAAATTGCCGGCGTGTTGGCCCAGATGCCGTTGCAAAGCGCTGTCCAGAGATGCGGGCTGATGCTGCTGTTGTTGCTGTGCTGTGGCTGCTGTTGCTGCTGCTGCTGGTAGCCGTAATTGTAATGCGAGTAGAGGCCGCCGCTGGTGAAGCTGCTGCCCGTCTGTTGGCTATCGGAGCCCCACCAGACCTTGCTGTAGCTGCGCTGAAAGGACATCGCCTGCCGCAAGGACCAAACAGATAACAGCAGCGAAAGAAGAAGAAGAAAACGAAAGAGAGAACATTATTATCGTACAAAATGCAAATCAGTTATGTGTGTGTGTGTGTGTGTGTGTGTGTGTGTGTCAATCATTAAATAAATTGCCTCATTTGTTTAACCGCTTTAAATTCATTTAATTTAATGCAATTAACGCCTGCTTAATTTATTTTCAACACGGCCCCGAGGCGCCATCGCCATTGGCGCACTCAACTAGCAACCGACTAAGTTTTAAAGTTAATACACTCACACAAGATGAATAAATAAACAAACCAGACACACACACAAATACACACACACACATATACATATATAAAATACATATTAATATCCGTTACAGAAAAAATTAAATTTCCGCCCAGCGACACAAATCATTATTTTAATCAATATGCTACAGATCGCTGACTTTTCGGCTCTGCCACATCGAGGGGGAGGGGAGGTGAATTTCAAAGAATTTCACTTATGTTTGGATCTTTGGTGCGTTTGCTCAACTTACTGACCCGAATGAGAGATGTCACTTAACACAATTTAAGAACAGGCTGAGAAGATATTTGTTGGCAACAGACAGAAACATTTGCCAGATGGAAGCGTGTTTGAATTCGTGTTTTCATTCAATGAAATTTTGAAATATTTTTAAAATTCAAATTTCTTTAGTTTGTTGCATTTAGTAATTTATCATTTTTCGATATTTAATCACAATAATAATTTATGTTTTGTTGTATAGAATCTATTTTTTGTATTATTTGTTTTAACTTATTTTTAGTTTTCGTGTTCGTGTCGTGCTCATCTTAAAAATATATGAAACACGCAGCCATCACCAACACTAAATATTTGGTTAAGGTTTTAGTTTAGAGTTTGGAGAGTGAACTTTGGCAACGGGCTTGATGCAAAGATGCTGTTATCAAAATGGCATTTGACATATGGCAGACATAATTAGACCAAAGGACCACAGCAACAGAGAGCCTGCTGCCTGATGTGGCAAGCGCTACCTCTCTCTCTCTCTATCTCCCTCTCTGTCTGTCTGTCTGAATGTTGTACATATATAATTGTGTTATAATTTCAAAGTAATTGATGTGATGCCAAATTGTGGGCAGGTATTTATGCAGATTTTATGGCACAAATGACTCTTTGCCTGTTTTGGACATGGCCCGAACGCAGGCTGACCATAGAAATATGCGCAGCTGTAGCAGAGCCAACAACAACAGAAACAACAGCAAGAGCAGATAATGTGGGCCAAGTTGAAAATGCAAATGTTGGCCAAAAGCATTACGCTATATTATGCAAATGAAATAAAGTAATTATGCCGCACATTTGTGCTGCGAGTGCTTTGCAATTTTTGTTGCACGCATTTTCGGGGTTTACGACTCCCAAATATTTTTGTTTGCGGCGGTTGACAGCAAATATATATATCTATATTTACAGTGTATTCACATATTTTGCTTAATTTTGCGGCTTTCAATTGTTGCAGCATTTTTATGCATGTTTTACTGTTTTTCTGTTTACTGTCAACTGTTTGGTTTTGTTTGGCTTTTAGCATAATTGCAATGTAATAAAAACCGTTTTGGCCAACGGATAAAACGCAGCAAAGCGTTACCAGAAAAATGCATTTATGGCTCAAAAAGTATGCAACATTTTTTGGCAGTTGTCTATTTGATTTTTCACATATTATTTACACAAAATAGTTTTACCAAAATATATATATATATGTATATGTATAATAGTGCCAAAAAGAAAATACATTTTATGAACATTTTCACAAATGTGTAAATATTCCCAATGTAAAAGTTGTAAAACATACACTTGGCAAAACAAACAATCAAAAATGTGCAAAAAATTTAAATTGAATTAAAATTAAGTAGTAAACATTATGCATGGATAGTTTGTTAAAATAGAAATGAAAATTTCACCAGTTAGTTGTGAAAAGTTGTAACTAAATATTTTGCTTTTTATTGAATAATTGAAGGCAATATATATATTTGGGAGGGTGTTTTAGAGTCCTATGATTATTGCATTAGTTTCGGTTTGCAGATAATAAGTTAAGTATTTTTGAAAATATATATATATTTTATCCCTATATAAATATGTTATAGCTCATTTGAAATTTATTTACATTATTTGACTTCCTTTTAATTAAATTTTAAATGATAATTTATACGTGCTTTACTCGTAATTTTTAACAGTGTTTTACTTTTTATATGCAAATCATTAAGTTATAGTTTTTTCTTAAATTATGCTCTATAATTAATTGTATTTATATTTGTTTAGTATTTATTATAGCTTCTGTTTGACTTTTAATTAAACTGTTTATGTTTTGAAACAATTAAACATTTATTTAAAAGCAAAACAAATTTATTTTGATATACGCTTTAAACTAAAAGCAAAGCGATTTTTTTTTATTTAAAAAACCGATGGCGACGGCGGCTAATTAATGAAGAGCTCTACAAGCTGATTGAGTAAAAGGGAAAGAGTATGAGAGAGTGAGAGAGAGGGGGAGCGGGAAACGCGTATTCGGCTTGCGCAATTTATATGGCGCAATTCGCCGCTGGCGTATCGGCGCTTGCCACAACGTTTGCTGCAAGGCGATAAAAATTAACGGTACTTAATACCAATATGGAAAATCATTAAGTGATTTATAGCCACAGACGAGAGGCAGCATTAAAGTAGCGAGGGAGAGAAAGAGAGAGGGAGAGGGGGTAGCTTAATACAAATGAGTGAACAGTAACAATATATTTGCCACGATTAATATTTGTCAGCGCTCTTAAAGCAGGTTTTCGGACACGCAGCTAACAAAAAAAATGAAAATAAAGTTTTTGCGCGCGTGTAAATGCAAATAAAGGACCGAGAGGATATACCTTGTTATTGTCCTGGCAGAGTCCGGGATTACGCTGATATTAACAGAGTTTAATGGCCACAAAAAGGTGAACAAACCAAAAACAAATAGGTTATATATGCCGAAAACTGATTAAAATTTAATAATTATATTGGAAATAACAAAAAATACCAATTAAGTTAAGTTTTTTGAACAAAATTGCATTTATAATAGTTTTCTCGATGAAATTATTAAATTTCAAATAAAGTTGAAAAGTTTTTGTTAAATATCTTTATTGTTATTCTTTTTAGATATATAAGCTGATATGTACAATAAGCATCCTAGAATAGAGATAAACGCATTTTATAATACAAATACACATCTAAACAATGTCAAACAAAGTATTTTTTAAGATTTCCATCAAGTACTCTTTTTCTCATAATACAAACGCAATAATATCATTATGATAAAGGATAAAGGCCACAAACGAACACACAAAAATCAGGTGCGAAAATTGGAAAAAAGGGGAAACAAATAAAATGGGTGAAAATAATAATTATTAATTTGAATACGCAAAGAAAAAAAAGCAGCATATATTAATAAGATTTCGTTTTAGATTCGCTTTGCTGAATTATTTTACGATTGTAATTTTTTTGTTGTTTTTTTTTTTGGTGGCATGAACACGAATCCTGTTGCACACACACGTGTAAAATTTCCAGCCACCCTCTTGCTGGCTGTGCGTGGGGGCAGTCAATTAACAAACGCGCCACATAAATTTTAATATCGAATACATATTCGCTTTTGTTTTTTTTTTGGTATTTGTTTAATCAAGATAAATGAGCGCCGCCGCTGCCACACAGCACAGCACAGGTTTTTGCCCAGCCAAAAGGGGGCTGGGGCTGAGGTTGTAATAGTGAAAGCCAGCACCAATCTGTGAATAGGTATACACGATATCTATATATATATATATATATCTGCATATATATTTATGTGTATATAGCTGCTACTTGGGCAACGCTTTCACCAGCAGCGTGGTCGTGAAATTGTGCGTTGGCTTGCCATTTGCCTCCAGTGGTGGCGTTGGTGTGCTGGGGGGCGTGGCCTCGTTCTTCTCCACATAACCAACGGTGGTCACCTGCACCGTCGTCTTGGTCAGGTGCAGGGCGCGCTGCAGCGACGCCGCACGGCCATCGTTCATGTTGCCCAGTCCCTGATCCTGAAGCGAATTCCGCGCTAGACCATTACCCAGACCCTGACCCTGTCCGTGTTCATCCTCGTCGTCGCTGTAGTCGCTTGTCCGGGCGCTGGAACTGGCATAGGAATAGGGCGATGCCAGCCGGCGTGCCGCCAACGGCAGCTGATTGCCGCTCGTCCGCTGCTGCAGCGTTGTTGTGGAGGCGCCCGCGGTGATGTCCTCCTCGGAGATGTCATCGAAGGCGGGTGGCGGCGTCGACATGCCCGAGAGCATCGACTGCACAACGGGCCGTCCCGAGGAGCTGCCGGCCGGCGTTGCCGGCGTGTTGGCCGCATTGATGGCGATGGGCGTGCGGGTGAGCGGCGTGCGCAGCTGTGTGGTGGATTGCTTGCGCTTGGAGGGGGAATGTTTGAGCGGAAATGTGGGCGTCTTCTTGAACACCTGCTTGCCCATGGCGTCCTGGAAGCGCTTCGCATAGAACGAGGGCCGGCACACGGACACCGTGTCCCCATTGTACAGAATGCTCTTGAACGTGTGCTCCAGCTTCTTCTCCAGCCGGTACGACTGCAGTATATCGATGATGCCAATGTAGAGCATCAGGCGTTCATCGTTCTCCGAGCGGGCGGGTATGCCGCCCTTCGGTTCGTCCACGCCCTCCTCGAGCGTCGCGTCCAGATCGGCCGTAATCGACTCCATGGCCGTGGAATGGGCCACCAGACGCTGGCGATTCATGCTGCGCGTCCGATTGAGGCCCGCCGACGAGGTGCCCGGTATCGATGAATAGGAGGCCACCGGCTGCAGTTGATTCAACTGATGCACCTGATTCAGCTGATTGCCCTGATCCGCCTCGGGTGCATCGTCGTCGGCGGCCGTTGCCAGCGGTGCGAGGCCCTCGCGTCGCTGCAGCTTGGCGCGCGCGTTCCGAATGCGCTCCTCCCGCTTCTCCTTGGCGGCAATGTCCAGATTGTGTATGCCCACCAGGAGCGAGTAGTCCATGATCTGGAAGCTCTCCAGCACCATGCAGTCCCGCTTGATTGTGTTCATCAGCGCCGTGTATGTGTCCGCCTCGAGGAAGATGCCGTTCGGATGATGTTCGGCAAAGTCCAGATCCTTGAACGTGGGACTCGCCTTCTGGCGCTCCGCCTTGGAGGCCTTGCGCCGGAACGTCGAACCCTTCAGATCGTACTTGGCGTGCATTTTAATGTCCGACGGCAGCAGATTGTTCATCGCCACCAATCGCACGTTCTTCGAGTTGTAGTGGAAGCAGTAGAGTCCAAAGAACTTGGGCAGCAGGGTGCGCGGATTCTGGGAGAGATTCATGTAGTAGCCGGGCAGCAGTTTCTGCAGGAATTCGCACTCCTTCTTCTGCACCGTCTTGATGATGAACTCATCGTCGTCGGTCAGATAGAAAATCGAACCGGACGCACCCGGATTGGACAGCTCCCGCATCGGTGAGGCGCACATCGACATCAGGAAATCATCCGGTTCGATGTTGAACAGATCCCGAAAATACCGAAACGCAATCGGTGCGTACACCTTGAACCGGAAGTCGCTGTAGTGGTGCGCCGGCGTCAGCGAGGAGCCGTCCGGCGGGAACGCGATCGTCTCCATCTCCCAGAAGTCGTTCATCAGCAGGTCGCGCTTCGGCTTGTTCGCCAGGCTGCCCACCGTGTGCTGTATGCCCAGCTGGATGGAGCCCATGATCTGCTTCGACTGGATCTTCTTGTAGGTCACCTCGCCGCCCTCGGCCACGCGCCGATGCCCGATCTTCTTCTCGTGCCGGCCGCCCGTCGTCGACGGGTTGCGCGACACCGTCGCGTCCGCCATGGAACTGTCGCTGTACACCTTCGGCAGCTGCGACGCCGCCGCCGCGCTCTGCTCCTGCTGCAGCAGCGCCAGCGATTCGAGGCCGCCGTGCGCTTCGGCCGCCTCTCTAAACAGGTGTCGCGACGTGCTCGCCAACGCCGGCGGCGGCGTGCTGGGCGGGGTGGCTGGCGGTATGGCGGGCAGCTGTTGCGGCGGCGCCTCGTTAATCGAGTTGTTCGAGCTGCTCAGCCGCAAACATGGCGCTGTCTCGCTGCTGTTATTGTTGTTGTTGTTGTTGTTGGGCTGCTGATGCTCCAGTTGCTCCTCGAGATCGGATGCTTGCTTCTCCAGAGGCTGCAGCTCCAACTCAATTTGCGTCTCCATGCTGCTGTCGCTGTGCGTGTAAATTAGATCAGATTAGAGCGAAGAGCTAAGAATTATGTGGCTCTCAAACTGTGAAAAAAGCAACGCGTTTCAAATTGCAGCTCAATGCGTGTGTGTGTGTGTGGATGAGTGTGTGGCACAAAAACAAAATGTCACGTTTGCAATTGCACAATAAAAGCCCAGGTACAGTATACGCTAATTATGGCGCACAAAGCAAGGCCTGAATAAAAGTTATATGACTAAGCTGGCTTTATATTAAATTTGTATATATTTAATCCGTTTTATATTATTCGCCATAGCGTGTGTGCACTGCACTTTATAATAAATAATGAAATAAATCGACTCCGCCCAGTTGAACGCACAAAGCTGCATTCAATTTTGATTAAACTGTTAAGCCAGCCAATTTTCTGTTCTCTTTCTTTTTTTTTTGTATATTTCTTGCTATTTCTCGCTACTTATTTCCCACTTGACTTAGTCAGAAGCAGCTGCTCCACTAACAGTCATCCCTCCCCCAACCCACAGCGATACTAAATACGTTGCTTATCTTTGTTTACCCAAGGAACAGCAACAACAACAACTACAACAACAACAGAAACAGAAACATAACAATTGCAAACAGTTTTATCGCACGCACACAGCAAATAATAATAAGCGAACAGTGCTTCCCAAACTGTGCGGCTTTTAAGCTAGCGCTGTTAACCGTTTAACAGCTAACCGCTAACAGCGCTGTTATTTAAAGTGTTTCTTGTTTGTCATTGGAATTTAGTGGAATTGTTGATAATTAATAAACAAAAAAATTAAATGTATATATTCGATTGAATTGATATATTGAACAATTGTTTGCATATGGCAACGTTAGGAAAATCATTTATTTTGATTTAGAAATGGAAAGCAAATACGAAAATAAATTTGTGTATATACACAACTAACTGTGTATGTATTTGATTTATATATTTATTTTTGTACTATTGTCACACGCGCTCTTGAATACGGATATATGTATATACGGATACGGAATTATGTATAACACATCTAAAAAGCCTGACAAACGGAAAGTTTTCATATTATATTCAAAATTTTGCTGAATGAATATATCTATGTAAATTCGTGTATATTTTTGCCAGACGAATGCCAAATTGTGGGCGTTGCTTTGGGCAGCCATACGGCTTTATTATCTTATCAGAAATGCACAACTGGAACGTCATAAATTCCATTAAAATTTAATAGGCACATCCATTGTCAAAACAGTTAAGTAATATTTAACAGCGCACAGTTAACAGCGGCTTAACAGTGTCATGGAAAAGACGTCGTAATAATTACTTTTTGTTGTATTTGTTTTAGTTGCTGAAGGTATTTTTTTTGTTCTTGTACACACATGAGCTTGCAATTAAACGCGATGCCCTTAAGTTTGCCTTATTTTTTTTGCCATTTGAATATATTTATTAGCGTACTTACACACAAAAATGCTCGAGGGGAAACGCCGCTAAAGGTCAAACGCACGCACACACACACACAGACTGTCGTATATATGTATATACGTTTGGCCAGTATGTGTGTGAGTGAGCAAGCAACAAGTCGCTGTTGTTGCTGCCTTTGTTGGTAGCGTTGGAAGAAGTGGTTTCGTTTAGCACTCCAGTCCGTTTGCCGAGCGCTTCGAATTTTCTCTTCTGTGTTTGCCCTCTCTTTTATTTTTGCACTAATGATTTCAGCTGTGCGCTGCCCGCTTGATCTGCTGCGTCGCTGCGTCCGATGGTTCTTGTTGTTGCTGCTGTTGTTGTTTCTGTCCGCACGATCAATGAGTGTAGTGTACTTTTTTCTTTTTGTTTTTTCTCTTTTGCTTCGTTTTGTTTTGTTGTAGTTGGCGTTGTTCTTGATGCAGCTTCGCCGTTTGTTGCCGTTGTTGTTGTTGTTCGATATCCAGTTGATAAATTGCTTTCATAATTTACAAATCCAACAACAATTTCAATGAGTGTCTGTGTTTGTGAACGTGTGTGTCGCCTGGTAGGTTTCTGTCTGATGACGTCGGCTTCATCGGCAAAACGGCAAATTTTCTTTTATGTTGCGCCCAGCAGCGACTGCGGCAGCCGCATGACGACCCCGAACGAACGAACGAACGGCTCGCACAGCCCTCGAAAAATAATATTACAAAAAGACAAAAAAACAACGCACACTCGCGCAACAACAATAATATCGAATTTGCTTGAATATCGCACTCAATTCCGTTTGCCTTCCAAAGTGAAATCTCTTTTTGGTTTCTTTTTTTTTGGTTTTTTTTTGTTAGTTATATGGAAGCGCCGCAGCACAGCTGGCCAAGTCGTACGCGCAGTGTGAGTCAACTTTGTCGAATGAAGGTGCGCTCCGACGAGCAGTGGCCGCTGGGCGGCTGGCTCGTGTGTTAAAGCAGTGCGGCTAGCTGGTGCTGTGCGAGCGAGCTAACAGGTATAGTCTCGAGTGCTGCAAAATGCCGCTAAAAAGCGCCATCTAGCTGTCACCGATAAAGAAAGATCAACGGCGACAATCGATAGCAATTCGAAGCGAACGTTAATTTTTTCAAAAATGACCGGCAAACCAATGTGCCCGAAATCTAATTAAAATATATAAATGCCTAACGGGAGCTTAACGCGTTTTGTTGACTGCGGCGGTGACTTAACTAATTAGATTACGCCCGCCGCAGAGTTCGCCCTGAAGCCTGCTAAGCAACGCCAAATGACCCGCCCCATTTCGCCCACATTTCGTGGTGTTAATTTACAGCCACAATTTAATGCGCCTCATTAGCAGCAGCAGCAGCAACTGTAATTTTCAATTGATTAAAGTAGAAGGAAAAATAGAAATGGAAACAGAAACGCCTCAAATCAATAACTGCGGTCAGCGATGAGTAATTTTAATGGAGCCTCATTAAAAATACAACAAAGCACAATTTTCAGATACAAAACGCTCATTGCAAATGCCCAACAGCTAGTCAGGGAACGATTCGTATTAACAATTGCCGCGACCAGTGTTTAATAGCGCACAAATTTATGCACATTCCAATTCGCTGAGCTGTCAATTGCCCCTGGCGAGGGGAGCGGGCTTTTTCTACTCATTTCTTATGTAATTAAAGAAATTTGTTGTTGTTGTTATTGTTGGTGTGGTCGCTTCTTTGTTTAATTAACAGATCGATAAGCAAAAGTGTCGACAAATCAGATTCATATGTAAATTGCAAATACTAATAAAGTTGTTTAGGATGGGATATGTCGCCCCCCTCCACACTACCATTCTCTTTCCCCTTTTTGAACAGGTTTCCAGTTTTCATAGTGTTTTGGTATCGTATTTATGGCCAGCAGCATTCTCGATTTGTGCTTGAAAAATGCGCCTAATTAATTGCGCTTTATCAAAATGCTTAGAAATGCAAATAAGTCACAGGAATTTGTATAAACTAGTAAATACCCTGTAAAGTGAACTGTATATTTAGATAAGATATGTTTTACACCAATAAGTAAATAAAAACATAAAATTTGCATTTATATGTTGGAATAAATACTTTTTTAAATTTAAAATTTGTACTATTTTAAGAACAATTTAATATATTAGTATCTTTATAGTGTTCCTGATCAATTTTAGCTAAAGAATTTTTATATACATGAGAATAGTTTTTATTTTTTGTGTGTATGCATATTATGTTGTTTGTTTGACTACCTTTATAGGGTATATTAACTTTAAAAGGCAGCTCATAATTTATGCAACACGCGTAGCAGCAGTCCAAGTTGAAGCGGCGACAGTTAACGGCACTTTTACCATAAGCCAAACACAATTGAGGCCTCAAACAAAAATGGTCTTCATTTTATTTTATTTAAACCTTATTTTTTGGAATGCTAATAACAAAAGCGATTTATGATTAAATACGCTAAATAAATGTTTGTTAAAATTATATTCAAAGTTCATGTAGTAAAGAATTATTAACACGGCCTTATTAATGTATTGCTGACAAATAAAGGTTAAAGCGGATTTGTAGAATATATAACTCAAAGAACAAATAAATTAGTATTCAGAATTGGTACAATTTCGATTTGTCTTTAAATTATTATAAATATTTTTCGACTAATTAAATAGTTTAACTATTTTACCTTAATTGAAATTTATTATTGATTGAAGGCAGTGGGAAGATTATCGCAGTTTGGGTCAGCTTTACTTAATTAATCGCCACTTCAATTATGCATCAGTAACAGCTTTTTAATAGTTGCGACATTAAGTGGCAAATAATAAAAAACTAAAAAAAATTAAATATATATATATATATATATTGATATATAAACGCAAAAAGTAAAATAAATTGAATTGAATAAATGCCAAATAAGCGCAATAAATTTTAATCGCTTTGTTAAGCATTTCCCATTTGTTTTTCCCAATTGTTGCTTTTGTAGTTGCTGCCAATTTATTTCGCTTATTATTAATATTATTATTATGATTAAACGGGTAGTCCCTATTTATGTTTTTTGAACCTGCCTGGCAGCTGTTGCACTGATTATAACGCAAATTATTTATTTATTTAATGCGCCGCACTGAAAGCACTTTTTTTTAATCTCTTTTTTTTTGCTTTTTCTGCAACGAATTGTATAATTAATTGTTGTCATTCAAGTGACAAACAATTAAATAATAAATCATTTTTTAAATAATTGCGCAATTATGTTAAATGGACACTGCGGTCACGCTGATTGGGGAAATCAAGCCGTGTTAAATACTTGACTTTTTGAACTCGTGAACCTTAAATAATTATAGTGCATTCTTTTATTTTAACTATAATTTGAGTTAGGCGCAGTTTGAATACCCTGCAAAATGTTGATCACATATAGGAAACGATCATATGATCAGCTATATTTTATGCGAGTTCAAAGAATTTAGTATATATTGATATGAAACTTAACAATTTAACAATAACAATAAAAATAAACCTTTCAATTGATCAACAATTCTATCACATAATCGCAATATCTGCGCTTCACGTAGGGTATATAAAATCGAAATTGAATTATGTTTATTTTATCATTATAGAAGCAACAATAAACTAATGCAAGGCAACAATAACAATTGGCAAATGGCTGTTTCATAGAATTTCGCTATTGACCAACGGGCGAAATTTATGACACACAATAAGCGCACACAACACTGGCAACAATGCATGTTACTCAACACTGGCAAACACTGGGCTCCAATTACAATTTCTTGCCATTGTTAGCATTTAGTTATGAGCAGTTGGTCAAATGTTAAGGCCAAACCATTGTTGTAAGTTAACAGCCCCCGCCCCTCTTCCTGCCCCTTCCTACTCCTTCCTGCCCCCTCCCATTTCCTCAAACTCGTAAAGCACTGGCTCCATATTTGGCAGCGAGCTGGCATTTAATTGGAAATTCAACGAAATACTAATTCTCTCTAATTACGCTATCGAGAATTGAGAATCGAGTGTGGAGAATTGACAATTGAGAAGCGACAGTCGAGGCGACATTCGCTTTACAAAGCGCCGAACTAACGGTAGCTAATGCCATCGACACCATTGTCATTGATATCTAATCGGATCGGATCTTGGCCAAATGTGAATGTGAGTGTGAGTGTGTGTGTGTGTGTGGCCCGCACAGGTGACTGACTGCGAGTGTAACTGGTTTTGCGATTCCGCTAATACGCTATTGTTGCATGCCACATGCTCCACTTGCCGCTGCCGCCTTGTAATCAAGTCAAATACCGCCTTGACATGGTCAGTTACTGCAGCAGCAGCAGCAGCAGCAGCATCAGCATCAACTCTAATGGCTGCTCTTTAGCGGCAATCAGTGTGAATCGCGTGTATGTGTTGCATGCCACATGCAACGTGCCACACGCCGCTTGCAGCCAGCTCAATTACCAGCAACTTAATCAAAATATCAGCAAATTTAATTCACAATCATTTCAATTCACACCGCCAAACAGTTGAAAAAGAAGAAGAAGAAAACTAATTGTAAACAAATCGCGATAAGCTCAAATTATTTGCAAACGAACAAATTGATTCATGGGCATTACTCGTTAACGGGATTACAATTAAAGCCACAACTAAACGTGTTTCAAATTAGTCAAAAGTCGGCCTAAAGTTAAAGTCTTTCGAAATAAAAGTTTGAGCATTTACAAGTTTTACCCATGTCCCAAGGGAATTTGTACTGAAAAAAAGTTTGACTTAAAACTTGTAGATAAATTTCAACTGAAAATTCGGTTTCGAGATATAAATGCAGAATTAAGAAAGGGTGAAAGGTTTGTGGGGTAAAATTTTGACATGAAATTCGACCAAAAATTCGGTATTAAGATGTGATTATATTCTTAAAATATATAATAAACCATTGATAAAAAGTCATTCCTTTTGAAAATCGGTTGAGTTTTGGCGAAGTTATGCAGGTTTACAATTTTGACCCTTGCCCAAATGGGAATCGTTGGGGTAAAATTTTGACATGAATTTCGACCAAAAATTCGGTAATAGGATGTGATTATATTCTTAAAATATATAATAAACCATTGATAAAAAGTCATTCCTTTTGAAAATCGGTTGAGTTTTGACGAAGTTATGCAGGTTTACAATTTTGACCCTTGCCCAAATGGGAATCGTTGGGGTAAAATTTTGACATGAATTTCGACTAAAAATTTGGTTTCTAAATTTAAATGCGGTTTGCATAAGGGAAGCAAACCATTGATAAAAAGCCATTCCCTATGAAATTTGCTTTATTTTTGACCAAGTTATGTAGGTTTAATGTTTTGAGCCTTTGCCCATTTGGAATATTCTAAAGGCTGATCTACGATTTAGCTTCGGAGTTGTACATGGCAAAGTGTTGTTTATATAATCCACATCGTATTATATTTTGTGTTTTATTATAAATAGTATGCTTTATTATATATATTTTCTTTTGACCACTTTCAACACTTTTTATATAATTTGCAAAAGCCAATTCCAAGCTTCCTCATTTCTCAAACAGCTCCATAACGAGAAATTCCCAATTTCAGCTCGGGTTTGCTTAGTCAACTTTGTTATTTTATTTTAATGTCAATTTCAGCTTTAGCTGCTGGCTGCTCAAGATCGCTGATAGATCGCTTGGTTAGGGGGGCGGGGGGGTGGTCAGTTTGAGGTAGGTGCAAAGTATCTGCCCGGTTGTCCCTGCCGAGCTGATGACTCATGGGATCTACAAATGCGGCACAGAGAACATTAAGAAAAACACAAAAAAATATACAAACAAAGCGCCACAATAAAAAAAATCCCTGAGTCATAAACGGGGCGGCGAATGAGGGCGTGGCAGAGTCGTTGTCGCTGAATCCTCAGCATAACAAAGCTCACCGCACTTGTAATTACTGTTATAGAGAGGGCGTATAAAGAGAGCAGAAATATTAAAAGGTTTTATTTTTATTTTTATTTTTATTGATAAGCTGTCCAAATATTATTTTTACTGTGTGTGTAATCACAAACACTAGCTTGCTGGGGTCAGGCGTAAACATAAACCCCCCCTGCTTATGAATATGACAATGAATACGGGCTAATATTCAGTTTATGGCAAACTTACCGTTATTGTTGCTGCCGTCACTTTATCGATAAACAATGTCGAGGTAATCCCAATGCTGATACGGGAAATATTTATTTCAAGCACGTGTCACACGCTTAAGGAACACAAACACATAAACACAGCACAATGATGAGAAGTGTAAGAGTGGTGGGGGGTAAGACACCCACAATGAGATAGTAAATAGTTTTAGACTACACAACGGTACACACGAAAAGACGAATGTATTGTACGAAAGAAACGCGACGATCGCGCGACATTTGCGTCTGCGTTGTTCGAATGTTCGCAGCCGAATGACTGTGCTGAACACTCAATGCTGCCTTCATGCACTGAAAGAAGAGCGTAAGCAATCGAGAGAGCGAGAGCGTGCGAACGTGCTTTACCTGAGAGCTGATAGCGCGTGTGCTCTCTTTGCTGGCAGCTGCTGCCGCTGCGCCCAGTTTTAAGTCGCCCTCTGCATCGCTGCTGTTGTTGTTGTTGTTGCTGTTTGCTTAATCATATTGTACACAAGTTTCGCATAATGCAGCGCATTGTTCGTCCCATTGCTTGTTGTAGTTGTCGTGGTGGTTTCTGGTTCTGCTGCTGCTGCTGCTGCTGCTACGGCTTTCTTACTTTTTCTTATCACGGTTTGCCGTGACGTATTGCACAGCTGTGCGCTCACCTCACAACGAAACCGGTAGCAAATGTTCAGTGAGCGCATACAAAGAGAGCCTGTGTGTGTGAGTGTGAGGTGCGATCTTTATTTTGCGGCTGTTCTTGTTATGCCAGCTCTCTCTCCCTCTCTCTCCTTCTTAATCTGGGCATGCGCGGCATTCCATTCATTTCGATTCTCAGCTGCCGTGATTTCGTTCTTCCCTTGCGCGCTGTTGTTGTTGTTGCTGATTTTTTTATTATTCTTCTTCAGTTCTGTTTGCTGCATAATTACACAAATTTTTGGCGCTTACTTTTTCGTTGTGTCATTTGCATAGCAGGCGAACACGTTAATTGAGCGGGCTTGCGAGGTGAGTTTAAACAGTTTGAATAGCCCAAGCATTTCCGTTTCGAAATAATTGCTTATTGATAAGTTTTCGACGCTTTTCAATGGGGCAACCCGAATAGCTGATAAGATTCTCAATTTAGTTTATGGCCAGCGCAGTTGTGTAAACATTAAGGTAGCTGATCAATCGAATAGATAAATATAAATATATATAAACGAGCGACTTTTTCTTTTTTAAGCTCTTCACTTGAAGCGTCGTCGGTGCAAACAGTTCGACAGCAATTAAACAATTGAATAATCGTAATAAATATTATTAACGACGCCCACCTGACAACCCAAACCCAAACAATTGAAGCCACCCACGCGCGAATGTAAAGCAATTTTGCCAATTTTATAACAATTTCCAGCTGGAAAGCAACGTACGCGTTCTCGAGTGCGTCTGCGAGCGCAACTGCGTGAAAGTAGTTAAAAAGCAATATGCAAAAGGTGGGGTAAATGGGAGGGAGGGGAGGAAGGGGGGAGGAGGTGGTAAATGGGTGAAGTAATCACCGAAACATATGTATGTGTGTACGCAAGCAAATTAAAATTGAAAACAAGCGACAATTTGAGAAATGCGAAATAGTGCAGGACTTGAAGTTACCCTGTAATGCTACAAATTTAAGTATTTTCATATATTTTTTATATTTGTTGGGATTGGTTCTTGGAAAATTATTAAAAATTTTATTTTTATTAGTTAATAGTATTAAATAAACATAAATTCATTAATTCTATACAAAAAATTAAGATATATAAATGTATATTCTCTACTTCATAAGATTGTTTCCTGAAAAGAAAAAGTTATTATTTATTTGTTTTTTATTATTATTATTATTTATTTTAACTTCAAGATTTACTAAGATCATATAAGATAGATTCTTAAAATAAAACTTGACTGTATTTTTGAATTTATTTTTTTTATTTTATGTTATTTAAAAAATTTAATAACAATATTTAGGTTCTACCTCTTTTAGCTATCCTACAGAGTATTGCAATTGTTGTCGTTGCAAGGAAAATAAAGTTTGCAACAAGCATGTCGAACTATTTACAAAGAAGGGAATCGTGCAGAGTGTGTATGTGTGTGTGTGTGTGTGTGTGTGTGCATAGAGGAAGACACAGGCGCATAAAGAAAGTTCAGAGTGCACACGGTGAAAGGAATTTCGTTTCGACGAGCAATATAATTTGTCAGTTCAAAGACCTTTGCACGTGAATGCAACAACAACAACAGCAACAAGAAGAAGAATAACAACAACAGGAGCAAGAAAAGGAAGCGCAGAAGGAAGAGGAACATCAGCAGCCAGGCACAGGATGCACACAGAATTCTACGTGCATATTTTGCTCGAGATGTTTACACTGAATACGAGTGGGCGAGCTAAAGAGAAAGAGAGAGAGAGAGAGAGAGGGAGAGAGTGATGGAGCGAGAGACAAATGTGCCAAGTGTGCAGACGTGAGCAGCACGCGACCCGTGCCTGCCCCCGCCCCCGCACACAGTGTACAAGAGAAAAAAAATGTAATCAATGTATTTTTGTCACGTTAACGAAATTTAGACTGCTGAGCCAGAGAATGCAGCAGCAGCAGCAGCAACAACAACAGCAGCAGCAGCAGCAGCAACAATTCATGCAGCTGCCTTTGCCTTACAGTTTTGGGCTGCAACTGAAATAAACATAAATTCTGCCGTGCAATTTTGGCAGCAGCCAAGCGCACAAAAGGATTCAGCAATAGGTACACACACACACACACACACACACCCATCACACACACACACACTCATGTGAAATGTCACTGTCGTTTGCTGTAATTATCCTCGAACTCAACTAAAATTGTCGCAGCTGCCTTTGGCTCGAGTGAATGTGCGCCCTCTCTGTCTCTCTCATTCGCTCTAGTTGATCCTCTCGCTTGCACGCGCACACAATTCAATTGCTCAATTGCATGTTTGTTAGTTAATATATGTGTGTGTGTGCGTTATATGAACTACCCCCCACCCCTGTGCCTTAGCAGTGATGTGTGCCTTATGCCACGACTTCCGCAGGCACCGTTCACCCCCCGAGCGCCGTCTGCGAGCCCGCAACTGAGACGGAGCGAAGAAAACTTAAGTGCATTATGCGCTAGCGTCTGCCAGCTGTCTGCACCCCTAAGTTGCCAGACTCCTACTGAAATACCCCCTCTCCCTCCCCCTGTCCACCCCTCCCCTCGTGTAATTGAGTCGAACGTTATCTTTGCTGATGTCGCAACTATTTCGAATATGCTGCGCATTCGTAAATTTATGAGCAGCGCTGCGAGCATTCGCCTTGGCTATTTATAGACCGAACTAATTGCATAACGGTACATCCAAATGCAGCGCACATAAATCGAACTATCGATAAGTCGTCAATTGCCCAAAATATTATTATCTAGCCGAAACTTTTCTATATAAGTGCACTTAGAAGCCGATTCGTTTTATTTGAGGCGTCAAATTGTGATAAGATATTGAACAAAATTAATTTGATTAGTTTTAAACGATTTTTAATCTGATTAAAATTTAACTTGTGTTGTAATTATATTTTGTTTTGAAATACTTTAATAAATTTTAACCCATTCAGCTGAAATTGGAAAGATCAACGTACTATTCTTTATATTTTTATTATATAATATTTTAACTGCGCATATTTTACTATATTTTAAAGATTTTTAACATTACATTATTATTATATTTATTTAATAATAATTTTTAAGACTCAATTTCTAGCTCAGATATTGTTTGGTAAAACATATCTTTTAACTTTAATCTCTTGCTTAGCTAGAATAATCATTTTTACAGTTATAGTTTTATACACAACAACAACTAAGCAAATAAATTCCAAAGATGCTTTAATCTCGTGACTCATGCGCACCTCACACGAATTTCTCATGTGTCAGCGAGCCAAAAAAACAAAATAAGAATGAAAACCAATTAACAACAGCAAGAGAAAGAGAGAGAGACAGAGCAGCATCTGTTGTGATTAACTCTCTTCTTTGCTTTACTTGTTCGGCATTGCACCTTTTGAGGGTGGCTAGCATAAAAGCGAATAAATAAATAAAATATGATTAATATCAATATTTTGCTTTGAGTGCGGCGCGCAATTCGACTCCTTATTATAATATTTACCGCTGCTTCAGCTATTTTTTTTCCAGTCAGCGCCGGCGTCTTATCAGCGACGGCGGCGTCGCCAGCCAGCTCTGTGTCATCATAAAGTAATATGGGGAGAGAGAAAAAAGCATGCCATGCACTAAAGAAAAATAATTTAACGACGCGAATCGACGCGCCAATGAAATCAAAAACAAGCACAGACACCGATAGCAACGCTGCCGCTGACGCTGGCGTTGACGTTGACGTCGACACCAGCAGCAGCAACAAGTCGCGACAGCGTCGTCGCTTGGCTGTTTACCTTGTGTCAGTTGTCAATGCAGCGTGAAAAGAAAAAAAGTTGACGTCTCAAGTTGCACAGCATTTAACTGTTATCAGCGTGTGTTGTTCTACTCAACCAACCAACCTCTTCGCTCTTCCACGCGAACTCCCTCTTCGACTAACTTAAGAGCGCATATTGACTTTGCAAGCATTGCACCAAGTGCATTGAAAACTTTAATTCCACAGCGCTGTTAAGCAGTGCAATTATGTAAGCATGGCTGAATATCAATTATGTTAAATTAACAGCTCAGCAATTCTAATGTATGCGCTGTTGTGAGTGAGTGTGAGAGAGAGCGCATTAGATCATACTTGCTTACATCAGCCCTTGACCGTGTGGACCGTTTTGTCTTGCTGAATACGCTCAAGCGGCGCTTATTAAGTCATAGCTAAAGCCAAAGCAAAGTTCACAGGCACTTGACGCCCGCATAAGTATGCAACATGCTTGTGCATGTATTGAAGCTGTTGTTGTTGTTGTTGTTGTTGGTTGCTTTAGCTGCTACATCCGCATTGTGTGCATTGTCGTAATTTACTATTTTAGTAGCTTGCGCACAGCACACAAACACGAACACACACACACAATAGCTTTTGTTTTAACGGCTAGCGAGATGGAGTGCGTGCAAGCGAGATGGCAATAGAGTACGCTTCACTTGAGGCGCATTGTTGCTTAAACTTGTGCTGAAAAATCACACAATTTACAAGTGCTGAACAACAGCAAAAGCCACGACGCTGTGGCCTATCTGCCGCAAGACAGCAACAACAACAACAACAACAACAATGGCAACAAGTTAACAATGCAGCGGCTTTTATATTAACAAGCACAGGCAACAAAAGCGTAGGCGAGAATAAAAAAGGAACCGGAAGGATAGCTGCCGACGATTAAATACCCTTGCAAACATAAGCAGGGCTATATTATACAAAAGTTGAACGTGAGTTTCACACATTTGATCAGAATTTCTTGAAAAACAAAAAAAATTGTTGTAGTCTTTTCTGTTACACTTTTACCGATTGTTCCAATTGAATATATAACCATATATAATAATATATAGCCAAATTTTTTGGAATAGCTCAGAAAACAAGAAAAGTTTTTATACAAAAACACATTTTTTAACCGTTTCTTCAAATTTATTGACACATAGTTCTGTTTTACATGGCTTCGATTCGAGTTTTGACATCTCCTTCGAAGCGTTACATATTGCGTAACAACAATGTAATACCCTATGCAAGGGTATAATAACAATAATAATAATGTTGACAATGACGCAAAACAAGCGAAAACATTGCATAAACTTGAGCGCACACAAACATGACATGGGTATACGGGGATGTATGTGTGCGTGTGTGTGTGTGTGTGTGTTTGTGTGTGTTGGAGTGTCGAAATTTATGCTGTGTAAAATAATGCGATGAAGCTTAAAGAACGCCGCGTAAAACTCTTTTTGCGCCAGCGCCATTTTAGCTGCTTATCAGCGTGTGTGCGGGGTCTTAGTGCAATAACATGTGTATCTGTGTGTGTGTGTGTGTGCGGCCTGTGCGTGGATTATATAACAACTCGCTGCATTTGAACAATGCGACGCGCTGGCTTTTGTTGTCGGCCCAAAGCGGAGCAGACAACACACAAAATTTTGTCTACTTTTTTAAAGTTTTTTTCATGCTTCTTACAGCACTGCAGCCATGTGTGTGTGTGTGTGTGTGGAAAAGCCAAAATATTTGAACAATTTGCGCTGCAGATTTGCTTTGGCAGCGGCCACAAAGCGCCGCTAACAGCATTTTCTTCTCCTTGCTCTCGTCTAACTCGCACTCTAATACTAGCTCCCTCTTTCTGCCTCTCTCTCTCTCTCTCTCTCTCTCTTTCTGACTCGTTTAGCATCGTTAAGCTTTCCACTTTCCGCTTTTGTGTGTCGGCCACATTTTTCGTGCTAATATCGTTAAAATGTTATTACAACGTAGTTTTTGCTTTAAATTTTGTTGCACTTTGCACGCTAACCCCCTCGCTCTCTCTCTCTTTCTCTTGCTCTCTCTTGCTCTCTCTTTCTGTTTCTGTTGCAAAAAATTATCGTTAGTTTTGTGCTTGCTGGATTTTCGCTACATCGTGTAAAATTAATTGAATGTAGCTGCCTGCAGAGCAGATGGCCAACACGGACTGAAAACTGGAATCCTGGCAGCGGCCGGCGGTGGTGCGGTGGTGCAGTGGGGCATATAATTTAGATGCTAGCCATGTTGGCAGCTACTTAAACGGGCCTGCGCTCCTCCACGTACCATTTGCTACTTGCAACTGCCGCGGCGAGTGCTTTGGCAAATCGTTCGAGGAAAACTTATTAAATATTTATAGAGTTGCCAAGCGCTTAAAATAGCTCTGTCGTTGTCGCCAATTATATTAAATATATATATAATTGCAATGAATAAAGTCGATATTTGTTTATATAAATGAATTTAAAAGAACAATAATAAAGTATATATCATAAAGCACCTAATTATAAACTATTTATTTATTAATATGGTCACACTTTTTGTATATATTTATGTCACAAATTGAAATTACTTTTTACAGCTGTAAATACTTCAAGTAATCAGTCTGCTATGCGATTATCTCGCCTTATTTTGATTTCTCACTATGCGTATTTGCTTTAAGCAAACTCAAAGTCAGGCATAAAAGTCAAATAAAACCGAACCCAGCTTATCTTATCGTGGGTCCCGTTCTGATGTGATTAAATGCGCTGCAATCCATTGAAAAACGCTGTTCAAGCGAGTTTTTCCTGCGTGTGTGTGTCCCGTTAGGCATAAGGGGTAAAAGAAATGTAAAGCAAAAGAAAAATATTAAATATGACAAATATTTCAGTTCAGCTTTTAAATGCTCGCAGCGATAAGCGCAGATACCTTTTGTAATGTGCCCCACCGAACTCTGAAGTTTGTGCCACGCCACAACTGAAAGTCCACTGGGCAGAGGCATAAACATGAATGTATTTATATAAATGTGTATGTGTGTGTGTACAATGTTTATATAAAGTCGCCAATCCGTAGCGTGAAGTGAGTTATGGCTTGCTTTAATAAAGTTCAGCAAATATTTGTTCGAATAAAGCAAAGGAAAGCATATTTTACTTGGAAAATGAGCCCAGTTTATGTAGGCAAAGGAAAATGGGGGGGAGGCGGATGTCAGGTGCGGGTGTTCCTGTGCAGCTCAGTTTCGTCTTGCATATTGTGCGACCTTGTCATTGCCGCCCACGACCACGCCCACTTGCTTCACTCATGATTAGCTTGCGACTTGAGTGCGAGTTGCGTGGGTTTCCCTGACAAGTTGTGGTCCTCTTAATAAGTATTATCTGTGTTAAATGTTGCACAGTCTCTAATATACTATATTAAAAAGATTTTTACGATATAACAGGCTAAAAGTTCTAAAAATGTCGGTTATTCTTATATATTGTTTGTTGATCTCAAAAATATTGAATGATTGCATTGAAACAAGTCGGGTATATTTGAACTTTCGGCTTAAATTATACCACAATTGTAAAGTTTAAATTTTAAATATTAAATTATTGGTACAGCCCTTAAACATTTAGACGTTAGACGTTTAAATCAGGTGAAAAAAAAAAATCATGACCATATAGGCTCGAACCTCGGCTTAGTAAATAAGTTGCTGTAGCCAAGGGTTCTTCACATAAGCAGCTCTCATTGTATTGTATTATAATATAAAAACACAATTTTTATTGATTTTTTTAATAATTTTTTTTTTAATAATCATTTATTTATTTATTTAGTTTCAGAGCATATTGCGTTTTTTATGGGTAAGTCGGAATTTGTTTTTATTATTATAATGCACTTATTTATGTGACAGTAGATGCGATATTAAACAGAAATTGAAATTGAAATAAATATACTTTATAGAAATAATATACTTTACTCAATATTCGACTCTTAATATTCACTTCATTTATCACATTCCTATTCTCAGTAAAAAAAGAAAATGTATTTTGTGGCAGGCTGTTAGTTTGGCATTTTCCTTTTTGCTTTTCAGCTTTTCTTATCAGCGATGAAAAGTGAACTATTAGCCAGTGGGCCGTTACCAAAAGGCGCTCAACTGAGACGCGGCGTGTGGCAGGCAGCAACACGTAACGGCGACTAGTAGCCATTATTCCTGCATTTAGACATATATACATATATATACATATATTTATATATATAGCTACATTCTTGGCCTTCTTAATTCAACCCGTGTGGGCGCTGCGAAGCGTGGCAACAGACGGCAGCAGGCGAGGGGCAGCATTTTGGGCACGCGTCCTTTGAGGGTTAGGTGTAAGCTTGTGTGTTCCTTCTTCTTCTTCCACTCCTTTTGGTCGCCTTTTGTGGCACACTTTTGGGCCTGGCTTAAAGTTAAAGGAAATTAAAATGCGCACAACGGCAGCTGGGTCTGCGACTTTATAGTTGACTGAAGCCTCCGCCAAAGAAACTATTCAATTGCGGCCGCTTCTTTGGCGGCCTATCTTTGCCCAAAAAGAGATCAATGCTTTGTCAGATGCACGCCCCAAAATGCAAATGTGCCTCTTATCAGCTAACAGCAAGCTTTTGTAACACACACACACACATACACATTTTTATCTATTGTCTGAAGTTCCGTGTGTGTGTTTGTTTGTTTATCTTTTTGGCGGCCCGCAGATTCTGGCTACGCTTTTTTGGCCAGGCCTTTTCATCAATCAAAAGTGCGTGAAATCAAAAATTGTATGCCTCATTGGCAGTTGGGGCACACGCTCGAGCGCATTCACAGATAAAACGCCGCAGCAAAGGGGCACCTTTTGCTAAAATCGCGAAACATAAATACAGATAAACATATGTATATATAGTATATATATACATATGAGTGTTTGCCAGTCTAGGCAGAGGCGCAGAAAACCGCAAGGCAACAGATATATAAATTTTATTAACCGACAAGCGCACAGTAACAGCTACAGATACAGATACAGATACACTTGGAAAAAATGCCGTTGCAAGCATTTGATTCTCTCTGGTTAATAGCTTAAGTTAAATTTTTTGTCTTAAATTATTAAAAATTGCAAGTTTATATATATATTTTAACATTTTTTTGAATTTCAAATATTAACTCGAAAATTTAAAGCTTTAATTTCGTCAAGTGTAGCTTTAGTTACACGTATACAGCTGTCCGGCACAGCACATGTTAACCACGCACCTTGGCTATGACGAGTGGGCGGCTGGGCTCCGGCCGCAGGTCAGTTGCACGTTGTGGATGTCCCGTCGACACCCGCCCGCCCCCCCCCCCCCCCCCGATTAAAATTGCATGGACTTGAAGTTGATTTGAATGTGGCGAATGTTCAGTTGCCAAGTGGGTCACATAGGCACAACCTGGCTGGGTGTGTTTGTGTGGGTGTGTGTGTTTGTGTGTGTGTGGGTGTATTGAAAAATGTATCACCTGGCCAGTTCAGGACTCGACTGGGACTCGACCACATGCTCGTATTCCCAGGCTGTTTGCGGAGCTTGTCACGGACAGCATAAATTCCTCTTGAGCCGGCGCCGCAGAGAGCCAAAGACGAGCTCAGCCCGTCTATATACGTATTGATAAGCTCCTGGACCGGACTGATAGCAATAGTAACGGTTATTTCTTTTCGTTATACTTTTTTATTTCATTTTTTTCTGTTTTTTTCTGTTTGTTGAGCCATAGTTGCCACCACTTTGTTCATGCAGCAAATTTCAACCCCTCTCGCCCTGTCGAAAATCAACGCACGGCAGATGTGCCGGCCAGGACACGCTCGGCGGCGCAGGGCGCAGGACATGTGCTGTGCCACATGCGGGACGCATTTGCCATCTCTTTCTTGCTCCCTCTCTCTCACTCTCCTTTGACTTCTGTGTGATCAACCCTAGAGCAAAATATGCTTGTTTAATTACAAAAATGCAGCAGCGCCGTATTCCACCCATGTTCATATTGTAATCATATTCAACAACTCTTCAGTTATTGTTGGTGTTATTCTAGTTGTATTGCATTTCCGATATGTACAGCCGCAAACATGTTTCATATGCTGCGGAAATCCTTGATGAAACTTTAAAGTGTTTTTTGTTTTTTCATCAATTTGGCTTTTGTTTTAGTTACTTTTTCAGGTTGCCCAACTTATTGTTGAGTTATTGATATAAATATATATATCAGAATGCAATAAAAACTCACATGTGTACAAAAAAATGTTTGTTCTCTTCTCTTTTTCCCTTTTCAATAACATTTTTCATTCACAGTTTTGTTATACTTATTCTAGTAAAACAAAAATTTTAACAAATAACATAGCTGAAATATTTATTAAAAATTTCAAAATATACTCAAAATATATATTATTTATAAAATGCAAATTGAGAAAATGAGAGAAATTCGAAAAATTTGAACTTTCAATGTAGCAAAAACTAAACTTTAAAGTTAAATAAATTTTAATATTAGTTTTGAAACACTTGGCAGTAAATTTTAAATACCCTAAGTAAGAGTATAAATATTGAGGCTATAAATAATTTACAGTCATATTCTGTGTTTCATTTCTAACTTGTTTTCGTACCTTTTGAAAACGCGACAAAAATTTTATTTGTTTTATTGCAACGTGTTGCCAAAGAAAGATTCTCTCTCTCTGACTCTCTCTCCCGCTCTCCCTGTGGTTGGTTGCAATTCCGAGAATTTCGATTGATGTGCTTTGATTGGCATTTGAAAGAAACTTTGAATTTATCTAGAATGCCTGCCAAAACGAAAGAAAGGGAAAACTGGTAAAACTGTGGCCATTCGGTAAATTGCATTTGAATAATGGCATAACAGTTTTTATTGCGGCAAATTGTTTTTATTTTGCAATCAGGCCTCAATTCAATAAATTCACCAGCAAATCAATGCAAATGCTTCTCTTAGCAGTTTACCACAAAAGGCATTTAGGTTTCTTTTTCTTTATTTACTTCCCTTTGTTTTTTTTTCTTTGACGTTGCTTTTTGGGCAAAGGAATTTTTGTGTTTTTTTTGTGCTTTTGCAATTTTGGTCAAATATTTGAACTGAGATACATTTGCAGCTCGAAGATTGAGGCTCATGTCAACAGCTTAATCTGGCTAAAATAACTTGAATCCTTTTTCGGCAAAGTGTTAAGAAACAGAGAAACAGACTGAATATATTCATTCAGTAATTCATTCATTCGTTCATTCATTCATTGGCCATGCAAATCCCTGGCACACAAATTTACACCTCGGGTGCAGTTGGCAAAGCCCCGGGATAATCCGCATTAGTTGCACAATGCAGATGGCCAGGTTTTAGTTGCCACACGATGCGGCGCAGTTAGTTAGTTTACCGTTAGCCCTGCCACCTACAAATGTCGCCAGTCGGCCGACAAGTCGGTTAGCCAGGACATGGACATGGACAAGGACACGAAGACGAGGCTACGCAAATTGAATCGTGTTTTGTCAGCATTTCATTTGGTATTTGTCAAATGTCCAAATGTTAACCTCAATCGAAAGTCCGACTGGCGTCGCATACAATAAAATATGTATTGCATATTGCAATTTTAATTTCTCAATTCATTTTATGTAGTTCCCCCCCCTGCACTCCACTCCACCCCGCAGTTCTTTTCCTTTCGCCCCCAGTACTTACAACGTTGCAGCCACAGGAGTGCCACAAATAACAAATTGCTTGTCATTGGCATCGTTGGCATTGGCCAAACAGCAATTGCAGCCGAGGAGCGGCAGAGGCTTGTCTATTGCGGGGGGAAAGGGGTGGGTGGCTGGGTGGGTGCATTGCATTTACAATTTCAATCTCTATTTAAATTCATTGAATCCCTTGCATTAGTTCCAATCTGTGGCACAGTGTGACAAGGTTTGTTTTAAATTAGCTGTCAGGCAAATTGAAAACTAATACAAAAAAAAAAGCGATCACAACTGATCGATTGCAAAATCCATGATATGTGATGATGTTGATCTTTATATATAATGAACAGAAGGATTATTATGCTTACTCAATTGATGATCAGATAAACTGATCAGTAAACAACACTTTATCAATTTCTTAGATTATTTTTAATACATCTGCATTTCTACTTTTGGTTAACTGATAATGCTGATCTTCGTGCTGACTGATCAGGAATATCGTATATAGTATATATATTCTATTCAGCCGCAATGCCCAATGCCTTGATCATTTCGGGCACTTTGCGCCGCTGCAGCTTATCGTTGGAGGTCTTGGGCAGGGCCTCCACAAAATAGACGCCGCCACGTATGTGATAGGCTCCACCCAAATAGCGCTCAACAATGGTGCGCACCTGCTCCGCTGTCAGCTGTTGGCCCTCCGCATCGGGTGTGCGCACCACAGCGCAGGCCGTTAGATTGCTGGACACCTCGTGGGGCACGCCGAAGACGCATGCCTCGCTGACGCCGGGCAGACGCAGAATGAACTCCTCGATCTGCTCGGGGTAGATCTGAAAGTTGTTGTACTTGAAGACGTCCGTGTCGCGGGTCTGTATATACAGATAGCCCTCGCTGTCCAGATAACCGATATCGCCCGTCCGCAGCCACTGACTGTCGGGGCTCAGGGCGCGCTTGGTGGCCTCCGGATTGCGATAGTAGCCCGCCCACTTGTAGCGGAGGCGCGCATAGATGATGCCCACCTCATTGATGCCCAGGGGCATGCGCATCTTGTCCAGCACCCGCAACTCCACGTTGCGCATCACTTTGCCCTCGCTGCCGAGCGGACCGCCCCAATTCTTGCTGATGCCGCCCACCTCCGACAGCCCGTAGCCGACCACAAATCGCATGTTGCCAATCAGTTCGTACATGCGCCGGGAGACCGCCTTGCACACCTTGGAGCCGGCGCCAATGAGCACTTTGACCGAGTCCAGCTGTGCTCTGATCTCGGCCAGATCGCTCTGGCACTTGGAGAGCAGCGCAATCTGATGCGAGGCCAGAAACAGAAAGGTCACCTGATGCCGGGCAACGACCTGGAGCAGGTAATCGACGGTGTACGGGCGATTCGTGATGATGCGCTTGCAGCCATTGAGTAAATTGGCCAGCAACATGTACGTGCCGGAGATCCAGTAGAGGGGACTGAACGAGAGCACCACAGTGTCTCGGGTATAAGTGTTGGGACTGCAAAGGAAATCCAAGTTAAATAGTTGATAGAATAGAAAAACTTGTCGCCTACTTTTTGCAATTGCAGATTAAACTGCGATGGGAGCGGGTGACGCCCTTCGGCATGCCTGTGGTGCCCGAGGAGCAGACAATGAAGGCGGTGTGATCGCCATTAAGCTTGGGACAGGGCACATAGCTAATGGTAAAATAGAGAGCCTGCTTAGTTAGCCACAATTCTAGCTGATAATCAAAACTTACGCAGCTGGCGCTATGTATTGATCCTCGCGCAAAAGTTCGCTGACATTGCGTACGCCTTCAATGTGACCGTTAACCAGGTAAATGAGTGCCTGTTTGGCCAATCTTTTATTGACTGCTGCGATGGTCGCATAGTTTTCCACATCGCAAAAGATCAGCTTCGGCTCTGTGATGTCGTACATATATTTGACAGTCTCTGCAAAAAGTAAACTCAATTAGTTGCTGATCGGAAAGAGTTTGTCTTTATTTCTTACCCTGATCGAAATCCGGATGCAGTGGATTTATGGGCGTGCCGCAGAGCATCGCGGCAATGGTGACGCCCGTCAAATAACTCGTATTGTTCGCAGAGATGCCAATCACATCGCCGCATTGCAAGCCCAGCCGCTTGAAGGCCTGCTCAATGATGAGACCCTGCTGCGCCAGCTGTGCGCCCGTGAACTCAACGCCCGTAATGTCGCAGTGCTGCAGCACCTTGTCCGCATTCAAATTGAGGACGCGCATCGTCACCTCGCCGAGCGTCATTTCGGGACCGTAGAACTCCTTGCCGCGCGGCCCCAGCCATGTCCGTGTGGCGGCATCGTAATGCACCTCACAGGACGCGTTGCCCAGCATGTTGATGGCGGGGAGACTGCTCCACAATTAAATGATTTACTGCGTCTCGCAATGGTTTTTATACGCAGCGCATCGTAAATAGGAAATACAACCAGAGTCGCTAATTGCTCCAACACGCTGCCAGACAGCGTCGACTCTCTGATTATCTTCGTCGCAGTCTTTGTCTTTGTCATTGTCATTTTCATTGTTATTGTTATTGTCATTGTCAACCGATGTTTGTTTAAATAGATGCTGCTTTACTTCCAGCAGCAGCAGCTGTCACAAGTGATCGACTGGCTTCAGAACCAGTTTCGAAATCTTTCGATTTATGAAAATTTCCACATGACCCACTAATTTGAGCAATTAGACTGATCTTATCTACTGATGTAAACTTTTACTTTATTTTTTAAATAAATATAAAAACATTTTATTCTGTTTTAAGTTTTCTACAAGTTTCTTTTGCATTCTTTTATTATATCAACAACATTTTCTTCTTCTATAAATGTGTTACGCCTTGTTGTTGCATCAGCTCTGCTAGAATTCGACGTCTCTGAATCTTGTTGTTTGTGGTCTTGGGCAGCTGATCCACAAAGTAGACGCCGCCGCGTATGTGGAACGCCTCGCTCAAGTGTTCCGCCACAATGCCGCTGATCTGTTCCGCCGTCAGCCGTGCGCCCAGCTCGTTTTGATCGCGCACCACGGCACAGGCGGTCAGATTGGTGGAGACATCGTCGGGCACACCAAAGATGGCCACCTCGTGGACGCCGGGCAAGTGCAGAATGACATCCTCGATCTGCTTGGGAAAGATGTTAAAGTGATTGTATTTGAACACATCCGTGTCGCGGGTCTGGAAGTGCAGGCAACCCTCATCGTCAAAGTAGCCGTGATCGCCCGTCAGCAGCCATTTGCCATCCGCAGTCAACGTGGTCTGCGTGTCCTCCGGATTGCGATAGTAGCCGCCCCAGCGCTGATTCAGTTTGACGTGTATGTGGCCCGTCTGATTGGGGCCCAGCCCGTTGCCCTGGCTGTCCAGAATGCGCACCTGAACGTTGCGCAACAGCTTGCCCTCGCTGCCCAGCGGACCGCCCACATTCTTGCTGACGCCCCCAATCTCCGAGAGGCCGTAGAGCACGGCGAACCTGTCGCTGCCCAGCAGCTCGTACAGCTGCCGCCAAATGGCGACGGGCAGCTTGGAGCCGCTGCAGACAAACGACTGCACTGACTGCAGCTGCTCGACGAGATCCTTGCGCTGGCTCCTGGCCAGCAGCGCCATGTGATGGGGCACGGTCAGCACAAAGGTGACCTTGTGGCGCGCCACCAGCTCGGCAAAGTAGTCCACGTCGAAGGGTCGATTGGTGATGATGCGACGACAGCCGTTCACCAGCGAAACGAGCAGCGTGAAAATGCACGAGATCCAGTACAATGGGCTAAAACAGAACAGCACGGTCTGCGAGGTGAACAGCTGCGGGCTGGAATAGAAATAGCCATAGAGAAAGAGAGAGGGGATAGCGATTCCACCTACATTTTGGTGTTGTTTAAAAGACTGCGATGCGAGCGCGTGACGCTCTTTGGCAAACCGGTTACGCCCGAGGAGGTGATGATGAAGGCGGTGTCATCGCCGCACAATTGCGGACAGGCAAACCTATAAAAAACGCCAGTTAAAATGTGCTGTTAACGTTAATCGCCTACTTCTACGCACAGTGTTTTGGGATCATATTGAATGGCGCCGTCCTCGAGCAGATCCTGAATGTTGCGCACGCCGGGCAGACTGCCGCTGAGCAGAATGAGTTCCGTCTTGAATTTCCGGCTGCTCTTAACGGCAGCCAAAGTCTCATAGTTGTCCACATCGCAAAAGATGACCTTGGGCTTGGTAATCTCATACATATAGGCCACAGTTTCTGTTGGGGGATGCAAATTACAGTTCAAGTTGAAGTTGGATTCTTAGCAGCTACCCTTGTCAAATTCCGGATGCAGCGGATTAATGGGCGTGCCACTCAGTAGGGCCGCAATAACCACCTCCGTCAGATAGGTGGTGTTCTTGGCAGAGATGCCAACCACATCGCCGCGATGCAGCTTCAGATGCTGAAAGGCGTGGGCCAGGCGACGACTCTGCTCGTACAGCTGTGCTCCGGTGAGGGTCTCGCCCGTGGGATCAAAGATCTGCATCACATTGTCCGCATGCAGCTTCAGAATGAGCAGCGCCACCTCGCCGAGCGTCATATCGGGGCCGTAGTACTCCTTGTCTTTCGGGCCCGACCAGATCTTTTCAACGCTATCGTAACTAGTGGCCGCCATCTCGCCTCAACTTCGAAAACAAACCACAACAAACTGATCAACCAGCTGTATATGTGGCCTATATATAGGCGACCCCAGCGCCGACTATCGACGTCGTAATTTGAAGTCACAGCCGCTAATTGGCCCAACACGTTTTGGCCACAAGCTAAAGTCGCAGCCCGTCGCCTTAGACGAGGCTAGAATAGTGTTGTTCAAGCGATGGGCGACAACAAATGAACAAAACTGTTAATGGTGTCTACGAATATCTGGCGAAGACTGCTTTTATAAAGTATAGATTACAACAAACAAGGCTTAAAACTCTTTTAAAATTTTTACTAAAAAGGAATTATATAAAAATTTTCATATTTGTCGAGTTGTTTGTTTATAGATCATCGAAAGAATATCTGTCTTTGGATCGTTTGAAATTATTGGTATGACGAAAAGTAAAAAAATAGGTTTTAATACCCGTTATAATCAACATTTGGCTAATTATCGATAATTATCGATTATATGTTCCCAAGGAAAGCGTCCAACTTTAAACTGAGAGAGAGAAATTTTACTCAAATCAGAAAATAAAACAGAAACTAAGAGAATTCTTTAATGATGAACTGGCTATATATAGTATATATTTATTTATTTACTTAATCTTTTATATATTCATAATTATGTTAATATTTATTCTACTAATTGAAGCGTGTTCATCATCATAATCATTATCATTAAACTACACCCATTTTCCAATCAAACTTACCCCCAATTCAATAAGCTTCCTTTTAGCCATTCTTCCTTCGTCAATCACACATTGAGTTTGAGCACATGTTCATCGTATGTCGCACCACTGTGCAGCTTCAAACCGATTGCATAATTTTAACGATTAAACACAGTTTGATCTCATGGCACTTTCTGTCCCTGCGGTTCTCTTGCTGCACGCCGTTTGCTTGAGCAACCCCAGCTCCTGCTCCTGCTCGCTTTGTGCAACGCAAAAGGACTCGCACTGCGATGGAGAGGCGCATCCTTGATGCGTGCACGCTTCATTTGCGTGCTTAGTTAGGAAATCAAGCGTGTGCTCCAGGACATGGCGCACAGTCACAGTCACAGTCCCGGTCACAATTTAGCATGCAAGAAGTGAACGCAGCACCAGCCTCATTCACCCACCTCCACCGCTCCCCGCGCACAAGCTGCAGGACCAACTTCATTTGGGGGCCAAAGTTGTTCAGTGTCAGCGAGCAGGCGCGTCGATGAAAGGGGGAAAGCGGCTTTTGTTACCTGTCGCTGTTCTTGTCGTTGAGCTAGTTTCAAGGATGGATTGTAGCTGTCTCCTGTGGCTGTGTGTCTGTGTGTGTGTGTGTGTGTGTGTTTGTGTGTGCGAGAGGTGAAAAATGAATTTGCCTGTAAGCTGCACAAAGTTTATTTATTGATTTTGTTCTGGCGGCCAAACCTTAAATTTTATGCCCTGCTTTTATGCTGCTCGGCAGCAACAAAAACAACAACAAAAACGAAACTTAATTAATTACACGGCCCACTAAATGTGCATATAACATATTTGCGCAACAACAACAACAAACTGAATGATGAACTGCAACAACAACGACGATAACAAGAAAGCGTTGTAGCTAATAAAACTTTCGGAACAACTTTGATATTGCCTTTTGATGAGGTCATTAAACAGTCAAGCAACAAACAACAACAACAACAACAATGGAAATAAAGATTTATCTGGAGGCGCAGACTATTAAATACCCTAGCAGACAGAAATGAAATTTGCAAAATGTTTTTTATACTTGGCCATAAAATAGTTTCTGGTTGATGCTTCCTGTAGGAAATAAATGAATTCGTAGCTCAATTAACCATCTTTAAGATGAAATTTATAAAAACAACCAACAAACAAAAAGTTTGAAAATTTCAAAACTCCCTTGCAAGTGCATTAAAAGAGCAGCCACTAGAGGAGATTTCTCAATCCTGGGCTGAAATCTCAGCAATTAAGTGCGAGAAATTTGCGCCGAACTCTCGACAGAAACGAGCGAAAAAATGCGACACAGCGACAAAGTTGGTGTTCTCTCTCTCTCACTCTCTCTCTCTGTCATTCTAAATGTAATCAGGCTCAACATTATAATTAACCGCAAATGCAGTTACGCCCGCGAGTCCTTTGTGCTGAAATGCGACGCGCTTGGGTTCAGCCGCCGGGCAATATGTTGTCAGTGCCCCTGTTCACCTCCACTCCACTCCCTTTGCCCACACTTTGTGGTCAGCCCGGGCTCAGCTGTTATTAAAACTTTTACGACAAGTAGGCGAAAAAATTACTTAATTAAAATGATTGACTAACAGAAAAGTTTGTGCGAAATCATTTTAACTTTTTTTTTTTTGTTGCCAGCAGCCACTGCGGCGGATACTCCTAACTAGCAGGAATACTTTTCCGGAACAATAGTTCTTTCCGGTTGCGGTTCTCTTTCTTTTTTTTTTTTGTTTGTGTTCTTTTGCTCCCTCTCACATTTTTATTGTTTGTCTTTGGCCGGCGGCAGCTAAAATTCGTAGGCAAGAACGCGGACAGACGCGGCTACTGCTCTGGCGTCTGGCTGTTACGGCGGATTCGCGGCCCGGGGTTGAGTTGGCTCCCGGTTCGAGTCGTGGGCTTAGATATCTGGAGCAGAGCCGTCGTCGGCATCTTGTTGTTCATCTAACAAATTAACGAGCGCCTCAAGTGTTGTTGTGCGGTTTCCTCTTTTTATTTTTTTTTTTTTGGCTGCCCCTCGCAGAGCTCCTGCTTTGCAGACAGAAACTTTGAAGTGTTAATGAATTGCAATTGGAGTAGGCGTGGCTTAGGCTGAGGCTGAGACGGAGGCTGCTGCTGCGGCGTTCCTCCTGGGCATTGCGGTGTAATGACCGTTGGTTTTTGTGGTTAATTTTGCTGCATGTAATTGAAATTATGATTTAATTGAATTAAACTGCGTCTGCATCACCAAAGCAACGCGGGGAGTGGAGTGGAGTGTTGAAGGGGCAGTTAATAGACAGGTAATATCCATAAGAGCATCGTCATCTCATTTTACATTGAGCGTTCGTTTTACACACCAAGTGCATCATTTTAATTAAGTACTGAATTGAAGCCTGCTTATGATGCAACTCAAAATTGCTCTCATATTAATGTTAAACGCTTACACAATATATTTTAAGTACATAATTGTGAAATTGACAAATAACTAATACAAGAGTACTTAAACCGTATTTGGCTATGCCTTTCATAAAACTTTAAATATCTAATTGCACAAAGAATACATTTTTTGTTTGACACTTCAATATGAAAACCGAATTTACAGTCGAAATTCATCTTAAAAATCAACATGTTAAAATTGTGCCCCATAAATTCCCATATGAGCATGGGTCAAAATTTGAAACTTGCAGAACTTCGTCAAAAATCAACCGATTTTGAAAAGGAATGACTTTTTATCAATGGTTTGGCCCCCAAATCAATTCTGCATTTAAATCTAGAAACCGAATTTTTACTCGAAATTCATGTTAAAATTGTGCCCCAAAAATTCCCATATGAGTATGGGTCGAAATTTTAAACTTGCATAACTTCGTCAAAAATCAACCGATTTTCAAAAGGAATGACTTTTTATCAATGTTTTGGCCCCCAAATCAATTCTGCATTTAAATCTTGAAACCGAATTTTTACTCGAAATTCATGTAAAAATTGTGCCCCAAAATTTCCCATATGAGTATGGGTCGAAATTTTAAACTTGCATAACTTCGTCAAAAATCAACCGATTTTCAAAAGGAATGACTTTTTATCAATGTTTTGGCCCCCAAATCAATTCTGCATTTAAATCTTGAAACCGAATTTTTACTTGAAATTCATGTTAAAATTGTGCCCCAAAAATTCCCACATGACCATGGGTCGAAATTTGAAACTTGCATAACTTCGTCAAAAATCAACCGATTTTCAAAAGGAATGACTTTTTATCAATGTTTTGGCCCCCAAATCAATTCTGCATTTAAATCTTGAAACCGAATTTTTACTCGAAATTCATGTAAAAATTGTGCCCCAAAATTTCCCATATGAGTATGGGTCGAAATTTTAAACTTGCATAACTTCGTCAAAAATCAACCGATTTTCAAAAAGGAATGACTTTTTATCAATGTTTTGGCCCCCTAATCAATTCTGCATTCAAATCTGAAAACCGAATTTTTACTCGAAATTCATGTAAAAATTGTGCCCCAAAATTTCCCATATGAGTATGGGTCGAAATTTGAAACTTGCATAACTTCGTCAAAAATCAACCGATTTTCAAAAAGGAATGACTTTTTATCAATGTTTTGGCCCCCTAATCAATTCTGCATTCAAATCTGAAAACCGAATTTTTACTCGAAATTCATGTAAAAATTGTGCCCCAAAATTTCCCATATGCGCATGGGTCGAATTTTGAAACTTCCATAACTTCGTCAAAAATCAACCGATTTTCAAAAGGAATGACTTTTTATCAATGTTTTGGCCCCCAAATTAATTCTGCATTTAAATCTAGAAACCGAATTTTTACTCGAAATTCATGTTCAAATTTTACCCCAAAAATTCCCATATGCGCATGGGTCGAAATTTGAAACTTGCATAACTTCGTCAAAAATCAACCGATTTTCAAAAGGAATGACTTTTTATCAATGTTTTGGCCCCCAAATTAATTCTGCATTTAAATCTAGAAACCGAATTTTTACTCGAAATTCATGTTCAAATTTTACCCCAAAAATTCCCATATGCGCATGGGTCGAATTTTGAAACTTCCATAACTTCGTCAAAAATCAACCGATTTTCAAAAGGAATGACTTTTTATCAATGTTTTGGCCCCCAAATTAATTCTGCATTTAAATCTAGAAACCGAATTTTTACTCGAAATTCATGTACAAATTTTACCCCAAAAATTCCCATATGCGCATGGGTCGAAATTTGAAACTTGCATAACTTCGTCAAAAATCAACCGATTTTCAAATGGAATGACTTTGTATCGAAGAATCGACAGGCAGCAAATTTCAACTATTATAACTTTGAGCAGAGTCTGCTTAATATTGTCTTGGGATTTTATGACCATATAAAAAGGAACACAAAGTTGGGTCTGATAGTTTTTGTGTCTATAGTAAATTACATTTCAAAGTTTTCATACCTTCAAATACTTTAAACTAATAATTTTGTTGTTAGAATGCAAAAATGCATCAAAAGAATATTCAAAACAGGTGGTAAAATGTTGTGATTTCTAAAGGACGTGATCTGATTTAATGAAGTGTCCGAACGAAGAGCTGACAGAGTCGCGAGAACAATTGAATTGTGATTGTGCAATAGAATTAAATAATTCATTGCAATTATGTGTTTTAGGCGTGATTACAAATTGGTACAAGACTAATAATCCGTTCAAATGAACAATTAACAATTAATTAGAACGCCTTAGTGCCAAGTGTTTGGGTGTGTGTGTGTGTGTGAACATACAGACCACACCCTTAAGCGTGCACACCCACACACACACACACACACACACACACACACATGTGCATAATTGATGCTTGAGTGGAGAGACAAAGTAACAAGGGTCTTAGTTGGTTTTCGAAACTGAGCAGCCACAAACCAATTACATATTTGATTTCCAGATTTGCCTTCAACTTAAATCCCAAGAAAACTACGCTACTCTTAATGGAGAGACAGACTGAGAGAGAGAGAGAGAAAGGAAGGGAGAGGCTTACAAGTGTTTTCGCAAATCCCTGAAGGGATATAAAAAGCATTTAATTTAAATGTTCGTGATATGCCTAAAAGTTGACATTGCCGGAACAAGGCAATGGGCGCCAATTTTAATTACAAAATTCGCACATGTGCCCGTTATGCGACCAGTTAACTGAAATAGGCATAGGCAAAGTGGTTCCGAGGGGAGGTTGTGGGAGGCTGCAGGGAAACTTTCTACGCCAAACTGCGCATATTGCAGAAATCACAATCACACACTTAAAAGTTGCTGCTGAAGTCAGTTCATATGCAGGCACTAAGGCACACAAACACTCTCACTGCACAGTGGAACATATCACATATTTTACTGGCAAAAAAATAATATAATGCATAACTATAAATTTCAAGCAAGCAGTTTTATTGCAGTAGCTTCTTCTGAAAAAATGTAGCTTAATATGTATAAATTATCTAAATAGTTAAATAGTTAATTTTTTAGAATTTGTTGGCCCACTGTTTGAGTAGGCAATAGCCAAAAAGCAATTCACATTGTCACCGTTGTTTCCGCGTTCCCTTAACTGACAATTAAATTGTTCATTTAGCGAATTTTCTTTGTTTTACAGCCAGTTTTTATATATGTAGAAGTACTTACATTGAGCCAGACTGCCAGTTTTAACAGTGTTAACACACACACACACACACGTGTGTTGCTCTTCCTGTGTGTGTGTGTGTGAAAGTGGCAACCATTTACGCTTGTTTGCCTTTGTGTTTTATTGACATAATTGCTCATTATAAGTATGATAAAAACATATGCGAGCTGAGCTGCCTGTGGAGCTGAGCAATGCGGGGGGTAAATTGAAATTTAATTAATCGTTGCATACTTTGCGGCGCGGGCTATTTGCGATAGAGAGCGGCGCAGTCGAGGACTTTTGCGCATTTGAGTGTATTCGATTGCATTTTATTTAAGTTTATAGTAATTACAGCTATTAGCACAGTAATTGACAGTTTAGCGGCAAAAGTTTCTTTTTAATAAATATTTATTATTTAAGTTAGGTTTAAGTAATAAAAGTATTTACATTTTATTACATTTTTTAGCTTGTTTAAAACCATTTTTAATTTAAAATGCTGTTAACAATTTACTTTACCTACCTTTTTGAAAAAAACAAAATCTGAATTGTGTATTTGGTTAAAAAGACAAACACATATAAAAAGCAATTGCCTGCAATATTCTGCAGCATAATAAAAGCAAATACGTAAAGAGAGGAAAAAACACATCTTTGCGCAGAAATAAAAAAAATTAATTTTGCACTAGCTGTGGCCGTATAAAATTTATACTCTGCCTGCATAAATAAAAGCAAAAGCAGAAACAATTCAATTCATTGGCTGCACATAGACAAGGCAGATGGCCTGGTCGGGTCGGGTCCGTTCTGACCAGGTCGGCCTCAGCTCAGAGTTGGTCAACGGCGTTGACCAGAAGACAAACTTTGTGCAAACTTGACCAACAAGAGAAGCGCAGAAAAAAGCTAAAAGCAATTCTTGCAGATTCTCTGGACTAGGTTACAAAAACGCTTTAAAAGCAACAAAAACTAAATTAGCTGAAAGCTTAACTGCGATATACCCTGTATAAATTTAAGCAGCCTATCCTTAGATCAAAGTAAAATCCAGGCAATGGAAATTCTAACTTGTTTTGTTAAATATCTTAAAGCGATTTTAGTTCAGGCTTAGCTTTCTGTTTGCAGAGTGTACACCAAGCCGGGCATGCAGCTAACCACAGTTATTCAATTCAACTAGAAAATACAACTCTGTGTTGCAGTTGCTCTTGGTGTTTGGCTCTTTGGCTGTTTGTTTGTTTATGCGGCTGCCGCTGTCGGCGACGCTGCTGCGTTTTTATTAGCTTGCACGCAGGCACAATGCAAAAAGCAGCCTGCCCATCAACACCCTCCCCCGTTGCCCCCGGGGGCTGCGCCCAGCTCCGGCTGACTGTGCGTATAAATAATGAAAAAATAGCACCAACATCCACAGGCAGCCTTGCGTAAATAGCTACGCTGCTCGTCGCGCCAAGAAGCATTAACAGCCACCACACAGAAGTAGGAAGCAACAAAAAAAGAAGAGAATATACAAAAACAAAAACAGAAAAAGAACAATTAGCTGCATGACACCGACGACTATATACACTTGTGAATATAAAAAATATTTGTCCAATTATAATTTTTCGATAATATATATAAATTTCCAATTTAGGTTTTTTATATGCTACGAAGGCACTTACCATGGCCAACATTGATTAGGACAAGTTCTCTTTGATAACAAAAATAATTTGAATACATCAAATCATACTCTACTACTGATGGTTCATATGGGATTCATATGTTATACTATTCGCTTAATTTGGCTAGAATATCTTAAATACAAAAAGTTGTTTGTGCTTTAGTTACCCCGATTCTAAAAGGATTTCGCTAATTTTTGAGGGACCTGCTAACCCTTTCATTTCAATATCTGGAAGAGCAAGTTAATGTCGAATTTTAATCAAGAAAACTTGAAAAAAACATGGCTTTATTGTTAATATCGAGAATATTTGATTTATAATCCCGCAGTTGCATTCTTCTTCTATGCGTTGCACGGTTTGCGACTAAATTAGAATACCCTTTTGCGGGAAAAAGAAAATTTCACTTGTGCCGAGTAATTTGGTGCAAAAACCGCATTTAAAGTTCTGAGCAGCGGCAACGGCAATTGGAGCGCAGCAGCGGCAAAACTTTTTACGCTGCTGTCAGTGTGTTAAGTGCACCCGCACACACACACACACACACATACACATGCATTCGGCATTCAATGCATCGAAATGTTCATTAATCAGCTGAGCTGCAAATAAATACAAGAAGCCTGAAATGAAGAGAGAGAGAGAGAGGAAAAAAGTGAAAAAGCGCAACTCGAGGCACAGCTCGGAGCATAAAGTTTCTTTGGCTTCTGTCATTTCAATTCATTAGTAGCTACAATTTTATAAATTATGCAAATGCAAATGCGAAAATACGAATGCGAATGCCGAACATTGGCAAATGAACAGGACTCAAATTAAACAGACTTCGCCGTTGTGAATTCATTTATTCATTCATGACTCGAACGCTGTCTACAGTTGATATATTATTAATATCATTCAAATAAATATATATATACTTGAATCTGCAGCTTATTTGGGTTGTCTGAAGATAATTTGGGGGGCGGAGTTGCTTAGAAGAAGAAGTTGTGCTCTTTATCATTTAAAGTCGCTTAAAAAATTCTTTTGTTTAAAAACTGAAGACAGTTGCATTTTAAAGAAAATATACTTCAGTTTTGTTATTAAATTTATCTGGCTGCAGTTGCCGCTTAATTGGCTAACATAAAAACGGCTAAAAACTTGCAGTGCATAAAAAAGGTTTTTATTTTTAAAAGAGATTTCAACAACAGCTCAGACACGCCTGTTTACGGATAATCCTGGCAGCCCAGCCCATGATTAACTAAACAATGCGCTTTCAAGGTAACTCGGGCAGGCGATGTCAGTGTCAGATGACGAGGGTTGCACGATAAGTTATGAGATCTACTCAGATGACTAAGGGATATTTTTTGGTGCTAATTATTATTCTTATTTTATAAATATATTTCTTAAAAATATTTACTAAACACAATATTTAAAACTATAAAATGTATATTAAATATATTATTAATTTGAGCTTAGTTTTAAATGTTTAAATGTTAAATCTTTCCAGAAATAATAAAATTAATTTTCAAAAAATCTTGCAATGTTGCATTTGCATACACATATTTCTCTCTTAATTTATGCCATATTTAGCAGTTATTTCTTCTTCTTATTTTTTTCCGAAGAGTTAAAGCTTATCGCGTAAACCGTGCTAAAAATTCAGGAATATCGCTGGCGCATGTCAGCGGATCCTTGAGAACATTTTTTTGCAGTGTCGCGTTGAGTGTCCTTGTGCGCGCATATGCGGAATGTCCTTGCCGGTTACTTGCAGTCACCTCAACCAAAGCTCAGGTGAAGCTCAACGTTGCTATCAATGTGTATCTTTATATATATATGTATGTATTTATACATGTGTGTGTAAATGAGAATATATTTGAGTAGTTGTGTGTGTGCATATATTTGGCATATAGCAATTTATTTCTCGCTTTGATGCTCGACTGAAGACTCGACGAGGGTTTCTCTCGATGTAATTAGCGAAGTTTACTGTTATTTTTATGTGCCACAGAAGCGGGAGCCCTGTTACAAATTGAGTGAGTGGATTGGGGCGGGGCGGGCGGCACAGTTAGTGAAATTTACTTTCATTAGCGTTTGATTAACGCTTCCAATTTCACTTTGAGTTTGCCCGGCGCTCGGGACATGAATATGCATGTCAAGTTGGCACTAAGCTGAATAAATCAGTTAGTAGCAAAACGGAGAAGCTGGGTGTAGTTTTTTTCGTTTTTCTCAATTTTATTTTTTATCGTTACTGAGTGGAAAATTGTATGTCAATTGAATGGCCAGAAATCACTGTTTAAATTTGCATGCATTTGCAAGGCAATCGAGCCAAAGGACAAACGGAAGCGGGTCAACGAGAGATAACAATATCAGCAGGACCAACAAGGTAAAGGTAAACGTAACGGCAACGGTAACGGTTAACGCGCAATGGCCAAGAGTACGAGAGGCGCTGCAGCTTGGCATGCATAAAACATAAGGATAACGAACGACACACACACACACACACATACACAGTTGGCAGACAGGAAACGTAGCATTGTATAATTAAAATTGCATTCAAATGCAAATGCAAATGCGATTGTAAGCTGGAAAAGCGTTAGGAAAACGCTCGCACTTACAAATACAGCCAGGGACAGAGAGATTAGAAGGGTTTGCTCGGGTCCTTAGATCGCCGTCCATTCATGATCTGTTTCATTGATGAAGTCCTCGCTGCAATCCTATTAGCCCCGCCCGAACACATTAGTGCCTACAGCGATTTCGGGCAAGTCGCAAAATCTTAGCTGCGGCCAAGACAAACGGGCTAATTTGTGCGAAACAATCCTGCATCCTGCTTAGAGGCTGCTGCATATTTGCGCTTGAATTGTCACAGAAACTCGCATCCTTTTGTGTGCGAGTCCTTGCAATATATGTAAAATTCTCAGCATTCTGTGTGCGTTGCTGAAATACATTGTGAAATGCGACGGGCGGCATATTGCATTTTTATTGAGCGCTTTCGCTGGCGGCAAGAAATGTGTGACAAGAATATTGCCAGTATGCGAACAATGTGACAGAGTTTTGCATATTTTTGGTTCATTGCATTTTCACACCTAGTCGGGCTGGAAAGGATTATGCCAAAGGCAACACATGTGCCACACAGCTGCACACGTGCGGCACATTAACACAACGGCGGGCAACAGGTAGGCGACGACCCGCAGGTCGCGTGGCCGCCTGACACGCGTCGCTCACTTGTTGGCCAGCTGCGACTAACTACTCGCTGACTGTGACACAGATGGGGGCACGAGGCGGTTAATTTTTACATGTGCCACACGTGCGTCAAGGTATCGCTAGTTGCTGCAGTTGCTTGTTGCCAGTTTTAGTTTGAGTTCTAGTTCTAGTTCTAGGTTCTGCGGGCTGCCTAATTGATATGCCATGTTCGGCCACATGTGGCAAGTGGCATGTTGCAAGTAGCGCTGTAATGCGCTTAGATCGAATACAAATCCAATTGAATGATAAATAGATATATATATGTTTGTAGCGCCCGCACACAATTTAATGAACTGCAAATAAGTATTTGCATTTATGTTTGCTGCCAGTTGCTTCAGCTGCCTTCAGCCAGTGTCCTCAGTGGCATGCAGCTTGTGGCACGTGGCTGGCATTTCAATATTTGCCGCACAGAGATCGCAATGGAGCGCAACAAATCGCAGCTCAACTGCAGCTGCATATCAAACTTTGCATATTAATGGCCAAATGCAATTGCTAATGCAAACGACTGCAAGTTATCCTAGAATTTAATAAATTTTTCGTTTATTTTCTTTTTTGATATTCTTCGATTTAAATATTCCAAAAATATTGTCTAGTTGATAGAAACAGGCTTTATGGGTTTCCTTCTGACTGTTGTATACACCCCACTCTATTTGCACCCATTTGCAATGATTACAGGGTATACACCACCACAGCCATGTAATGCAAGCAACCGCCAAGGACAACTCAAGCGTCAAGCGCAGCCATTTCAAAGAAAATTTCTCACAGCGCGCACGCTGCAAATGAAAAGGAAAAATTATTTGTTTGCTTTCGTCGCCTGCGATGGAAAGCTCAACTAACGGATTATTTCTCTTAAAAAAAAATTTTTTTTTATTTTTATCCTTCTGTTTTTCTGCTTTTTTCACTCGCTTTTTTTTGTGTTCTGTCACCGTGGCGGATTCCACAAAATTGCAATATCAAAGCAAATGTTGAATAAAATGCAAATGAATCGCAGCAAATTGAGAAAACGTTACTCAAATCCAAAAAGAAGAAGAAGTAGAAGAAGAAGTGTATCAGATGAAGAAGCCAGTTAAGTAATTCCAATAGATGCCTTGTAAGCGAACACAGATATTCGCTTTATTTACAGCTACTCACATGTTATTCAATTCATTTGATGAGTGCTTTTTGAAAAGTATTTAAAGGATAGTTCTTTAAAGCTAAGATTAATATATAGCTGATATATTAGTTGTGTTCTCTAGTTTTGAGAAATAGAGATAGAAAGAGAGGGGTGCCGAAGAGTGAATGTCATATATCTATATCTATTTCTATATCTATATCTATATCTATATCTATATCTATATCTATATCTATATCTATATCTATATCTATATCTATATCTATATCTATATCTATATCTATATCTATATCTATATCTATATCTATATCTATATCTATATATATATCTATATCTGTATCTATAGCTATATCTTTATAGCAGCTTATCTGTTTCGAGCAGCTTATTTCCCCTCCCTTCCTTTGTTTTGTGTCTCTTTCAAAAGTTGAGTGCTGCCTCTCAATTAGGTATTGACATATAATTTTCGCTTGGCTACAGGAAAATCCACTTAAAAGCGAATGCACAGTTTTATGCAAAGGTGCACGAGAAGCTATTAGACAAGAGCAATTTGCTATTGGGACCTTTATGCCGGGAGCGCAGGAGTAGGGACATTTGCATCCCATTTTTTTTTTTGTCCACAAGTAATAAAGTGCAGTAACACAATAACAAGAAGAGCAGTTGAAGCGGAAGCAGGAGATGAGGCAATGCCAATACTTAATGTCAGTCACGTAGAAAGGACACTTTGCGTGCATTTCACTTTGCAGGCGCACTTTTCACTTGCCACAGCTGCCCCTTCTCTCCCTCCCCGATCGTGAGGACCCATGGGTCAAGTGTCGCTGTATCCGTGTCTGTGTCCGTGTCCGTGTTCATGTCCAGACATAACGGTCAGTTGCTATGCAAAATAAGTCAGCTTCATTCGTCGCAGAGCTTCAGATATTCCATTTTGTTTACCTTTTCGTACATTGATTTGATTTTCACTTTGAAGCGAACCGAAGCTAAAGACCTGGGATATGGCTGAATTGGGTCATAATTTAAAAAGGCAATCGTGCTGTGCTCCCCGTAATTGGCTGTAATTTGATAAGCTTGGCTCAAATGGCTCTGGCTCAAATGAGTCGATACACTTTTAATAGTTTTCGTGCGCTGCTGAGTTCGCAGTCAAAACTTTTGCAACTTCTTCACAAAGTTTGGGCGCCCAGATAAACAACAACAACCGAGCATTATCGCTGTAGCTGAAGTAGGTAGCAGTACACTGAGCAAAACAAGTATATTTTGCTACAGAATGTTGTTCAGTACCAAATCTAAAATACGCGTTTATTTCAAGTTTTACTTAATTCAACAAATGATATAAAACCAAACTGATAAATTTGTAAAGCAGATTTTAGATTATAGTTTTTCTCTGAGTGCTGCAGCAGCAGCAGAAGTCAAAGCCAAAGTGTTGACAGCTTGTTGTTCCGCACACACACACACACACACACACCCACAGTCACTCTCACACTCACACCAGCATGTGTGCAGCTGCACAAACTTTTGGACAGCTCAAATGTATTGTACACAAATGCACTTTCAACGACTGCAAAGGGCTAAAATTGACTCTCACTCTCCATCTAACAAGCCATCTCATTCTATCTTGCAGTCTGTTTCAGTGCCTTGGCCAAAATAGCCAAGTTTTTGCCTTTTCAATTTGAACTTCTGCTGACAAAGGCTCAAGAAAAAAGTCAACGTGCAAAAGTTTTGGGCACAAAGCAAAGCATTGCTAAAGTTATGCCGGGCATTATTCGAAATTGAATTTGATTGCGTTTGCCATCCACACTATGCATGCAAATGCACTGCCACTTTCAACTACAGTTACCTCTCCTCAGCCCGCTTCTGCACCCCCTTAGCTATCTTCCTCACACGGTATCAAGCTCAGCAGGTCGATTGGCAGATCATAACGATGCATTCGATTGGCTCAGCTTTGACTTTCGATGCGTCTCTTTAACATGTGTTTGACACAGCCTTTGATAACTGGCAAATAAACGACAAAGATCCCATTAATAAATACCAATTTTGTGAGCTTTAACCGGATTCTGTAAGAAAAGCTTTAGAAAATGTTGCTAAAGGAACAAATTTATAATTGAAAGTAATCGCTTTCAGAAGGCTTAAGAGAAAGTAGACAAGCTTTCCATATCTAATATACAGGGTATATAAAAGTGTAGCATGCCTTTCATAGCTTTGTGGCACTGATGTCAGCTGCTTTTCATTGACTTTTAATTTCTGGTATTATTATTTGTGAATACGTCGCCGAAAGCGAAAGAAAGGGAGACTGCTTTTCTCGCTTTTCTAAAATTTTTCATCAAAACTTTCAATCAAAAAGTTTGCAGTAAACAGAGAATTCACCTTGCCATTTGTATACAAAGTAGCTGCCGTCATATACTCCTTGTACTTGCCGTATTAATCCTTTTAATTTTGAAAGTTTCTCCAAATATACAAAAAAAAAGAAGAAAATAAGGGCAAACATGCGACGCACTTTTTTGCAAAAGTTTTTTAATAACATGCCCAAAGAGCTGAAGACAGTGCGCGACCCGAACCGAACCGGCCAAGTTATCAACTCGGCCAAGTAACGGGAATAAATTTTAGCATTTCCGCACGTACTCTGCATATATTTCTGCACTTGGTCATGAAGCTGACAACAAGAATAACAACAATATCAGCTGCAAGTAGAGTGATTTTTCGGCCCGTATTTTGGCCAAGACTGGCAAAACTTTTGGAGCAACTGCGCCTGAGGGCTAGAACCCACTGTCCTCTCTCTCTCTCTCTATCTCCCTCTCTCTAAATTTCTGTCTCATCTCAACTGCAAATACAAGTTATAATAATTTCTTTTCAATTTCCTCAAAGCAAATAGGAGACGCTGGCTAGAGAGATGAGAGCCGAAAGCAGAAATTTGTTGAATGCAACCAACGTTGATTCCGGCACTAGGATTAAAAAGCAGGCAGCAGGAGTGCGGCCTGGGGGCAACAACTAGCATAAATCTTTGACTTGACGTCTTGCCCAAAAATGTAACTCATTTTCTATGGCCGCCTTTCTTTCGTCATTTTTCTGCTGAAATTTGCATAATTCCAAGCAAACAAGCAATTTGTTGCCATTTCAGCCATTTTACCGACGCCATCTCGAGTGGCTGTCAAGAACGAGCTCAACTCTCAACGAGTCCTATTTGCAGTCCAATCGGAGTCATACTCAAAACTAACAGTCTACGGACTCGGTCTCGGTCTCAGCTGCAGTCACAGTCACAGTGCCAACAAAGGCAGCTTTGCAATTTGATCTTATCCCAGTCAAGACATTTCAACTAGCCCCAGCTAATTTGATTAAAATACAAAATGGAAGACAGCAAATTGAAAAACAAGCCTGACAATCGCTCCTCGGCAAATGAAAACTTAAGCTCAACAATAATTCAATACATTTTCGTTTAGTGAAAAGGTGAGCTATGAAAATCAAATTTTAATATTTAAAGCAAATTGAAAATAGGTATAAAATAATTAAATTTTGGTATCACAAATAAATAATAAAATTCGCAGCAAGATTTCATTTAAGTTCGTATAACTATCGTGTATATATTTTATTTATTATTATTTATTTTGCTTAAAAAAAAAGTTGATTATGTGAATTTCGATAAAAACTGAGATCGAAGTAAGCTGTTTTCGAAATTGCCACTTATTTTATACAGATTGTCACACTCGAAAGAATTTCTTAGTTTTGTACATATCCGAAAGGCCCGGCGAGTGTATTTCAAGTCCATTGCGAAACACTCATTTCGGGTACTCGTTTAAAGCAGTTGACTGTTTCGGGCTGGTTTGTGTGCACTCGCATTTATGCCCGGCGGAATCGAAAGGTGAGTCCATGAAGCGAACACGTGAATAATGGTAAAAAGTTGTTGCTGTTATAATTCACAAAACTTATTGCACACACAGCTGTTAACTTGGCCAACAGAAGTTCGGTGCGATAAAAGCGCCGGCAACAACAAAACTAGCAAAGCTGGCAAAAATAATTTGCAAGCGGTTTTCCGTTTTGCCTGTTGCAAGTGCAAAATAATAATCCCAACCCAGTGCGATATACAGTATGCAAAAACTGGGCAACAAATATAATAAATTCAATATTAAGTTGTGCCTATGTTAAATATTCGCCCACACACACACACTGACAGTGGGTGCTAGAGTAAACGCACGCATTCAACAATATTTGTGCTTTGCAAGTCAAAAGTTATCGCCGGGCAAACAGCCCAGCCAAGCCGAGCGTCGAGTAAAAACTTGACGCAAAGTGAGGCAGCTGCCCCAAAAATGGGCGGTTGCAGCTCCCAGTTGGCAAAACCCCCCATCCCCTCCCAGTATTCGCTATGTGCCCCTGCAGCCTGCGTGTGCTGCTGTTTATGACTTGCTTGTGCAGCTATAAATAAACTTACACTGGCAGGTAATCATTTTCCGCCCAACACCCGCACACACACACCCACACACACACCCGTACCTTTGCCGCTGGCTAAGCTTTGTGTTCGCTGTACTGAAAACTGATGTGCGATTTTTTGTTGCTTTTTTTGTACGTTTTTGTTTTTGTTTTTGTGTACACAGTGTGGTTTCTATTTAATTACTGCACAGCAGTTATATTGACGTTGCCCCATTAACAGGCCCTAGAAGCACACACAGTCCCAAAACACCTGTTCTAGCTCATAACCTTAAGCCTGTCAGTTGCAAGCGACGGCTGCGGCTTTTCTCTCTCACTGTATGCAACATATGTGTGTGTGTGTGTGTGTGTGTGTGTAATTCCCATTAACCGCAACAAACAATCTTTTCCGTTTACAGCTTTGGCTTGTTTGTAGACCAAGTTAAATGAACTTTACATAGAAAGAAAAAAAATTATAAAGTAAAACTTCATGTATATTTGCTTAATTGCAATTTTCTTATTGCTAATAATTCAAAAAGTGCAACCATTTTTGATTGTTTTTTCTTTTGTTTTAGTTGTTTTTTTTTCAATTTTTAAAGTGGCTACAAATATTTTATATATAATTAATATTTTTACTGATTTTGATACCCAATATTTCACAACAAATCCAATATTTCAGTAGAGTAAAAACTTCAAAATAAATAGATCAAAATATTAATCTTCTTGTAATTAAATATAAATTTAAGTTTTGTAAAAAAAATTATAAAAGTTGAAGTTAGTAAATAACAAAATTATTTCCATATATTCTGTCGCATAATTTTTATAAAAAAAATTTTTGTTGCATACTCATAGGCTCATTTATTTTTGTATAGATTTCATAATTAAGATTTAAGCTAACATTTTTAAGTATGTTTATATATATAACTTTTGGTGGCTCAGTGTTTGTTTTTTACTTTTGCAATCCAATTTTCTCTCGCTCAACTTTGTTTAGAATTTTCTTTGTTTTTTTTTTTTTTGTGTCACAACTAGCTTAAGATTCTCTTATGTGTCTACTAAAGCCTTCTAAGCACACTGCATAAGCTGCTTCTTCTTCTTCTTCAGCTTTGGCTGGCTTTCCTGTTGAATTTATATAGTTTTTGCCAGATGTAGAAGCTGATTATTTAATAGACTCTCCAGAAAATCCCAATGCAATTTCAGTTTGGCTTTTGTGTGCTCAGCGGGTAAAACTTTTAATGGCCTTTCTAATACATTTTACACTCTACACGCACACACACACACACACATACATTTTGAGCACATTGGCCTGTTGCCTGTGCACGTATAATTACATGACAAAATATTTAGATTTCGGCTTTAGCTGCTCTGACCAAATAGGCCATAGACATAGCAGCAACTTTTGGTCACCTCATATCTCACAAAAAATATCACATGCATTTTGACTATTTTATGAAGCACGCGTCCGAAAAGTTTGGCAGCAAGGATGCAGCAGCAACAGTGGGAGCAAGGATTTTGGCCTATGTGCACTGCTCTCGTGTCGTTTTTCTGCCGCTGCCAGGTATTTATTTAAGTTGCTGCCAGGCTGTTGACTGTGCTTATGTTGTCCTGTGCTCCAAGCGCACACATCCTGCACATCCTGCCATATGGTCCGTTGTTAAAGCTTTTGCTCACTTTTGTTCTACTAAAATTCACAGCCTACGCACCCAAAAAACATGGTTCGTCAATAGCCTGTGGCCATTGTCCCTTCAATTCGGTATTATTCCAGTGCAGATCGGGTCGGCATTCAGCTGGCCCATTCAGGGAAGTATATAAAGTACATTCGATATAGCTAGCCTTAAGCTACCAAACAGCGAGCCCGTTTTTATCGCTGACTGTGGCATTAAATATCTCAGAGCTCAAAGGTCAACGGAAAATTCTATGCAATGCAGCAGCCAATGCGTCTAATTGGTTCAATAAAAAAAATTATATTATGTGTACTAAGTAATACAAGCGTATTGGTTTTATGCAATGTCCGTCTGTCCATATGGTCAGAGAAAGATTTTTTTGGGCGTGTGACAAGCCCAAAATCTTTTCCTCTAATTTTTTTTATTATTTTTAGATACATTTTTGAAACACTTTTTTACAAATTTTAAAATCATTTTTTTTACGAGTAAACCAAGAAATTCCAATTTCATGTCTCCCACAATTTTAAAACGAAATTTACAAACTTTAAAAGACAATGTTCGAATGACCAACTCCAGCTAAAAAAATTATAAAAATCGATAATTTTTCAAAAAATAATCAATTTTAAACCGTTTTTTGACTGTTTTAAACTGTTAATGTCCTGTAAACGAGTATTGCAGAGTCGATTATACTGGTTTTTACTGAACTAAACCGATTGCTTTAATGAATCCACTCCCACTCACTACTTAACTAACCACTTACTACTACTACTACTACTACTACTACTACTACTACTCAACTACGCAGAATAGCCAATCATGGTACTTTGTCTGATCGGTTATGTTTTGAATGCGCTTTTGTCCTGCACGACCACCGTAATGGACTATGCCTATGAGTCGAACTATGTTATGGCGCTGGTCAGCTGCTTAATGGCGCTCGTGTTCGTAGTTCACGTCAAGTCGGCCGCCATTTTACTGAGCTGTATAACGCTGCCAGCGCCGAAGAACCCTGTCGTTGACTTTCCGTCGCCCATCAACATTTTGCGTCGCGGCGTCTACAGAGCGGAACTGGTGCGACCGCTGCAGTGGAACTGCTACGACGAGATGCCGCCGGCCGTGATGCTGGAGAACAATGGCAAAACTGTGATAATGCGCATCTCGTGTGCTCCGAACCGTATGCCGTTTATCTGCGGCGGAACGCTGCCCGGCAACTATTATTTCGTGGAGGCGAACTTCAAGTGGGGCACTTCGGAGCATCTGATAGACTCGTGCAGCTACGCGATGGAGTTGCAACTGCTGCATGCCACCAATATGCAGAACACACCCGATGAGTATCTAACGGTGTCCTACCTGTTCGCATTGACGCGCCGCAGCAACAAGTGCCTGGAACAGGTGATCGAGAATCTGGGCGCCATTAAATCGGCCGGTTCGATCATTGAGCTGCCACCCTTCGAATTGGCCTCCCTAATGCATCGCTTCAGCAATGACTATTACACCTATCGGGGCACCTACACCAACGGCACCATCGTCCTGCCCAGCCAGTGGTTCATCTGTTCGCACATCTTCTTCATTGGCGTCGATCAATTGGCCCAGTTTAGCGCCCTCTGCGACCCCGAGGGCCACTGCATTGCCCGAAATGCACGGAACGTGAAGCCACTGGGCAATCGCCGTGTTGCATTAAATTGTTAAGTTTCGCTTCGATATTTTTATATACTTTTTAAAAAAAATTCATGTTTTACAATAAATGTTTCTTATTTGAATTTATGTAAGGGCAAAAGCTTCGATTATGTTTTTGGTGAAAAATAATAATTTCATAATTATTTAATATCATAAATTTTATATATTCCTGATTTGTTTTAAGTGCCAAGTTGATACAGCCTTTATATTATATAGCTGGAAAATCGCTTGATGTCAGATCCAAAATTAGCAATTAAAATTTTTTAAATATTTCTAACATATATGCAAGATATTATGGTACTATAGCATATTCTTCCCATAGGAATCATCGGTACAACTTTTTGTTTTTTAAAAGATTTTAATCAATTTAATAAAAGTTTTTTTTTTATAAGCAACATCTTATCAGTTCCCAAAGTTTGTCTTGTTAGCACCTGATAGCATAAAACATTTCATGAGAATAAATTAGGCTTTTAGTTAAGAATATTTTACGAAACATGTATTTTTAAGTTAAGTCAAATATTAAGCTTTAAATTAAGTTAGTTTAGCCCGTGATAATTCCCTGACCGTTGTTGGTTTGGATCAGCAGCGTGCCCTGAGCTGTAAATATAGTGCAAATAATCGTAGATTGATTAGAGCTAATCCATCCATTAACGTTTAGTTGAACTTACGTTCTGGCTCGGCGCTAGCCAGTGCCACAATCATGGCCAACACAAAGCCGCAGATCTTGATGAGTTGCATGTTGATTCGATAAAGTGTTGACTGAAACGTTGTCTCTCAGACTCTGATTCAGAATATGAACGAGTCGGCGCTTTTATAGCAGCAATCGCGACAGCAATTGCAATTGCTTGCTCTCGGCTATCGGCTTGGGCTTTGCCCACTACGCTGGCGAAGTGAAAACCCAGGCAATTGTAATCTTAAAGCTTTCATCTGTTTGATTTGTGTCGGGTCGATTTCTAGAGCAAAGGTGGAGCGAGCGTCTGGGAATGCATTCGAGCACATAGTCAAAGTCAGTACGGCATCGATTTGCAGCAGATACAAAGGAGAAACGAAGTTGAAAAAAAACAACAAAATCTAATCCAGAGCAGAACCGATGTGCCTGGGAATTTGCTCATTTTGTTAGCTGCGCTTTGGCACGTCGTTTGAAATACTTGACCCGGCCGGGGCAAACGGTATAAATTAATTTCAAATAAACGCTTTTGGCCAACTCCTCATACCTCAATGGTATGGTCGAGGGCGGCTCTGATTACACATTTGGCTAAAGGCCTTCGAGTGTACTTTTTGCATCATAATTTCCGTGCCCGCAAAATCACTTTGATACTAGATGAAAGTGAGGCGCAAACGTTGCAAATTCCACGAGCCAATGCTTTGTCGAAACAATGGCAACAGCCGAGTCCCGTTATTGACTGCTTAGCTCTCAGTGTGGGGTATTGGGGGTTGGGGTTATTGAGGGCACATAAATTGTTGTTAGCTGGAATTTGTGCAGTTGAAAATCAAAAGGATTAGCCTGGGCCTGTGCCTGTGCCTGAGTTTGAGTTAGAGTTTGAGTCTGGGCCTGGCACCGCTTCTGCCCAAGAAATTGGCAGCCAGTGGCCATCCGAGGCCGCCGCAAAGTCGCCGCCAGTCATACGAGCTGTTAACCAGGCAACTTCTATTACAATTTATTTCAGGCGTAAAACCAGCCAAGGAAATATTTGCGGTAAAAGTTTAAAATAATTGTTGATGTAACGAACCATACAACGCTTCCAGCTAACTGAGAGAGGAGGGTGGGGGTGCTGTGGTAGATGGGCAACGGAATAATGCCCCTTCGGAACGGAAAGCCGCAGCAGCGGCAGGCAGGACAGTCAAATAGTTTTCGCTTTGGGAAATTGTTTAAAGTTTTGCCATGCTCGCCGAGTACATACAAATATGAGCGCGGCTTTTGAGGTCTGGTCTGGCCATAAACTGAACCGAACCAAACCGAAGCGAACCGAACCGGGAACTGGGCTCAACAGAGGCATCTTTCAGTCAGTCAGTTAGCCCAGCGGCAGTTTACAAGCCAAGCAATTAAAACAAACTCGCAACTATTCGTTTCACCATCAAAACACATAATACATAGTATGAATATTCTATATACAATATATCAGACAAGCGGCCAGACTTTAGTATGCATGTTGCACACAGACGGGGGGCATTTCCATTATTATACGCCATCAAATCGATTCAATAACAATAATGACAGCATTGCTGATAACAAGTTGATGCAAAAACCCGTTTTTAGCTATAATCTTATTGCGTATTGGTAATTCAACTAGAAAAAATTATTTTACAACTGCGCTTGACTAAATCATACCCTTTGATTGATAGACAATAAATGTGTTAAGTATTTATAAATAATAAGTATTAAGTATTTATATTTATAATATATATAAAGGCAAAGTTTGTTTATAAATGGTTTTCAAAAAATTAAAAAAAAATTGCAAAATAGTTTTTTGATTTGTTGACAAATTTTTATTATATGCATTATATCTTATTGTAACTGCTTCCCGTTAATGAATGCTTTATGAATTGATTACCGATTAATTCATTAGAAGTTGTTAAAGTGAACTTGTGCTTCAAACAGGTTTCCATTAAGCTAAACGTATTCCAGGAAATTGGTTACAGCTCTTCTTGTTTACTTTTACAAGTAAACGATTCCTGTTTATATTTTTGTATACCCTATCAAAAAACATTATATGGTAAAAATTTAAGTGAAAAAAATTAAAAGCAATATGTAAATTTTCTCATATATATTCCTACTAAATGCAAAACTATAAACAAGTCTGTCCGTTCAATAACCTGTTTTAAAGAGTATTAAGTTTTCGTATTAATGCTGATAGTTTTTGTTTTGCTTGTTTATTATTAGCCAGTAAACATTTTATACGCATTTGCGTTACATTTATCAAAATTCTCAGAAGCAAATAATTTGTAGCTGCAAATTTGTAAATTCAAATTACTTCAATTGCTGAAAATGGAAAATCTTTTTTGCCAAATAAATATGTAAACGTTTGTTTTGTTAGTTCAACATTTCCGTTTATTGTCAGAGCAATTCATTCAGTTTATGTTATTAAAGAGTTAACCAGTGCGAATATATTGAACGTTGTCAGTCTGAACCAGGACAGTGCCAGCTGTAAAAGCCAAGAAAATAATAATAATTATAGCAATTAGAAATTTGTGTTTAGAAATTTGTTTACAATTGTTTAACAATTGTTTACAATTTGTTTAACTTACGTTTGGGCACGGGCTCAGCACTTGTGAGGGCGGCGAGCATGGCCAGAAGAAGGGCGGCAGCTTGGAAGAATTTCATATTGATTGAAATGGTGTTCGTATAATTGATACTAATCCAAACTGAGCGCTCCACCGATCTTTTATAGCTGCCGAGCTGGGCTGCGGTTGCAGCTGCTGCTGCTGCGTACGAACTTGGGAAATTCCTATCGAAATGGCATTTCACAGGTTAAAAGATCAGCTGTTAATGCGAGTACTCAATCTATAGCCGATTAGCAGATTGTTGACGTGATTTCAAACGAACTGAAAACTGGATTGGGGCTTTAGCCACAATTCCGAGAGAGGTTGTTTTAGTTTGCATATCGCATGATCATAAAGATAAAAACTATCGTATCTTTATTTTGAATTTTTTACTTATAAGATTAAAGCATACTTAGAATAAAAACCATTTTTATATTAAAAATTTATTGAAACTTTTATTTTTTATATATGGATAAGTATTTAAATATCCAAAACCTGAAATAAATTTATACAAATAGATATAAAGAGCAGATTCTATAAAAACAATAATATTTGGCTTAGCTTTTATGATTCCTCTCAGTATTAACTTTGCTAAGGGGTGTTTGATAATCCAGCTCTTAAAATTCAAATTAAATACTATATAATTCATAATCTAGTATTACTATATTCGTATTTATATGCAAATACTTGAACTACTAATATACTATATAATTGTTTGCCATTGAAGCATACCAAACGAATTTTTGTTAGCTAAAATTAAATTTTAAACAACTGCATCGAAATAAAATGGGATTTACAAGTAGAAGAAAGAGAGTTATCAGCGCTTGCTTTCATGGAAATGGGTATTTTCAACGTTTTATAACAAAAAAACATGACTGACATGATTAGGTTGACTCTGGAATTTCCAGCTCTGCTCCGCTCGAAGTGCTATAAAAGCGCAGCTTATTCGAAATGCTTTTCATACTGTCAGAATTAATCAGTTAGAGAGAAACATGAACTGCCTAAAGATCTGCGGCTTTGTCTTTGCACTCATTGCGGCGCTTGCTAGTGCGGATGCTGGTAATTTAAATAATATAAACTTGACTGGATCTGAACTTGAATCTAATTTGTAATTTGCATTATTTTTATAGCCACCCAAGTAATCAACGCTGGCGGCCATACGCTTATACAAAACGATAGAGGTCAATATATTCGTAAAAATTAAACCTGAGCTGCAATTGATTAAATAAACAAACGATAATGTATATATAAAAAAAGTTTTTTCTTGCTTATAGTTTAAAATTAGCGGCTTTTTGACAGCGAAAAGCTGGTAACACTTTTATTATATACCAACTGTTGGTATTTTAGTGCTTGATCGCTTATCAGCCGACCGCCACAAACTCAGCTGTGTCTGCACAGCATGGGCACACTGTTAAATACGATTGAGTTTCTGTGTAGAGATCATTTTTTAAATTATTTATTATTTAGCTGCAGTTTCGTGGTGATTCAATTTTGGTAAGTATAAATCTGATTAGTAGAGTGTGTGTCGCATTTGCTTAAAGCTCTGTTTTCAGCCTGTGATTTGTATATAAACAGTCGCAATTTGCCGGATTTTCTTATCGCAGCCTCCGAAAATAAACACCAACAAAGTTCAACAGACGTGCCAAACGAGCGACAACAACAAACCGCAAAAGCTGAACCGCAACAAGCCACAATCGGCAAAATCATCAACACTGGCGCGCCAGTGGGTGCCAGTGCCAGTGGGCAGGGTCCACGTCCGTGTCAGTTGCATTTTGACAGCGCCAACGAACCGCAAACACCCGCGCAAAAGTCATGACAGCGTCGGCAACAACTGCAACAGCAACAGCAGCAATAGAAGTAGCAGCAGCAGCAGCAGCCGCCATCCAACAGCCGCCAGCACCAGCCGCAGCAGCATCTAAGACTCTAAACGCGCTGCTGCACATGCCCGCGCAGATGGAGATGAGCCAAATTGAGTTGATCTATCGGGCGGAGGGTAATGCAAATTTGGTGCTGGCGTTGCCGCAATTTAAAAAAGTTTTACGTTTGCCAAAAATGATATCCAGCAGGCCGACGAAGCAGCAGGAGCACAGTTGCCAGCCGGAAGGACAGCCCAGCGTTTCCGACCCAACGAAAGCATCAAGCGCAAAAGGTTGAATATACACATAGCATACAATATATATAAATATATATGTATGTGTGTGTGTGTGTGTGTTGGCTTGTTTTTGTTGTTACTTTTGGACAGGAAATGGTTGCGTGCAACTTCAAACACCCAAGCCAAAAGCAACAACAACACGAACGAACAACAATCGCCTGCCCAGCAAAAGCAAAAGCAAAAGCAAACTCTGCTGCTGGCCAATTTGTGTATTGTGCCATGCTTATTGCCCGCTTGGCTGGATTTTACTCTAGCTTTGTACACACACACACAAGTATATATATATATATAGATACACTATGATTCTCGTATCTTTTTTGTGGCTTGTTGTGCATCTTTTGGCCCTTGCATCAGATGTGTTTATTTCATTTATCTTATTTCTTGCTTTTGCCTCTCTGCCTCATTCTTTCCTTTTTTGTAGCTGGCGTCTTGACAATGCCGGATTTTATGGCTTATATCGAGATAATGCGCCGTCTATTAGGAAATGAGTTTGTCTGCGAAGCGGATATTGTTGCCATACCAAAGGAAAGCGATAGATTCTGGATAAACGAGCACATACGCGCCCACAGGCCGGGTGAGTTCATCTCCACATGACTTTGTCAGAGAGAAAGAGAGAGAGACAAAGAGAATTTGTGTGTCTATCGTCATGGCAACATTTTTGTATTTGATCAGCGTTGCACTTGCCCCGCCTTTGGTCTATTGGACAACGTCCAAAGCCTTTTACCCGCCAGAGCAATCAATCATAAACGAGCTTTTTAGTGCGGCTCTTTCACTGACGTCCGGGCCGGGCTCGCTCCAGTTTCTAAATTGTGCATCAATGCGGGGCCCCGGCCGCATGCACACATGGGACTGATTAGTGGCAAACGGCGCCGGGCAATAGTCGCTGGGCCATATATCAAAATTCGGTTTATATTGCAGCTAGTTGAGGCTTCAACTGAAGCTGGCCAGCAACAGGCTGCAGGCAGCTTGCCGCTCGCAGCTCGCCGGGCCACAATTTATCATTGCCAGTCGCGCTAACCCACAGGCGTCTATATCTATATATCAATAATCGGTCCGGCTCCTGCTGCACTTTACATTCATGCTCCACTCTTTCGCTCTCTTTCGCTCTTGCAGTTGCGCGTCTGGATAAGGAATTTGTGGGGCCATTCGGTCTGCTGCTGCCAGATGCGACCCAATTGCCTGCCACGCTCGATGTTTTACTTGCCAATTTACAGGTGAGTTTCGCTCCTGGATCGATTCGAGGGCGGTGCGGCCCACTGCTCAAATATATTGTATATTTTTGGTACAAGGACAATATTGGCATTCTCTTTTTTATTGGCCATATGCGCTGCTCACTGAATTCCGCTCGCCGCTGCTGCGGTTTAGCTCGCTTTTGTGCTAACAAAACACAACAAAAAAAAACATGTGCAGCCAAAAAAAGCTAAAACGGAGGCCGTGCCACATGCACATCGATGTGGACATGGTTGTGGAAGCTAAGGCAACATAAATCAACGGTTCTTTGTTTTGAATTAAAGTGGGCAACAGTGTAAACACATTGTTGTTGCTATTGCCAATGCTATTGTTGCTATTGCTGTTGTTGTTGTTGTTGTGGCCAGCAGCCAAGCTGAAACCTTGCCTGGACCCGATGGCCGTTTCGGTTTGTGCGGTTATAAAAGACGCCGAAATTGCTTTGAAAGTGCCGCCAAAGCCACTAGTTCAAAATGTCCTGCAAATTCATAATAGTACAAAGGGTAGCTTAGCTGTGAGGCCATTTTTGTTTCTAAATATCAAATAGAAATCTATCTTAATGAGAATATGTGATTGGGAATGTTTCAAATTAGAAATTGTAGTACATATATTTCACATATCCGATTTTATATTTAATTTTCAAAAAAGTTTTCGTTCTCAAAACAATATTTCTTCCTTTGCATATTCATTTATTCATTTCTTTTGTGTTAATGTCTGAGTCTAAAAGTAGTCGTTGAAATTTAAAATTATTCCCAATTAAAATTAATTACAAAATTACGTAAAGAGAAAGGGCGACATCTAGCGCCAGGGTTATGCAAGGTTGACACTGCCAATTGCCGCTAGATGGCGCCAAAAAGCATATCAATGTTTTGATTAACGCGCGACAAACTAGGATATCTTTGCAGCCGTGCCTTGAACACGTCGCCGTTAGTCGTCCCGTGCACGATGGTTATATATTCAATTTATGGCTTTGGTGCCAAAGCATTGACCGAAATAAAATTGCAAGAAGTAACGGAAAAAAACAATAGTTACGGCGCCATAACTAACGCCATATTGTGCCCCGTCCGGGACATGAGTAGGAGCGGCCCACGAGCAGCTGCTGTGCGGCAAGACGGCGGAGCGGGCGCGGGCGCGGCAAAAGTGCCGCTTTTAATTGTGGCTTTAAATGTTAATTTTCAATTTCAAGTTGAGCCGCGCCTGTGGACCTGGCTGCAAGGCTGACCGTTGGCATATTTTTACCTGGGTCCACATTCGTTGCCATAACTCATCATACAATCAGCGCGGCAAACAGCAACTTTTGTTTTATGTCGCAGCAGCAACAACAACAACAACAATAACAAGGACGATGCCAGGCAGTTGCAGTTCATGTTCATGCTTGCAGCGATAACCTGGCAGCCAGTTGTCTCCCTTTCTCCTTTATTTGTTATATATATATGTCGTTTTTTTTGTTTGTTTTTTTTCGTGCATTGTTTGTGGCGCACTCAACTCCACTTCGCTAGTCGTTGGCATTTTCAAGTCAAAATGGCGTCAGGGCCTTGCCCATTGCCGCCGCCGCCCTCATTGTACTCCATTTGCCATGCTGCAACAGCAGCACAATAAAAACAGAGAATAAGCCAAACGAAATAATTTGTAGGCAAAGGACATGAACACGAACACGGATGCGGACAACTGCAGCAGCAGCAGCGGCAGCGGCAACTGCCCTGGAATAACCCGTCTGGGCGATGCATATGCCATCGAAATAAAACCGAAACAGGGCTGGCTCCAGTTGCCAAGTGATGTCAGCGATTTATTTGATTTAATGCCAGCGGGCGCCGATACAATGGACACGACCTCCGATCCGGCTAAGGTGCGGCCAGCAGTTCACCAGTTGATGTTAACTCCGGACAAATGCTGGTGTCGCTATTGCTCCATGCAGCTGCTAAAGGTGAGTGCGGGCGAGTGTTCGATTGGGTGGGGTTGGGTGGGGTTGGGTGTCAATGGCCAACTACTTGTCATTTGATTTACAAACATTTTCAATATCTCTTCTTCTACAGCTGCAGACGGGCAAAATCAAACGTTTGGGCGACTATTGTCCCATGCAGCTCTTCTCCGGGTAAGTTCTATCTGGCTTTAGTTTGTTCCTGGGCATTGTTTCTGTTGGCAGCAGCACGCCTTTAAGTCATAAATTTCAATCTGCTCCATTTGCGTGTCCTGTCGTGCTTCATAATTCCAACACTTTCGAAGGGTGCTGCAGCTCCTGCTGCTGCTGCACCGGCTGCTCCTGCGGCTTGTCTCAGCTGCCTCTGCACTTGGATGGCACTTTTTGCCGTGCTCTGTTTCCGGCTGGCACCTTTATATATAACATGGCCCGTACACGATTTGTTTTCGTTTCGTTTGGTGTTTCGTTGGCCCTGGATGGATTCCCGCGGCTCATTCGTTTATTTGTGGCCCGCTGTTTTAAGTCATGCGTGCATCCGTGCACGAAATTCAATTTGCTTGCGCTTTCATTCCGGTTTACCGCCTGCTTCGCATCCACTTTCAGTGCTTTTTATTTCTTTTCGTTGTGTTTGTGTGTGTGTGTTCGTTTCGGCTTTTTACGACTTGGCTTTGCGCTCAACAAAAATTGTTGCCTTGCCTTTACATTTTCTTTTTCCACTTTCATTTATATCATATATCCATATGTGCACACACACACACACTCAAACACTCCCTCTATAAATATATTTATGTTTTAATAGTGTTATTTTATATATATATTTTGGCTCTCTTTTTTGGGTTTTTATATTTTTTAGTGCGCCTGGTCGTATGCTCGATGCCTTGAATGCACTTTTCGCCTGTCCGCAAAATAATTTACGTATATTTCAGAGCGGCAATTTAATTTATGGCGATCACGCGAATTCGATTTCCTGCGAAGAGCTGCAGACTCGAGTTTTTCCCGGGTAAGCCCAAATTGTTTGCATTTATATTAATATATAGTTGAATATATATATTCATCTGGGTGTATCAGCTAAATGCAGATCATTCTTATTCTGTCGCATATTTTCATTTTGATTAATTTATTGCATTTTCATATTACACATAATTCACTTTCAAGTCTATTAGCAATTTTAATATTCAAAAATATATAAAGGAAATTTGAACTCCTCTATGCGATTCTCACGAATTCAAGTACTACCTTTGGTGTTTTCAGTAATGTGTTATTTGCAAGTTGTATTTGAAAAGTTTTTTATTTATGGTTGAGTAAGTGAGGTGAGCTACATTCATCTCGCTTCTTCTCCCCCCGCTCTCTCTCTATATCATTATATATCGTGTTACTTATTTTGTATTAAATATATATAAAATACATAAATAACGCATATACATCATGCAATCTTCTGTTCAATATTTAAATGTAATGCAAAAAATAGTTGCTTTAGCTGCAATTTATTGTGTGAACATAAATGTTCATGATACCCATGCAATTACGCAAGCGGAAGGAAACAAAACGAGAGTAAAAATCTCAAAGCAATTGTTCAGCACGCAAATATTCAATAAATAATGCAGACAACAGCCAAACACAAATTCTCGAGTGCCAACCACTAACATTCTCATTTTTACCTTTTTTCTCTTTTCGTTTTTCGTTTTATTTTTCCTTGTTTTTGTGCTGTTGTGGGTCCCCAAATCTTGCTGTTCGGTTTTTATGCTTTGTTCACTTATTTCAACACCTTTGCACAACGTTGACAACAACTATGGCGCCCACAAAATTGGAATGTGCATTGAAAATGCTAACAAACGAAAATTTGGAAAACTCACCAATGCCAAACGGCACCCCAACCCCAACCACAAACCGAACCTGAATACGAACCCAATCCCAATGCCATTCGCAATGGCAACGCCACGGTCATAAAATCACTGAAATTCTCCAGTGAAATTATGGCGCTTATAAAACATTTGCTGGTCGCCTGCCTGCTCAGGGAATACAACAACAACAACGAGCTGGCAAAGGAGGATGTCCAGAGCGAGACGCAAAGCCGCAGCCACGTGGCAGGCGCTGCTGCATTTGGGGAATCGACAACCAAACGTTGCGGCATTGGGACAAAAGCAACAGAAACTACAGAAATTGGCGTGGCTAATGTTGATGTTGTTGCGTGGCACGTAGACCAAAGGCAGGTGAAGCAGAAGCAGCAACCAGAGAAGAAAGAGGAGGAGGAGGAGGAGCAGGGGAAGGAGCAGGCACAGGGCGGCGCAGGAATAGTTGAGTTTGTCAAAGCTGTTGCTGGTCAGCCGCAGCGACGCGCCACGAGAGCAGCTGCTGAAAAAACAAGCCAAAGGTATACAAAGCGTAGCAAAATATCAACAACAGCAACAACAACAACAACGTGCAGAGAAAGCACAACAATTGCGCCAACCTGGTTGTCAACGAATGTGGCAATGGCAGCAACTCGAACGGAAATGGAAACGGAAACACTGGCAACGGCAACGGCAACTCCGAATCCGAACGAGGAGACTCAAGCACAGATCAACAAAGCGGAAATATTTCACTTACCAAAAAATTGTGTGCTGCAAAAAATTTTGCATTTACAATTGCTGGTAAAGGTAAGCGTTGAACTTTCTGCCAGCCGCCGTTGGCTATCATCGCTTTTGTTTATTTTTCGTGAAGGAACTCAGTGGGGTGATTGGGGGAGGGGGGGTCAAAACTCCGCCTTAGTCAATTGCATTTGATGGCCATCAGTTGATGCTCATACCAAATTTAAAATAGGGTATAATAAAGTTGAGTTAGTTGATATAATTGGGTTCAGGTACTCTAATTTATTTGCTTAAGAATATATCTTTAAAAGGGAGCATCATAAAATAATATTTATATAGTTATTCTAAAAGAAATGTATGCATAGATTTAATTATAGGGTATCACCAAGTCGAGCACTCGATATTTATAATTTTTTGATTTTTTTGGATTTTGTTTTTGCTGCTCAAGTGCAGCAGTGGCACAAAGGCAACTACATTGAGCTCTACCTGGTTGATGTTTCAACAATGCTTCAAGCGAGTGCCTCGTTCTAAAAGAAGAAATTGAAAGGGCAGCTAAACGGCCAATGGACACGGCGCAGTGGTGTCGGTGGTGTTGCGGGGAAGTGGTGGGATTTTCGCTGGTCGCTCACTTGGACGCCAGCCAAGTGTCTTTGACTTTTGGCACAGTCAGAAGATTTGGTGGCCTGTCGATTCAGTTTTCGGTTACTTTTGCAAACGTTTTCTTTGGCAATTACAGCGGCATTTTCATCACATGTGGCAAGCGGATTACGCTGCACATGCCACGCCCTCCTATCGGGCGCTGCGAGCGCTGCTCAGCTGTCAGCCCGCTTTGCAGGATAATGTGGATGAGCTGCCCGCCGAGCAGGCGTACATGCTGGGCGCCACGGCACTCGACTGCTCCATAATGCTGACGTTTCAGGAAATACGCTGCCAAGCCGAGCACAACAGGTAAGCCAGACACACACACACACAGACAAACAGTCTACTAATCAGTGTTAACTTTTGCAGCGCATTGCAGCCTTGGCTTGTGGAGTTGCAAGGCCGTCAGTTTCTGACCAAGCTGAGCGTGTTGGATCTCGATCCGAAGCCCGACAGTCACTTTCATAAATTTATTAAGCACACACGCGAAATTGAAAACTGCTGCAAAGCATTAAATTAATTAATAAAGTTCACGCAAAACTAAAAAAAAAATCGCACATCGAATTTGCCGCGCAAAAAACTGTGCTACAGTTTTTTTTCTTCTAACCCTTGCGGCTTGATGAATACCCTTGCCAAAGGTATTGTAATTTTGTGTCAGTATTGTTTTTGTCAGTGTTATATGTATATATTCTTGATCAGTAGAAACAGTTGCCATGTTTAAATGTCCGTCTGCTTCTATAGAATCATTTGATCGGAAATTGCATTTACATTTACATTTTTGTTAACTAGTATATACCAAATCATGTCATACGTTAGAGTATATTAATTTCGGCACTTGAAAGATGAGTATTCTAATGTTGTCTTTTTTTTGTTAGCCGTTTGGCGCACCTCGTTTGCCGCTGCCTTTTTGCTGCTAAGCAAACCACAGGCAAGGCGTGGGCGAATCAAAAACAACAACAACAACGGGGAAAAAAAAGTGGCACAACGTGAACACTCCTTAATTAATTTCCATGCGAATGCGGCCAGGACAAGCTGGAGCCACGCGCATCAAAAGGCGCCGCAGGATATGTCAGTCGCGCGCTGTGTACAGGGGCAGGGCCAGAGCCAGAGCCAGTGCCAGGAACTGGGCCAGGCACTGGGGTCTCGGTCTCTCTCGATCCTGATTCAGGTTGTTCTATGCAAAATTGTGTCCACTCGCCAGCGCGCCGTGTTTTGTCAGTCGCACAGCGTTTGCAGACGGCAGCAGTTGGTTGTTGGCCACGTTAGCCTTTGGCCTGGGCCTGCATAAACAAACACAATTGGATAAGCGATGGGCAACAAAGTTGTGACATTCACCGAACGGCAATTGGATGACTATCAGGTGCGTCTTTCGCTCCGCAATGCAATTGCTGTGAAATTCAACTTCAATTTAACCATAAATTTTTTGGTATTTTGGCTCTTTAAAAAAGGATTGCACGTTTTTCACACGCAAAGAGATTCTACGGTTTGTATATGACACCACGGGGGCGTATACGCAATTTCTGCTGTGTTAATATAATAAGCGAAACTATTTTCCTTTCAACTGGCCAAACACGAAGCTGGCGCCATTGTTTGGCCCAATCTTTTGTTTGGTGGGGCGCACAGCAAAAAATCACACAAACAAACACAAATACCCTCACACACACACACACACACACACACACATGCGCGCACTCGCAAACACAAAGCCTTTCATCAAGTGCTCCATTTGCTCTTCTCCCCTCCCTCCCCCCTCAATCCCTCGCTGCCACGCCCGTACGCGCAGCGTGCATAAACGCTTTCGTGAGCTGCGTCCGGATTTGGTGCCGCGCCAAATGACCGAGGGTCAGGCCTCAAGTGTCAAGGTTCCACGCGAATGCATTGAGAAGATGCCCGAGTTGCGTGAGAATCCTTTTCGGCGACGTATCTGTAAGTACAACAACAAAAAGCAGAACAGCGACAACAACAACATCGAAGCTTTCATAAGCTATTGTTGTCTTTTGTATTGTTTTTTTTTGCGTATGTGTTTTTTTTTTTTGGTAAACGCCTAACTGCCATGCCCACTTACCACTTGCCGCTGACCAAGGCCAGGCATTCTCACGCGATGGCCTGGGCAATTTATCCTTTGAGGACTTCTTGGATGCCCTATCCGTGTTTAGCGAGCAGGCGCCCCGAGATATTAAAGTTTTCTACGCTTTCAAAATTTATGGTAAGTTCTTTTTCAAGTTCCACTAGTTGTTTGTTGTGCTGCACACTTTTGGCCGTGTTGTTGGCCAACAACAATTGCGGGTTTTGTTTATGCATTTGTCGCCGCTTCTCCTTCTGTGCCTTTGGCATTTACATGGCACGCAATGCCATTGCCGTTCGCGCACTGACAGTTTGTGCCTCAGTAATTTGTGGCCCAGCTCCAAAAACGTAGCCTGCAGTCTTTTTCGTTGTTGTCGTGTTCCCGTTGTTGTTGGCCGGGGCCACAGTTCAAGGACAGTCATAAATTCTAATAAGCATTTTAATTGAAATTTAAATTAGAATCTGAAAAATGTCGCGCTTCTGCGGCATCCAGTGTGCAAATTGATTTTACAACTTTGAGGATTTACGACTCCAAAGTGCACGAATGAGAACTGGCCGGCAATTAAGTTTCCACTATCGCTTCAATTACGTTGAGTATAAGTAAATGAATTAGTTAATCATATGCACAATGTAACTCCGAGTGAATTGAATTTGTCAGAGCTATGGGTCTGAAGAGTTCAAAGCGGGTGGAGTAAATTAAATAAAAACCAGAGAATTATTGCATAAAGCACAGCATGTGGTGTGAATAATTGTTATGCGACTTAATGGATTGAATAAACTAAATTATGTGTGACTCATGGATGTAAAACGTGAATACAAAATCGATATTTAAAATTAAATTCCAAATCAATTTACAGATCACATAAAGAAAGGATTGTCAATCCTCATGAGAATCGATTTATGTATTGTAGTTTTTGAATATGAATCCGACTGAGTATGCCGTTCCTTATGGAAATCGGTTGATATTTGACCACATTAAGTATGTTTAAATTTTGTGAACGTGGCCCAAATGAGATTCCGTGGGATACAGTTTTGACATGAATTTCGACCAAAAATTCGGTAATGAGATGTGATTATGTTCTTAAAATATATAGTAAACCATTGATAAAAAGCCATTCCTTTTGAAAATCGGTTGAGTTTTGGCGAAGTTATGCAGGTTTAAAATTTTGACCCTTGCCCAAATGGGAATCTGTGGGGTAAAATTTGGACATGAATTTCGACCAAAAATTCGGTAATGAGATGTGATTATATTCTTAAAATATATAATAAGCCATTGATAAAAAGCCATTCCTTTTGAAAATCGGTTGAGTTTTGACAGAGTTATGCAGGTTTAAAATTTTGACCCTTGCCCAAATGGGAATTTGTGGGGTAAAATTTTGACATGAATTTCGACCAAAAATTCGGTAATGAGATGTGATTATATTCTTAAAATATATAATAAATCATTGATAAAAAGCCATTCCTTTTAAAAATCGGTTGAGTTTTGACAAAGTTATGCAGGTTTAAAGTTTTGACCCTTGCCCAAATGGGAATTTGTGGGGTAAAATTTGGACATGAATTTCGACCAAAAATTCGGTAATGAGATGTGATTATATTCTTAAAATATATAATAAACCATTGATAAAAAGCCATTCCTTATGAAAATCGGTTGAGTTTTGACAAAGTTATGCAGGTTTAAAATTTTGACCCTTGCCCAAATGGGAATTTGTGGGGTAAATTTTTGACATGAATTTCGACCAAAAATTCGGTAATGAGATGTGATTATGTTCTTAAAATATATAGTAAACCATTGATAAAAAGCCATTCCTTTTGAACATCGGTTGAGTTTTGGCGAAGTTATGCAGGTTTAAAATTTTGACCCTTGCCCAAATGGGAATCTGTGGGGTAAAATTTGGACATGAATTTCGACCAAAAATTCGGTAATGAGATGTGATTATGTTCTTAAAATATATAGTAAACCATTGATAAAAAGCCATTCCTTTTGAAAATCGGTTGAGTTTTGGCGAAGTTATGCAGGTTTAAAATTTTGACCCTTGCCCAAATGGGAATTTGTGGGGCAAAATTTTGACATCAATTTCGACCAAAAATTCGGTAATGAGATGTGATTATATTCTTAAAATATATAATAAACCATTGATAAAAAGCCATTCCTTTTGAAAATCGGTTGAGTTTTGTCGAAGTTATGCAGGTTTAAAATTTTGACCCTTGCCCAAATGGGAATCTGTGGGGTAAAATTTGGACATGAATTTCGACCAAAAATTCGGTAATAGGATGTGAGTATATTCTTAAAATATATAATAAACCATTGATAAAAAGCCATTCCTTATGAAAATCGGTTGAGTTTTGGCGAAGTTATGCAGGTTTAAAATTTTGACCCTTGCCCAAATGGGAATCTGTGGGGTAAAATTTTTGGATGAATTTCGACCAAAAATTCGGTAATGAGATGTGATTATATTCTTAAAATATATAATAAACCATTGATAAAAAGCCATTCCTTATGAAAATCGGTTGAGTTTTGGCGAAGTTATGCAGGTTTAAAATTTTGACCCTTGCCCAAATGGGAATCTGTGGGGTAAAATTTTTGGATGAATTTCGACCAAAAATTCGGTAATGAGATGTGATTATATTCTTAAAATATATAATAAACCATTGATAAAAAGCCATTCCTTTTGAAAATCGGTTGAGTTTTGTCGAAGTTATGCAGGTTTAAAATTTTGACCCTTGCCCAAATGGGAATCTGTGGGGTAAAATTTGGACATGAATTTCGACCAAAAATTCGGTAATAGGATGTGAGTATATTCTTAAAATATATAATAAACCATTGATAAAAAGCTATTCCTTATGAAAATCGGTTGAGTTTTGGCGAAGTTATGCAGGTTTAAAATTTTGACCCTTGCCCAAATGGGAATCTGTGGGGTAAAATTTTTGGATGAATTTCGACCAAAAATTCGATGTGATTATATTCTTAAAATATATAATAAACCATTGATAAAAAGCCATTCCTTATGAAAATCGGTTGAGTTTTGGCGAAGTTATGCAGGTTTAAAATTTTGACCCTTGCCCAAATGGGAATCTGTGGGGTAAAATTTTTGGATGAATTTCGACCAAAAATTCGGTAATGAGATGTGATTATATTCTTGAAATATATAATAAACCATTGATAAAAGCCATTCCTTTTAAAAATCGGTTGAGTTTTGACGAAGTAATGCAGGTTTAAAATTTTGACCCTTGCCCAAAACTTTTTTGCATGAATTTCGGTCGAATACATAGTTGATAAGTGGAAAGAACCATTGATAAAAAGTAATTTCATTTGAAAATCTGTTGAAAATTGATAAAGTTAAGAGCTTGTCCGATGTGCTAACGTGTTTATGTCTATGTTATTATTTCAACTCAGCTTATTTAAGACGTATTATTAGTTCATTCTTCTGTTTGCCTGGATAAATAATACTGCTTAGCTTTTAGTTTATCCAAGTTAGGCGCACAAAAAGTAGATTTAGCTGCATACGTTTGCAGTTCTATGAAAATATTTAGAAAACAGAACACAGCGCTGGCTGACTTTGTCTCAATGTGCATTATTAGATTGACACAAATTGAGGCATGCAGCTGGCAACAAGCACATGCGATTATGCACACAAGGCACACACACAAGTAAAAAAGAATATATATATGTATATATTATAGTGATATATATATATGCATATGTAACTGCATAAGAATATGGTCCGTAACTTAGTTTTGCACACATCAGTTGACTTTTATGTATGAAAATGTCAATTGTGATAATACGGCACTTGAACACACGCTCACACACACACACACATGCACTGCATCTGAATGTTCTGTATGTGTGTGTGTGTGTGTGTGCGGATACATGTGTAGCGACTAACAGTACTTATGCATGTCTGGCATGACTTTACAGATTTCGATAAAGACGGCTTCATCGGGCACGCTGACCTGATGTCCTGCCTGACGACAATGACCAAAAACGAGCTGAGTCCGGAGGAGCACCAACAGATTGCTGACAAGGTAATCGAGGAAGCCGACGTCGACGGCGATGGCAAACTATCAATTCTTGAGTTCGAGCATGTCATACTGCGTGCCCCCGACTTTCTCTCCACGTTCCACATCAGAATATAAGGCCATGCCACATATTTGAGCACTTATGTGTGTAGTTTATATTATTGAATTGCTGCTGTTGTTGCATCAAGTTGCTGCTGCTGCTGCCGCTGCCACATCACATAAAAATGCCATCAGTGTGATTAAGTCTGGCCAATTGTCGTGACAATGTGCATGTCAAATGTCACAGCTGCAGTCGCTATAATATTTATAAGCCCCGTGTATGCATATACAAAGTACCAACAACAACTGGCAATATTGTTAGCAAATTGTGCGAAGTGTGTGAGATACCCTGCAAATAGATGTTTAAATAGATGTTTATATGCTTAACAAATAAATTTGTCTATTATAACTAAAGCTATCCAAAATTACAAATTTTAAACGAAAATAAAATGAAATTTATTCTAAAAGCGTTAAATTAGCTTAGCAAAGTTTGGACGAATGTATATACCCCGTTACGCCTATCAGTGCGTGGTATGGTGCATGCAACCACAGCAGCCGTAAATATGCAGCGAACTCTGTTGTTGCCGTCTCTGGTTTTGACCCCAATAATGGCAAGCAGTCAATAGCTGTGAAACGGTTCTTTGCCCCAAACCAAGAGTAAACCGTGTGTGTCTGTGTGTGTGTGTGTGTGTTTTTGGTCTGTTGGTGTCTGTGTTTGCGTGCGCTGTCAAACTTTTATCAATTTGCCAATTTGAGCTTAAAGTTGTTTGCGACAAATTCATTTTGGCATTTTTATTAGCCAGCCAAAAGCTGCTCACATGCAATTATTGTAATTGGTTTGGCTGCAACTGCCAATGCCACCTAACATGGCTAACACGGAACTGGAGCCACGCCGTAAACCGTTAGCTAATTGAGTTGGCATTAAATGCATTTGCAGCATATTAATGAATATGTACTATGAACAGTTCAATTAAAAGTTAAGCCAAATCGCACGTCGCATAACATTTACACTGAAATCAGTTTTTATTTTGCATAGTTTTTCAATTTACTGTTATTTAAATCACGTTCAATTCATATTTAATTTAGTTTACTATTTAATAATACGCATAATTACATACATATTCGATTTGTTTTTGTTGTTTTTTTGTTGTTTTTTTTTTTAGTAATATTTGTTGTTTAAATTTAGGCTTAAACATTAGAAGAAAGTCTATTACAAGTGTTCCATAATTGTATTTATGTTACGTTTATGCATGCACTCGCTTTTATACGCGAGCATTTTTACGTATTTTAAAATTAATCCATTTGATGTCATCTAAACATTAATTAATTGTGCATTTAAAACTGTATCGATTTACTATAGTTTTTTTGCTTTGTTTATGTATTGCATAAGAGCTATCCATGTGGTTTATTGCATTTCAATTTAAACAATAGTTGTATGCATGTATTTATGTTATTTTTTATGTATGTATATGTTTAAGCAAGTACTCTATGTAAGTAGGTATATAGGCAAAAGAACTAAACAGAAAGGGGCTATACACAAAAACAACAACACTTAAATTGTACATCTACTAAGCTTACGTTTATATGTATCTTCATTTTCTTTATGTATATATGTATAATATATTCTCTGAACAGCTTAAAAGCCAAGTCAAAGCACGCGTCAATTACCAAAAAATTATTGTGGGCCTTAAAGTTTCGTCAATGGGCAATTCTAAGCGCTTGCAAAAATGTTTTCTTTGTTTTTTTTTTACAATTTTTTCTTTGACATTTATCAATTCGTATACCGTATGTATTCTTTTGCTTCTTCTTGAATAGTTATATTTTTAATTGCTAAATAATTAATTCGTTGAGTTCGGGCCGAACTGCTTGTTTAGTTTAAATGGTTTTACACTTAATTTAATATTTTCAATACTCGTACAGTTATAGGTTTGTATATGGTTTTAGTTGCGCTAGTTAATGCCACTAAAAATAGCTCAAGTTCTTCTCTCGTATACATCGTTTACATTCATTATAGTCTTTTTAGGTTTTTTTTTTGTTTCTTTAAAAATATGCGCTATCCTGCGCAACGTTTCATGGACAAGTTGCGAATTATCAAAACAAAAAAATATTGAAAAACAAAAACTGATAAATTGTACAATTCTTAAAAACATAAATTTGATTTAACTTAACCTAAAACTCCGCTAGCTGGGTGGCTGTCAAACTGTTGTCAGTTGCCTTAAAACTCGTGAGTTCCACAATTGGAAAACCCGTAATCCGAAAAGCTTTCAAAGCTTTTCAACAAATTTCAGTAGACCGAATTGTGGTGCTCGTAGTTGTTGTGTGCGGCGGCTGCGTGGTGCAAATATGAGGGAATTGCCGTTGCGTTTAGTTCAGAAGCTCGCCGCCGCAGCGCTGCAATGCTGTGTCCTCGCCACACATCCTCATCGGTGGCGCCATCTGGCGACTGCATTGCCTGGTGACAGTGCGGCAGCAGGTTGCTGCTGTCCTGCTGTTGCTGCTGCTGTTGTTGCTGATGTTGCTGCTGCTGTTGCTGCTGTTGCTGCTGCTGTTGTGTTGGTGTTGCTGACTGTTGCTGGTGTGTTAGGGGCTGCTGCTGTTGCTGTTGATGTGCCTGTTGCTGCTGCTGCTGCGGTTGGTGTGCCTGCTGCTGTTGTTGCTGCTGCTGTTGTTGTTGCTGTTGGTGATGTGGCTGCAACAACATTTCAATGTTAATGTCAAAGTTAACATGCATGTTAACAAAGCTTGGTTCGTGTCTCCGCTGCAGCACTTACCATAGGCTCTCCGTTGAGCTCGTTCTGAGTGGGCTGTGCGGAGAGTGGCGGCGGCGTCACCGATGAGCAGCTGTTCATGTTGGGCGGCGTGGTGGCGCTCGGGGAGCCGCCCGGTCCGCAGCTTACCCCCCCGCCCACGCTGTGCTGATACATCATCGAGTCGCCTAATTTCGTGCGAAGAGAAAAGAGAAGTGCAATTAAATATATGCGGAACTCCGAACTACCCAAAGTTTCTTTGTTTGCGCAAGCAACAACCAAATAAAAAACTAAAAAACATAAAATAGAAACTGTAACAATGAAAACTTTGAAGTAGGTGCAACAAAATAAAATAAAACCTGTCTCCAAAATATCAATTAACACAACTATACGAAATCAAACAAAAATCTAAGACGGAGACGGAGACGGAGACGTAGACGGAGTCGAAGACGTGTCGCACAACGAATAAATGCCTTTGGGTATTCCTGAAAATTAAACGACTTCCTGCTAATTGGGCGAGCAAATACACACAAAAAAAACTAAATAAAACTCGAAAAGCCAGAGCTCTATAAATTTATACGTTATTCCGTATGTATATATATATTTATATCTTTATATTCATTTTTTTGTGCTACCGAAAAACAAGTGTTATGAGTTCAAAGAAATGAAAACGCGTTCGTGTTTGGGCAATTGTCAGTAGAACTGGATTGTATCGAAAGCTAAATAAACAAAGCAGGAATCGGACAAAAAAAAAATAAATAAAACAAAAATAAGAAAAAATTCAACCCAAAAATTGTCAACGCAGCTGCTTCTCATGCAAATGGAAAGTTTTGGCAGCATGTGATCTCTATGAAAGGGGTCTGCTGCGGTTTGGTGTGGGGTGAATTTTTGATTTGTGTAGCTGTGAAGGGTAGCCTGATGCAACACCTACCCAAAGCATTCAGGCCATAGTGCTGATAGGTGCCGGCACCCAGGGCGGAGCCCATGTTAATGCCCGAATTGAGGCCGCTATTCAGCGTGGACGAAAGCGGTGACGATTGATTTAGCTGGCCAAAGCCTTTGCGGACATGGTTAGAACAAACGGTTGCATAGTTAGATATTCAGTTAGTTAGTCAGACAGAATCCGGGCCGCTGCACTCACCTGCTGTCATCGGATTAACACCGACGCTCCAGCGATCGCCGCCAAACATGCCCGTGCCGCAGAGCCCATCGCCCATCGCGATGTTCGTGATGTTTGCCCCAAACGGCGGCAGACCATGCGAGGGCAGCAGAGTGCCCGGGGTGCGGAAAACATTGGTCGTCTTCTTGCGCTTCTTCCACTTGGCGCGACGGTTCTGGAACCAGACCTGAAAAAGCGAAGAGAAAAGTTCAAAATTTTGTAATTTTAAATGATTTAAAATGGAAGAATGGAAGAAGGGAAAAACTCTTAAATGATTATGATTTTCTTTTGGTTCACTTAATGTTTGGATTTGAAAATCTGAACTCTATACACTCAAAAGAATAACTAACTAATTTAATTAATTTAATTAAATTAATTTAATTAATTTAAAATGTTTACTAAAAATCTATTTTTGGGCTTTTGTATAAATACATTTTTCTGTTATTTATTTCAGAACATAATCGGGAAAAGTGGTCAACTCCACTGGCTAATAAACAAGCGGGGCAGTCTTCCTCTTCGCTGTAAGCAAATGATATACCATCAGGCTATAGCGCCTAACTGGAGATAAAGCAAATCTAGGACAGAGCTGACAAAAAAAAAAATAACCAACTAGTCGAAAACAAAGTCTTCACCCTTACTTCTGGATGGAAGTGGTACAACAGCAACTTAACATTACATTTTTGCCTAACATTTTGCTGATAACAGAATGATAGGCGGATAAAACTAGCAGCAGCCTGAACAGCCCCTATGAAAATATTGAAAAAGAGAAACTTCGGTCTAAAAGAGGACGCCATTAATCATTAATTTGAAGAACCTTCAAGGTAAGAAATTTAAACTAGTCAAAAGTTATAATAATATGTGTGTGGGTTCAATTTAAAATGGCCCTAAGCCAATTTAAGCTGATTTCAGTTAAAGCCTTAAGACCGCGGCCAAATGGGCTTCAATCTACACATATGCATAACTGTGTGTGTGTGCGTGTGTGTGGTTGTGTGTGCACATGTGTTGTCTGCTTGTTAAGCGACTTCTCGTACATGGTCTTAATCGAGATCAATTACCGTCGTGACAGTCAAAACATGTCTCCACACACACACACACACACACTCACACACATACGCATAAATTCCATATGTAAATTCTTTAACTATAGTCGTAGTCGCAGACAAGGCAACAATTTGGCAGCAGCTGCCGCTGCCCCAACACATCTTTGGTCAGCCATATGCTATTGTCTTATCGGCAGGTGGTGCCTTGGCCAAAACGTTGATGGTAGGGGGAGGATTGGAGGGGCAGGCAGAGACAGCGGTCGAGGCCCATGTCGGATGTTTGAAATTGGCATTTCCATATGCATAAGAACCAGGCGGGACGACGGCGATGTGTAGACATGTTGAGGTTTCTGACATTTACAAGCAGCACACACACGCACACACACACACACACACGCACACACGCACACATTTGTGCATTTGCAAAAACAGTTGCCTGCTTCTAGGCGGCAAACTGCAGCTGCTTTTATTTTATGGCATTTTTAATGCTTACTCCGCATAATAAAATAATAAAATATATAAAAAAAAATGTAGAAAATGCCAAATGAAGCTTCAGCTGGTGAATGACTTGTGACATGAAAACGATTTTTCCGCCCCGTGTAACAAAGACGGCAACGGCAACACAATCCGGACTCGCGTTCGGATTTGAATTCGCAACCAGATCCACATCAGGCGGCGGGTTGACAACTTAACCGTTGCCAGTTGCCCGCTGCCGTGTCGCGTATTTATAAATGCTGCCATCCGTGGCAATCTTGAGCTGTCACCGCGTCGCGCTGTCGCAGCCACAACTAATGGCCAAGAAGCGCAGAGCGCAAGCCAAAAAGCCAATGCCAAAGCCAAAGTCAGGTCGAGCAAAGAAAAATGGCAACTTTTGTGCAAAGTAACTTTGCTTGTAACGCTGATGGTCCCCAGCGAATTTGTCATATGTCGGCCAGCCAGCCGGGAAGACAGCCAGACAAGAGACACACGGACAGACAGACTGACAAACAGGAGCAATCAGAGGACAGAGGAACTATTGGACGGACGGCGGGATCGACAGTGTTCGCTAAGTATGCGCGCAATGTTACACCAGGGACGCTAATGTGCCACATGGTGGCAAGGGTGTGTCCAACGGGGGGGTGGGTGGTGCTGTGGGCGGTAGTTAGTTTGTTTGTTTGTTTGTTTGTTGCCGCTGATGTTCGCTGCGACGACCTTGACTTGTTTATGCTTTTTACGTGTTTATGCGTCGCTCTATTCATTAACTTTTAATTTAATAATTTAAGACTATGTCTGACTGTCTGGCTATACAGCTATCTCGCTCTTACAATACTCTCTCTCGCTGTCTCGTTTCTGTTTGTGAACAAGCAATTAAATTTTGGGCGCTTCTCTTATTTTGCTTGCCATATTCGCATGTCTTTGGCGTCTTTTGCTTTTTTTATGTTTTGCTCGCTTTTATTTATTTATATGCTGTTCTTGTCGCTGCTTCTTTTTCATTTCTTATTCTTGCTGCTGCTGTTGGGCGTAAAAGCCAAAGTCATTGCCTAGTTGAAGGCGCCGTGGCAGCCCATTAAATTGCCGTAACGTGCATGACGTGCAACGCACGCAAATAGGCGTTAAAATGTCGGTTAAACAAAACATTTATTTTTTATGCACACCACCCAAAAAATGATAAGCATTCATATACAGTCATATGTGTGTGTGTGTGTGTGTGTGTGTGTGTGTGTGTGCGGGGTGTGCGCCAGACATTGTGCATGTTTTTATTTTTGTTTCCCGCCTATTTCTCTCTTCTGCTCTTCTTTTGTTGTTGTTGTTGTTGTTGTTGACGCTCCTTATGCCGCGTTAAATTGTGTTTTGACGGTAATTTTTTAAGCTTCGCCCTTATGCATAAATTATCAGCTGCTGAGTGGCTAAAGGCCAGGGTTCGGGATTTTTTGTTTTGCCAATAAAAACCAGATTTGATTTATTGGATTATAAAATAAACAAGAAGAAAACATAGCTATAAAAGAGCTAAATATGATGTCTATAAAAATTGATTTGAAAGGAATAAATAAAAAGAAGTAGGATTAAAAAAATCGTTTTGATAAAATCATTTATGTGTGAATATATCGAGAGAAAAATATAGTATCAAGTTGATCGATTTTTGCAATATTACTATTTCAAATCATAGCAAAACCTAAGATGAAAATAAAAGAACGTATAAAACAATATTGCATATAAATTCAGAGACTTCAATTTGGCAAGATATAAAGAACAATTTCAGTTATTAAAAAAATTTATCTCACTTTGTCAGCAAAATATTTTTTCTTGTTTTCAAACAGAACTGAGTTTATTGAGTATTCCTGCACTTGGGTAGATAAAATGATATTTCAAGCACAAAAATATTCTTTATTAAAACTTCAATTAAAACAGAAAGCAAAGCAAAGCACCCACTGAAGCCTCTGCCTTATGCGTCGCAAATGGAGCAGAACGCAATCAAAGCAGTTTCGAAAAGGCCAAAAAGGCAAAAACCGAAAAACCAGTTTTCCAAAAATTTCTGCCATATGCTGCGAACAAAAGCATTTTCATGTTTGGACTTTTAATTTTCACTTGCGACTGACACCAAAACAAAAAAAAAATCAAAATAAGAAACACCACCAGCACAAAAGGGCAGACAGACAATGCAAAAGGTGTGAGTACAACAACAACAACAAGAATAATAAGAGCACGCAAAAGAAGAAGCAGCAGCAGCCGCAGGCAAAAAAGGCTGACAGGAAACTGTTGCAAATAATAAATGAGTCAAGTTCATGAAAAAGCAATTTCTTGCGGCAGGCCACAAATATTAGCACCAGCAGCAACAACAACAACAGAAGCACCCACAAAGCGTTCAGCCGGGGCACACCCAGCCCGATCCCTAGTCCATTCCAGAGGGGGTTGCAAACCAGAAGTCAGAAATTAAGTAGCTGCCAAATGACATGCAGCACAGCCAAATAGCAGGGAGCGGGGGGGTTGGGATTGCCGCTGAAACTGAGCTAAATGGGCTATGGCAATGGGATAACAAGTGATTTGCTTTGATTTTATGACTGCTGCTGGGGTGTGCTGTTATTAACGGAAAGGGGGACAGTGTCAAAGACCCAACGGCATTTTTATTATGAACGTGAACCTGTTAACTGGCTGCGTGGTGTATAGGCCTCTGATTGCAAGCCATTTATAATGGTCTTTGTCATATGGCAAATCCCTAGTTGGGCTGTGAAATTTGCTGTTGACCCTTGGCGCCTGGTATTGGTGTATCTCAGCGGCTCGTTATGCAACATTAATTGCACATTATGGCTAATAAACAGCTGTCACACTGCTGCCACTATATGGCACACACACACACACACACATAGTTAATGTAGCCAGGCAATTCGAATCGACGATATTTGCATTTGTTGTCACTCCGAAAACTGCAATAATCGGCGGCGACACAGAAATGCACTTTGCCAAACTCGGTTAGGGCCACTTGAAAAAGTCAATTTCAAAAATATCAATCACAATTGCAATTGGGCAGAGAATATCGCGTTGCCAACTATTAAAATTGCAGCAGCAGCAACAACAGCAGCAATAAAGAGTCGGAAAATTGCAATCAAAATTCGATTAGCTGAAATGCAAATATTATTTATTAAGCCTGAAACGGGACAGTTGGCCATAAAGGACAGCCAACAATGGCCCCCCCATCTCCCTCTCTCTCTCTTTCGCTCTCTCGCTCTGTTTATTAATAAACATTTGATTGGCAAAGCCAGCCAGAGTGGAAGAGAGACAGGGAGAAGGAGAGATTGGTACGGAAAGCGGCAATATTTGGCTTGTTTTTATTGACAATTTTTGCTGGTTATGCCTGCAGTTATGATTGTTTTCGTTGCTGTTCTTTGCTGCATAATCAAAAATCAATTGGCCCGGTTTATTGCATTTTCTTTGAAGCTCGTCCGTGGCAGCCTGGCAACCAAATGAAATGGCCACTCGAAAAGCAGTCAACGCATTTGTATTGGCTTTTCGCTGGAAATCAGAATCAGAATGGAAATGAAACGGAATTTGTGAGATGATTATGATTGCCGTTCGCCTTTGATGTCTTGCATTTGTCTTTATCTTCAACTCGAGTCGCGACTCAACTCGTCTGAAGCAGGTTTTTATTGTTATTGGTTGGCTGGCTGTTGGCCTGTGAGTCCTGAGTGGTTTATGGAAATCGCTTTTCGGCCAATATCTTTTCATTCGTGCGAATATAAAAACTGCGTATAAATTCATAAAGCAACGCACACACAGCATACACAACATGTTGTTGTTGTTGTTGTTGCTGCACACAAATGTAGTCGATTTATTTTATGTTATCCTTTAAATCCTGCTTTACGAGCGCGCCCAGCGACACTTGCTGCGACTTGTCCAACCCAAAACCCAAACGCCTCCCCCCAACTCGCCCAACTCCCCCAATTTATTTCATTTGCCACCCGACCCGAGCATCCTTCCTGCTGCTACTGCTACTATGCCCGTCTCACTCACACTCACGCACGCCCACTCACAATTGGGACTTGTGTCTCCGGCTGTCAGACATCGAGCTCGCCCGGACAGCCATCCCCCGCTGTTTTGGGGGTTGCGAACTTGGCGAACTGGGAACTATTGGTCCAGCGGCTGCTTAGGCTTTGACTTAACGGATTTATGAAATAGTTGCCTCCGCCTCGCCTAACTGCCACGCTGCTGACGTTGCATTACTTTTGGCGGACAGTGTACAGCAGCAGCAGCGAGGTGGGCCAAAAGTGCAGCCCCACCAGCAGTCCAATGCATATTTTTTGGCGACGGGGGCGATACGCAATGCAACCCCGAAAATTTGGTGCACTGGCGGAGCATGCGCAGCTCGTGGCGAAAACCTAGCGAAGTATTCCGTTTCTATTTGTGTATGGTTCCTTTTTTTTTTGTTTGTCTTTTCTTTTTGTTTGGATTTCATTTTGCGTTTTCCATTTGCTTCTTTTTTGCATTGGAAAAAGAAGAAAGGCAAACAAAACGCTTTTTGTGCAAGTATCAAGAATATGAACCTTTTCATTTATCAATGGGGCGTCCCCCCTCCCCCGCACTCACCGTGCGGGGGCTTATCCCACATGGACACTGAGCCACAGACTCTGGGATTCAGAGCAGAGAGTGTGAGAGAGGGAGAGAGAGAGAGGCGCAGACCCGCCATTGGACACTTTGCCACGCCATTTTCACACAAACATTTCAATGAAAAGTATCAACGAAATTGCTTTTGAAATTGCTTCATATGCCATAAACAGAATGCGTGCCAGATTTTCTTTATGCTCTTTATGTGCATTTTATGCGGCTCCTCTCCCTCTCTCTCGCTGTCTTTCTCTCTCTCTCTCGCCCTTACCCTTAGAGTTCGCTTTAAAGTTTTAGCAGCAACTAATTCAGCACAGGATACTCGCTTCAAGTATTCGTGCAGCTCCTTTTTCAGTCGCCAATCTTCAGTTTACAGTTTGCTGTTGCATATTTTCGTTTTGGTATTTCAATTAAATTTTAATTAAAACGCGATGCCATGGTTATCAAACGCGCATCAAAGTCTGCGCCAGTTCAAAAACAGCCACAGCATTTGGAGCTGCTACCAGGATGGAGCAGAACCTGCAGAACCAGAAAGGCTTCTCTTTCAATTGTAGCTCTGCTCTGATTAAATGCAAACAGGACGAGGTTGTCTACCTCATAAATCCTTCAACAGCCCCACCATCAAAAGGGCGCCCAGTGTGCTATTATTAGAGGTGGCATTAGAGCGGCTTACCAAATAAATTAGTTGTCTCAACTCGAGGCCATAATTTATCACTGCCCGCTCTTTGGATTTGGTTTGGGTTTGGGTTTGGGCTTTGTCCAATCGATACAAGTTTCAAGTTTTTGTCAGGGATGTGATTGTAGAAATTCTTTTATGTGAACATATTCAGAGCACTTCAAAGGGAATGTTTTTTAAGAGTTATATTCTTTACTTTTGCATCAAAGGACCAAAATAATATAATTTGCTAATCATATAACCGAAATGCTCTTGAAATATTCAAACAAACAATTTACACAATTTTTTTTTGGTTTTTTAATCTTAAAAAATCGTTTTGCAAAATTTGCAATTTGCGTTTGGTAAATGAACCCCAACAAATTAACAGCATGTCAAATTGCGCGTGAATAACTGGATTTAATTTGAATAAATGACGAATACCTCACATCCTTTTACAAGTGTTATTTATGCTGATGATTCAGAATGCAATGAATAAGGTGAACTGTGAGGCAGTTCAATCGAAGGAATTGAGAGATGTCATGAATCGAGTAATCTGCTAAATCTTATTAAATATATTTGTATTATTCCGTTTAAAACAGCATCTTAATTGAATTAAAAGTGTTTCTAATCTAAAACTAATGGACTTTCAGCTTGAAATTGTATAATCAAGGTGCGGCATCTGTTTCCAGGAATTGTCTCAATTCGAACTAATGCATTTATCACCGGCAAAAAGTTGGGCTGAGAGCTCTTAGGAGAATTTCCTAGAAACCAATATATCCTTTTATCTCTGCCATTCAGGCTAAGCCAACAAATTATGAATTTAAACTATTTTTAGTGGCTGATTAACTGGAAAATGTTAACCCAACTTGTGTGCTTAGCCACTCGACTACTCTGCCAAATCTGTATATGTCTGTCTGTCTGTCTCACTGTCTCTCTGTCTGTGAGTGTCTCATCCACTTGCCACTTGCCACTTGTCTCAATCTGTGTCCATTCAATCTACATTGCCCCACCCTTGTCCCCGGCCCGGTTGCTAACCCCGCCAGTTGCCAGGCAAATTAATCATGTGAGAAATTCATTTGGTTCCCAGTGCTCAGATTGTGGCACGTGCTGTTGACTCACGGCGGCCCCCGTTACCCCCGTTGCCCCTGTTGTATGCAACAATTTAATAAACAAACCAATAAATGCAAAAACATTCCAAACTGAGCCATAACAATGCTACGACAACGGCCACAATGTAAAATCATGATAAGTCAATTTTGTGCCTCATCCCTGCCGCTGGCTGAGCTCACGTGTCCTGCGCCCAAAATTGCCAAATGCAGTGCTGCGTGCTGCGTCCTGTGTGCGTGCGACAAGCATATTGCCTATCCACGGGTGGTGCTAAGACGCTTACCATTTAATGCACCACGCAAATTGTTCATTTCTAGCTGTGAGACACAAATTAACAATTGCACCACCCGCTGGCAGCCGACCCCACTCGCCACCACACTCCCTCTTAATCTCTTATTATGCGATTACATTTGTTAATTCTCAGCTGATGATTTTTGGGTCAGTTATTTGCAGTTTATTAAATTATATTTATATAGATTTGTGTTTCTTCTGCATAATTAGGCAGTTCACATGAGCTCCAATTTTGAAAGCTGTCTCAGTTTCCGTGTGCTCATCCCACAACCCATGTTTGGCCACGTAGTCCAGCTACGTGAGCTTCATAACTTATGCAGCTAAAACACACACGCACGCACAACCCATCACACACACACACACACACACTTTCTTTTTCGTGTTAAGGCGCCAACATTTTTGTGTGTGGGAGGCGCGCAACTGTGGAGCTGGCTGTCTTTATGCCGTCATTAGCTGCAAATCCTTGTAGATTGATTTAGGGCCAGACGTGTGTGTGCATATCAAATGGGCGTCAATCCAGTTAAAAGGCGTGCCACGCAGCTACACATTCACAATTCGAGTTTTCAAATAATATATATATATATATACACATATCTGTATATATATAAATATGTGTGTCTACAGGCGCACTGTGGGGCTGGCAGGCAAAACAGCATGCAAACTTAATTTATATGCTAATTTTATTAACAGCCACCACAGTAGCAGCAGCAGCAGGAATAAAAGTCCTTGCTAATCCAAAGGGCTGACATTCCATAAGCCGCAAAAGCCAACGACAACGAAAAATCAAACATTATAGCGTGTTAATAGCAACAACAAAAGCAACAACACCCAAAAAGCAACTGCCGCTGATGCTGCTGCTGCCTCACGCATTAACCGCCCTCCTCAGACTGGACCCGGACGAACGACAGCCGGATGAGCAGGATACATTAATAGCCAGACACTGATACGCAATTATTAAAACAATTTATCAAAGTAACACATCCGTTAGGCTGGCAAGCAAAGTACAAAAAAACAACTGCGGGAAATACTCTTTCTTTTTTTCCTATTTTTGTTTTTGCCAACTAATTGTTTAGTCAGGGGAAGAACCCATTGAATTGGCCAATAAGACGCAAATGCTGGGCCAACTTTTGGCATTCATTGAAACCGCAAAACAATTCGCCAAATGCATAGTTTGGCATGCACACACACACAGAGTGAGAGGGACAGAGAGAAGTGAGAGGTGAGCGAGCAGTGCGAGAGATTGAAATAAGAAGGGCAGCCAAGTTGATGTGGCACTGCAGGAAGCGGAAGCTTAAACACAAATTTAATGAAGCAGTAAATTCGATTGTCGCATAAACAAAACTCGCCCGCATGCAAAGGACAAGGCGCACGCCACAGGCAGCGGCCAGGATAATGGCAGAGCCAACAACAGCAACAGCAACAATGGCTAGGGAGCTGTGCCAGCCACAAAAGGATAATACTCACTGTAGCTGTCTCTCCACATACATATATACACGTATATATATGTGTATGTGTGTGTTTGTGTGTGTCTTGGTTTGGCAAACTTTTTGTACTGGCTGCGGCAGTCATAAGTCGCCCAGAGAGCAGGTTGTGCGAGGGGAAAGTCAGGGGGGACAGGAACGCAGCTCGGCTGCGAGCGCCGTCTAAATGTAACTTTATGTGCTTTAATAAAGTATAATTTTGGGCGCTTAAATGGCGTAGAGCGTCGCGAGTGCAGCCAAAACGCCCATAAAGTGCTCAAATTGTGAGTTAAAGCGCGCCGGCAAAAACCAAAATCCTATTTGGAATCATAAACAAAACGAGATTCAGCATTGAAAAGCTTTCAAAATATTAAAAGTGAAAGTTCTTCAAAAATATACCAAAAAAGAGTACAAATTTGTTTAAAAAGCAAACATATTTTAACGCAGTTAAGCAAAATATAAAATTTAAATATTTAACTTTGAAAAATTAATTAATAATTTTTTTAGAAAATATATTATGACTCGTGTCCCAATTTGCTTCAATCCGATGTCTCTAAAAAGTTTTATTGTTCGAGCTTTAAATATTGTATAACTTTGAATCCGTTTCAGATGTTTACCTGCTAATTGTTTGTTAAATCAATGTTTATAAACTAATTAGAAATGCTATATAAGTGTGCATTGAGGGTCAACCAAAGTTCTCAAAACAAACGGAATAGAAACATGTGTAAAAGTTTCAAATATTTTTGATAAAATTTTGAAAACTAAATTTAATTTGGGCTTTAAATAAAGAAATATAAATATGAACTGACTAAAAGTTAAATCATTACTTCGACTTGGATTGAACACGGCTAAATTGCAGCCGCGACTCGGTTCGTTTTGTCCTGCAACCAGTTGCGGTTTTGTGCAACAAAAGTGGCGTGTCATGTTGAACTAAACGTTAAGTGTCAAACTGACAGTTTGGCAACTGTCAGCGGCGCTAACTGAAAGTCAAATGCGACGCGCAATCAGCGATGCAGCGACCGCAGCAAAGCCGCAGAAAGTTTAGCGGCAACATGCAGATGACTGCAATTTGAGGAGGGAATGAGGGAAAGGATGTTCGACTCACCTGGACACGTGACTCGGTGAGGCCGATGCGCATGGCAATCTCCTCGCGCATAAAGATGTCCGGATAGTGGGTCTTCGAGAAGCAGCGCTCCAGCTCGTTCAGCTGCGCCGGCGTGAAGCGAGTCCGGTGCCGTTTCTGCTTGTTTTTGTCCAGGTGCTGCAAGAAGAACGAAAGAAGGTGCGGGTGGCGGAGCGTGAGTGTAACGGTTGTGGTAGCAGCAGTTAATTTACAAGTACAACAAGTAACAACAACAACAGCAACAACAAGAATAACAAGAGTAGATACAATGAGAACTAGCAATAATGAACAAAAAAAAATCTATTAACCAAAACTACGATAAAACAATAAAAATAAAATTAAAATTAGTATGCAATTTTTTTTTGTTTTTTTTTGTTTTGTGTTGCTTGTTTACATAAAGTACATAGGGAAATAAAATCACACTTACTTTTTTTATTCATTGCACATAATATTTTTTATACACAATTCAACACACACAGAATTTACACATTCACATTTGGAGCAAATAGATTTTTGAGTTTTTGGTTTTTTTTTTTGGTTCGTTTATTTTGATTGATTTTTGGTTCGAATTGGTTTTTCATATTTGATTATATTTGTATTTTGTATATGCATAGCAGAGGGATTTGAGGAAAAAAAAAACATCGAAAAAACATGGATTATTAAAAAGTTCAGCTTTTACTTGCTGCTAAGAAGGCTGAGAGAGTCTCACTCTCTCGCTCTCTCTCTCTCTCTAGAGATCTCACAGCGCATGCTCACCTGATCCTGTTGCTGCATGTTGTTGTTGTTGTTGCTATTGCTGTTGTTGTTATTGTTGTTGCTGTTGCTATTGTTGTTGTTGTTGTTGCTGCTGTGATTGTTGGCACCGTTTAGCGCATTGCTATTGTCGCACAGTCCCCCAGTGACATGCAGCCGGGCAACGCCACCAATGCTGGCACCACCGCCGCCAGGTCCAGCACCACCGCCCCCAAGATCCGCAATATTTGGTGCGACGGGCAGCTGGCCAAAGCTATTGACGCCCGCGTGCAGTGCTGTGATTGCCGCCTTGGGTAGATCACAATCCTTGGGGCCTGTTCAGAACGTGCGTTTCAAAGAGACAGCATAGAGAGAAAGAGAAATGTAGGGAGAGAGGGAAAGAGAAAGGGGAACATTAGAGATTAACTACAAATTGCACTTTTATTGATAAAATATGTATATATAAATATATTTTTGATAAATTTAGTAGGATTGTATTTAATGGAGATTTAATTATTATTTTTTCTGTATCAATTTTTTCCTTTTCTATGTTCTTTAGTATTTAGTTAACATTTACATTATTTAATTGCAAATTAATTAACATCACACGTGGTGCACTCACTATTGACACGCACTGTAAGCAGCAAAGCTGAAAAGCCGTCGGAATTTGGTTTTGCTTGTTTATTGTAAAATTTTCTACAGCTGCCAAATGTTGCCTATTATTTTATTTAAATTGAACACATAATGTGATAGTTTTGTTAAATGTTTTAACGAATTGAAGCGTTTTGCCGTCGCGGATCCGCGCCAAGTTTCGACTTGGTGTATTGCTCAAACCGAACTGCGGCGATCGGATAAATTGAATTTTTCAACAACCTGTCATTCAAAAGATGCCAAAAACAGTAACAAACGGTGAAGAGTCAGCGACAGAGGCAGCAACAGCGACGGCGACAGCGACGGCGACGGCAGCAGCAACTTAACTGAGGTGCGATACAGAGAGACGCACACACAGTTACAGATACAGATACAGATACAGATATAGATACAGATACAGATACGTGTGTGAGCTGTGAGCGTAACCCCTTTTATTTAATTTTTACCTTTAGCTCACTTGACTACGTAACGCGTGTTTTTTTTTTCGGGCTGCCCAACAACAACAACACAGTAGTTGAAAATACACAACAAAAATCACGAAAGAAACAAAAAATAAAACACGAATCATAGGCAAATACAAACAGTGCCCGGTGGGGTGGATATATGGACAGAGTCGTCGAGTCGGAGACCTCAACTTCAACGTACGTCTGGAATTTTTAACATGTTGGTGCGAGGCGCTGCCTGTGAGAGACGTGAGAGACAGCAGCAACAACAACAACAACAACAACAACAAAGCTACTGCCACTGAGAACCGACTCAACTCTTTTGGCATTGATTTCGTGCCTATGTGTGTGACTGTGTGTGTGTGTGTGTGTGTCAGTAAGTATCTTTTGATATTTCAACTCTGGCTACAAGTCAAACATTTACTCATCGCCAGTTGATGCGAACTCTCGTCTCAATACATAACCTTTTGGGCTCGACTCTTGACTCAGACTTCAGGCAGCGACTCCGCCGATGTTGTCATTATTTTCATATAATTATCATTCGTGTTCCCTAAGCTAAAGAGCCAATGCGAGTGTAGGGCATAAAGTAAAGAGTGTAGGTGAACGCGTGCAATTTCCGATGAAAGCGACAACCAAATGCAAATTGTGTAAAATATATATATATAGATATATAGGATATATGTTCGTTTATATGCTTTTAAAGAAATATAGGTATCCCTATTGCTTTCAATTAGCCGACTTTGATGTCGGGTGGCGAGCGCAGCATCAATGATTTTTATTGTTTTCAAATGGACTTGTTAAAATTTCGGCAACTTCAGAAGGCGGCAAACAGATTCAAGATGCGGGCCGCTGCTGCAGCAACAGGTGCCAGCTAAATGAAACTGGAACTAAAATTCGAATTGATAACTGGAAGTTGATAGTTGCTGCTGCTAGCTGCTGCAGTTGCTTTGCCTGCCTCGCAGCTCATAAAAATCCAACGGGTGCAGCGCCACATAAGACTCATTAATTAACAAGTACGACTGCTCCACTAAAGTGCCCGACTGGGAGTTACCCTGTACTCTGTTTACAATTAGAAAATTATGAAATTTGATAGGGTTCATTTATGGGGTATTCTCCAAATTGATTTTATTTTGGTTTTGCAAAAAATTGTATTTAAAATTTCTACAAACCGAGCTTAAAAATCGATATTTGTAATTTTTGGGCACATCCATAAAAGTTGCACTTAATTTAGAGCTAACTGTTGTATAAGCTTAGAAAAGTGTCTTGTTGCATGTTATTTGGTTTGCATAACTGCAATATACCCTGTTAGTGTGCATGCTCAATGTTAACAGAGTATCAAAATCCGGCAAGTCTTTTGCAATGATAGCCATAGACTAAAGTGGCGACATTCCCTTATTCCAGTTCGCTGACTGCGTTGTTGCTGTTCCTTTTGTTGTTGTTGCTGTTGTTGTTGTTGTTGTTGTGCAGTCGCTTTTAAAGCGTTGCCAGCAAAGTGCTAATTTTTACACATACACCCAGCGCGGCTACTGTTCATTAGCGATTTTTGACGCGCCTGACGCTCACGACAACGCTTACATGACGCACACACTCTGTCACACACACACACACACACACACACACACACACATACACATACAGGGCCGGGTCAACTTGCAACATTGACGTTTGTCAAATATTGAAAATATGTATATGAAAATATAAAAGCGAGACGCATAGCTTGAAAGCTGCTTCCGTGCCAGCTTTTGTTGACCATTGCCGCATTTACAGTTAAAAGCGCGAGTTGGCCGCAACTGTAACAGGCAGCAGAATGAAACCAACTTTGGAGCTTAATGCGGTTTCGTTGGCTGCTGCTGCTGCTCCAGTCAGTGTCGTGATTAGTAAATTTAAGGCGCGGTGTTAGGTGCGATATCTGCAGCTGCCATAGCCAAACAGTTTACGCTCGAATGAAGCAGCCAGCTAAGCTCAACTCAGCTCGGCTTGGCTTGGCTCAGCTCGGTTTAGCTTAACCTAGAGCCGTTGCTTCAAGAAGTGCGACTTTTAGCATTCAAGTGTGCGGGCTTCCTTCAGCGAGTCAAACTGAAACTGAATATGGCCAAATAGCGCCGCTTCTTGAAATCGCACTCGGTGGCAGCTTTGGTCTAGCTTTGATTTCAGCCAGCATTTACAGTTGTGGCACATAAATATGAAAAAAAGACTGCAGCTGCAGCTGCAACTGTAAATCTGTGTGAGTTGCAAACACTTCCTAGCCAAATGTATGCAGTAAAGTTTGAATAAATTTAAGTAAAAAAAAATACTAAACAATACTTTACAATATATATTACTTTTTGACTTGTTAGCTAATGAGCAAACTGATCACTTTTAATTTTAAAGCCTGTTGTTGTTTAACACATATATTAACTGTGCCATATCTGTTGTAATTCCCGCCATAATGATGACTAATTGGACATGGAATCAATCATAGATGTCTCTAATTTGGAATGGCATCGTTGTGACATTAGTTGAATGCCGTGTAATGCGTGTGTAGCTGCTACAATAAAACATGGCGGCGCCCCGCTGATTACAAGCAGCGAGCACACACAAATAAACAAACTGTATGTGTGTGTGTGTGCGTGTGTGTGTGTTTGTTGTTGCTGTACAACGGCCAACGGTCGGCCATTTTGCTTGGTGGAGTTGCACGAAAACCGCACAAAGCGATTAATTAATTAAAATTGGCAAACATGAATTTATCGCGCAAGCAATTTGCACAATTTGCGCAAAATCAGTTTGGCGGCTGCTGCAGTTGCAGTTGCTGCTGCACTAAATGCAAATATCTGCCGCAAAATATATGGCAGCAGTGCTAGCTGGAGGCTGCTGCTGCTGCTGCTGCTGCCGGACTAGTCGTCAGCAGCAGGCACTGTACATAATTATTGAAATTTGGAAATTGTGCGGTTGGGCGGCCGCTGGTCATGCCTATGGATTGCGGATTCTGGATTGTGAATCGCAGTGGAAACCGCAGCAACAGTTGCAGAATCCGCAACAACCGCAAAACATTTCGATACAAATGTTGACCAAACAGGCCGGTGGGGGGAGGCGTGCACATATTTCACTCGCAAGAGGCGACCGCAAAAATGCCAACGCACAGAGAACAGCGGTGAGCGATAGAAGGGCGGAGGGGCGTTGAGAGCTGCTGGCAAGCAAATTACAAATGCAATCGTGAAATTAATTTAATTAATCCGGGCACGAAAAATTCCGAGTCGAGTCCTGGCAAATGTTTTGGTTTTGCCATTCGAAATGGCGCCCGCATTAAGTCAACGATTTAAGTTTTTCGCGGGAGACACATTGCAAATGAATGGGCATTAGAGAGCACGCCCGCGCCCCTCCCTCCACCCCCTCTAAAAGCGTTTCTTTTGCATGCAAATTGCGCTTAATTGGGCGCCTGCCGCCCCTTCGGCCTGCCAGCCCAAGTGCCTGTGGCAGGCTTCACTTGCCATTTGGCCTACGCTGCGCATACGTAATATGCAAATGTTGCCGTCTGTTGCTTTTGCATAGTTGTTTTCTGTTTGTTGAGCTTAGTTTTGCGTTGGGTGAGGGGGCTTATAAAATTTATTAGGGGCACACGCTGCAGCCAGGATTTACTAGTTTGTGAAAAAAGGATTTTTCGGCGCATATCCAAGTCACAACTTATTGATATTTATAGTTTTGTTAGGCTTTATTTTTTGTGTGTTTAAATTTAAGCAAAACTTTAAAGAGATATTAAAAAAATACATATTAAAGATTTTCCATCAAACAAGGGAAAAAATCTGCTAAAGAAAGATAAAATTTTCTTTAAAAATTAATATTTCTAACTATTTTTCACTTTTAAATAACTTTGAATATTTAACCGAATGATTGTTTTAAGCTTTTAAAAACCATAAAAAATATTTGAATGCATTTTGCTCAATATTTTGCCCATATTTCAATTATGGTTGTGCAAATTGCGCATACGCCGCGTATGGCTGGCAGTTGGCCAGGAGCATAAATTGCATGGAAAAATGGCAATAAATTAATAAAAGTAATTAATTACAGTTCGAGCAGTGGTCAGCAAGCGGCAGGTGGTAGGCCGAGGGGGAGAGGGCTGGCGTTGATCGAGTGGAGGGGACGCAAAAGTATTCAATAAAAGCGCGCACATAATTCATTCGAGTGCCGATTGCAGTTGCAGTTGCAAAGTTGCAAGTCTGCTAGGCAGTTGCAGCTATAAATTTGATTGCCGAAATTGAAAGTGCTTGAAAAATGATCAACAATGTGGTAAAAAATATATATATGTATATTTATGAGTGCAATATAAACTGATAATTATGTGCGTGCCGTAGCATATGCAAATGTAATTTACAATTTGCGGCATATTTAAAAGAGCAATTATGGCAATTAACACACACACACAGTAATAGAGATAGGCCATGTTTACACCCACAACAACAAAAAAAAATGCGAGAGCTAGTTAAATACAACTTAATTATTGCTAAATGCACGCGACACGGGGCGCCAGCTGTTTAGACGCCTCAATTATAGGCCATTTAGCGTCATCGATGGCTCAGACGGCAGCTGGCCAATAACTCGGAAGTAACTACACATATATACAGATATATATATATAGGTATATGGTATTACTCGATCCGCGTATGCTCAAGAAATTAGTTTAATTATGGCCACTGGCCAGACGGACAGATTAATGCTTATATTATTATATATTAGCGCAATTCACTGCCCGATCTTAATTACAATATTATACGCTCTCGATACCCTATCCCACTTCATCCTTCGATTGATTCACTTACCCAGCACATTGGCCCCAAGATTGTTCAGCATGCTTGCCGAGAAGTTGCGTATCGATAGAGTCGACAGTTTGTCGCCTTGTCCGCCTGTCTGTGGGCTCGCCAGCCAAAAATATGATCAACTGAGTGGTAATCTTAATCACAATTCAATTGAATTGAATTGCGTTTGTCGCGGCGCAGACTCCAAGGAATCCGCTCGTATACTCGTCTTATCACAGTATGTTAATTTTAGCGCACCAATATCCTGTGCCAATTACATTTCAATCATGTTTTCTCGATTTGTGCAGGGTCTGTGAAAAAGTTAAGAGAAGAACATCTATCAAATACTTGAATCAATAAAATACAATTATTAAACAAGTATCAATAAAATATTTAATTATCTCAATTTAAAATTTGCTCTAAAACAGAATTAATAAATAAAGAGTTTGTTTGTTTAATAAATCAAAAACAAGTGTAAATGTTATCTTTATCTTTCTAACATTATAAATTAGCTTCTCAATTTTCTTAAGACATTTTCCCTGCTTTAGTTTTCGCACACTCACCTTGCGACCCCTTTCTTTTTGGCTTGGAACAGCAGTCAACCGCTGGGGTCAGAGTTCAGGCCAGACGGCAGGACGCAAGACTCAAATTGCCATAGTAAAATTAATTAAATGGCTTGACCATAAAAAAGTCAAAGAAATTAAAACGAAGTCACTTGGCCGGAAGTTGAAAAGTTTTCTTGCTTACGCTTACGAGACACGCACATGCACATTAACACACACACACATAGACACACACACACATACACACACGTACACACACGCACACGTACACGTCGAGCACGCAGTAAAACGGAAGTTGTATCGTTTATTGATGAAATGTTTGACCAACTGACAGCTGGACACTGTCCGGCGAGCCTGAAACAGGGACCGCAATTTGCTGAACTGCGGTCTGTTGTTGTTGTTTATGCGAACTTAATTGATTTTCAGCAGTTGCATTTTACGTTTATCATTTTCGGCAGCGCACACACACACACACACACAGACATACACTGTTTTGCACTGGGTTTTTGTTTAGTTGCGTTTTGCTTGAATTTTTGATGAGGCAACCAACAGTCAAATTAGTTTGGCCTGCGGGAGCACTTGGCCTGATCTGATGGCAATATTTCCGTTATTTTGTGTTGGGCTTGGCTTTCGGCCTACAATTCTGTTTCGGTTTTGATTTGGGTTTGCTGATTTTGGCGACGGCTCGACCAAAAATTATAGTCAATGTGCAGCGCAACGGAACGGAACGGAACGCGTAACGTGTTTCGCCCAGCGACTCGCTCGCATTTGAGACAAATGCGAAAAAATCAAAACGAATTGACTCGATGATGATAACGTTAACGGTAACGTTAACGCTCACGATGGCCGACGCTGCGCACTGGCGCACAACGACACAACAACGTTGATTTCAATCGCCACCACCCAGCAACCCACACAGCGCCACCCCCTCGGCTATGGCTACGGCAGCTACGGCTTGCCAAACAATCGACAAGCGAAAAGGCGAAAAACGTAAAGCGGGTAAGGCGCGTTTTATCTGCTTTTCTATCTGCCCATCTGCTTAAAACTTGTGCATTGATTTGCAATGCGCGCCTTTCCCGTGCGCGCGACAGGGACAACAATAGTATGCAGCTGCCATCTTAGTGCTAGCAGCACGCAGCGACCGCTAGTCGTCTCACTCTAACAACAGCATAGCGCAGCGTGCGAGCGAGCAAGCAAGCGTGAGTTGTGCGTATCGCTGGCGCCGCCCACAAAAACGTTGCTGTTGTGTGAGGGGCGGCTACCAAATGGGGGCACCGTTATTGTTATTGCTGTTGTTGTTGTTGTTGTTGCTGAGGTCGATAAATGGCGATTATTTTTGGCGCTTTGTGCAACGCACTTATCGATAAGCGATAGGCAAAACGAGTGCACAGCAATCGGCGCAGCTTTCACCCCCTGACCCCCCCGTCCATCTCTGCAGCGTACAAATTCGGTCGCACTGGCAACCGCGACGCGCTGCGCACAGCTCACAGTTATTGCTAAAAGTCAACTTCGGGGGCGGCAACTGTGGAATTTGTATAAAGCATAACTCGCCGAGGATGACAGAGATTGAGCCGCGTGCCATTTTGGGTCCTGGCAGCAGCAGCAGCAGCAGCATTGACTCAAGCTCGTTGCTCCTGGCTGCCACGTGCCATGCGTCCTTTTGCCCACTCACCTGTTGGCGTCCCCTTCCGCTCGCCTAGCCTTGGCACTCGCTTATTAGTTTTTGCCCCTCGCAAATTCGAGACAACAGTTGTCAGGGCATTTTCGGCGGAATTTTATATTTGTGCAGCATGCAAAATGCCGAATTAGCCAAAAAGGAATGCTGTCAAAATGAAACTTGCCATGGCAACCGCAGCACTCAAAGGCGCACCACGCCCACTCAAAGCCCGCACACCGTCCACCTGGCCACGCTCGTCGTTCCCTTTCAATTCAACGCTCGCTGTCCAAACAAATTCGGGGCGTTAATTAAAAACTCAAGCCCCCGCACCCAACCGACCGCAAGAAGTACAAATATGAGAAGAAGTCGAAAATATCCGAGACACACAATGAAATAAATTGATGTCTGTTGAGGTGTCTGTGCCACAGCCCGAACCAGAACCAGAACCAGAACTCCGATAGCCAATACAGTAAAACACATTTAGATCTGTAAAAAATCACAGGCAACTCTCAGATGCAGCAGGTAGTCCCGATGGGCAAACAGAACCCAAAATGAGAATAGTTTCAGTTGTTGAAAAGTCAAAGTTAAGAAACTAAATATTTCAAAATAATTGAAAATAATAATTATTTATGAAATATTGTTTGAAAAAGCTCAAAAAAAATATATTTCGATAATTTTGGCCATATTTATTGAATTTGAAAAATGGAAAGAAATCTGAAATATTAACTATATAAGAAACTATTTATATAGACAGAATAAGTATTATACTGAACATAAATCTTACATTTTCTTCGATTTGTGTTTTTTTCTAAATCGATAATGGATGATTTTCTAAATCGATTGCAAATTATTTAATGCAATTAAATATTAGCGATAGAAAAAATCGTTTTCTTTGAGAAATAACTGATTTTTTGGAGAAGTGTACGCAAAATAAATAAACGAAATAATCGTGAAAACAACTCAATTCGATGTTGGGCTCGTTTATTAGAGCTTCATGTTGTCAGTTGTATTTTTTTTATCATTTTTTTTTTATTTATTTTTATATTTTTTTTTTACTTCATTTTTGTTATCAGAAATGCTCGAGCGTGTTAATTAATCAAAGGCGTTTGTGCTGTTGCGCATTTGGTTTGGGTGTGCGTACACCGCCCAAAAAGAATATGCTTAAAGTCAATATTTGCACCCAACTAGTTGAATTTCACAATATTTGCATTGGAGTTGTCATCAGAGCAATCGGAGCTCAATTAGAGGTGGTTACTGGAGGCGATCCCATTTTGCATGCTGTGCATGAAGTTGACATAAATCACTTTGCCAAATGCCGGCAGGATATTGGCTGTTGACATGGCCAAGAGTCAGAGTCAGAGCTGCACATGAAAGTGCCTGTTGGCATACTAAGCTCCAAGCTGAGAGGGGGGAGGGGATGTTGGCAGACAGTTCGGCAGTTGGCATGTGCGTGGCATTTTTGACTTTGTGTCAAAGAATCGTTTAAGCCGCCACGCCGCCAGTCACAAAATCCAAAGGGGGAGCCCGATAAGAGCCAGCCGGCGTACGTGCAGGATGCAACAGCAGCAGAAGGAGCAGCAGAAGCTGCCAGCTGCCTCCGAAATGCGTCCAGTTAGCAGCTCCTTTCCGCTCACATCAATTGGCTTTTAAGCCAGAGCATAAATCAAGCGCGAGATTTACGCTTTACAAGGCGAGTGGCATGCGAGGATTCGAGTGCAGAGCTTTTTTGTTTTTATATTTTCGTTGTTTTTTTTTTGTTGTGGGGGGTCGTTTATTGAAAGGATAATCGATGGCAACGGCAAAATGCATTAAAGGATTTGCTTGGGCAACTTTAAAAAGTTTCAAGTCAAAGCCTTGGCCAAGTCCAAAGATGTCGACGAACTCGTAACTTTGAAATGCGGCTCTGCGGTCAATTTAATTGAATGATGAATTGCGTAGGACAAAACCCAAGTGGGCGGGCAAAAGGACAAAGAGGTGGAGCACACACAACATGCAGCGTGTTTGAGGTTCGACCGCAGAAATTTCTTCAGCTGTCACGAAAAAGGATGCCAAAGGATGCGGTGTCAGAGGAGGGGCCGACGACTGGAGTGGGCCAAGGCAGAAGGGGTGGGAGGGGTTGCGTAGTCGGAGACTGTGGCTCCGTGGGACAGTGCTCGACAAAGACGAATACGCATAATCAGTCAAAATTTATGACAAGCTCACCAGAAACTCAGCTCCAGAATTTAATTGGCGCCTGGTAACCAACAGGTTGTTGTTGTTGTTGTTGTTGTTGTTGTTGTTGCTCTTGTGTATTCCCCGGTTGAAAGTGCTTGCCTAATTAGCAATGGCATATGCTCCATTTGGCCACAGGACTCTCGACCGTTTTTTGTCCCTTTGCTAGACCCAAAACGTTTTTTTCTGTTCGCCATTTGGCCAGCCCCTTGGAGGATCCGTTCCCAGGACCCGCTCCTCGCACTGACTGATGGCTTCAGCTGCAGCCGCTGCTCATCGGTAATTTGTCTAGGCCCAAACTACAACCGCCCTCACCACCTCCCTCCCTCTTGGGACCTCTTTGACTAGCTTGATTTGATGCCAGTTTTCAGCCTTTTGTCGCAACCTTCCCTCTTTTCCTTCCCTTCCCGTTGCTTGCTTTTCGCAATGTGCGTTTTGTTTGCCATGCAGCCTGACGCATACAAAAAAAAAGAACAACAAAAAAGAAATTCGCTAGTGAAGGCAGCCAAAAATGTTGTGCTTAGTGCAGTTTCGTGTAACGCATTATTCTTGCTTAGTGCCTGTCTTTGTGTCTATCTTTTGCTCACTCTCCATGTCCTTGTCTTGGCTTTGTTCAGGCTTCAGTATTCACTTTGTGTACATTGGCTTCCTGGCAGGCTCTTCAAATTCTCGGAATTGAGTTCTTAACCAAAATTGTTAAGCTGCTAAAAGCCAAATGTTATCTAAAGATATCTCTTGCTGTATTTAAAGTCCTCAATCTAATTATATGAATTAAATACAGTTGTTATTTGATATACGTATATGCATTTGTGCAAATTAGTTTACTTCATCTTTATTTACCCAATGTTGATTATGTATTTTTTATTTATATAATTATAATAATTTAGTTTGTCAATTCTACTTCCCCAAAAATTGTAGAGATTCATTTACATGTTTTCAATTGCTTCAACTCTGAAGTTTTTATAACGATCGGACAATAAACTCACAATTTTTAAAAGAAAAATAAATATTCATTTCATATAGCTTTTCACACAAGAAGAAGCATAGCCGTTGCCTAATTTATTTTTGTTTTCCCCAGTTAAAAACCAATTGGAAAAAACGCTTTTTTTCAAACATTTAGAACAGGATAACTAACAAATTATGCACTGTATTTAGCCAAGTTATTCACCTTTTCTAGCTTGCTTGCAAAGTTCTAGCAAAGGTCTGACAAGCACTGTGTGTGTATGATAGGGGTGAATTTTTTCCTGTATAAGAACCACACGCTTACTCATTAGCTCAAGCATTTCTAGCCGGGACACACTGTGCACGGTGCGAGTCTTAGCTAACTGTGTGGTGCGTTCTGTTTAAGCAACTGTTGAGCGTTTTGTGCAGCGGAAAATTTTAATCAAAAATTGAAACCAATTAATTAGTTAAATTAAGTTGTTACAACAGCTTTTTTAAAATTGTTAAATGTAAATTTGTAAGTTAAAATGAAAGTAAATGTTATAGAAATAATGATAAATTTATCAAGATTTCTGCTTCAATTCTACACTTTTTATTTTTATCTATTAACACTTTTAATGCTAGTAATTAATTACAAACTCTGCCAAAAATATCACAATATCACACATATTTTATTTCAAGCATCAAGTAGGCGTTTTTGTTGTTGCGAATAGTCTCAGCTCTGCCAATGATACCCTATGATAGCTATTAATGGCACAGCGATTCACAGGGGTTTCCCCTTGTGCCAAAGAAAACAACAACAGGAACAACAATGCAAGGAAAGGAAATGCACACTTTGAGCGTCTTCGTCGCATAATGAGGCCAAGTAACAACATTGTAAACAACAGGACCAACACGTCAACGCCCCTAAGCTGCTAATGAAGGAGCGAGCGCACAAAGGACAAGCCACACAAAGGTCGCACGCTGCGATAAGGATCACGATTACATTTACAGGCAGCTGAGCTGAGTGGCAAATGGAGCTACTGTTGCCGAGTTGTGTCCCAGTTGTGTTTGCGTTGAGTGGCCGACTTGCAACATGGCTGCCAAGCGATCTGGCTGCCAAGGATGCGCAGCAGCCAACGACGAGATGTCGAGTGCAAAGCAACTGTGGTTTTGTTGCGGTTAAGGATATCAGGTAGACGAACGCATTCTCGCTGTTCATTTAACAATCGCACTCGGCTTGTAAAACGATAATCCTGCTGTTGTGTTGTTGGTTACACACACACACACACATATATATAGATTTTCAATGGTCGCAGCAACATAAGCGGATTGGCCAAAACAAAGTTGAGTTGTGTGTTTGATGTCCTGCGGCGCATATTAACATTATCAGCTGTGCCACAGCAAAGACAATCGACAGAAAGAAAGAAAGACAGGCAAAAAAATGTATACAACAAGGACAATGTTATCGGAACGCTCTAATTGTGTCCTGTACCGCGCATACAAATAATGTGTGAAATTTTACGCCCGAAGTAAGGCGCCCGCTGCGCCGGACAGACTTGGCCAGACCGACAGTCGCCTCATTGGTCTAATCAGCAAATGCGTTTAAGTGATTTAAGGATATACTCGCTCAATGCCCGTAAGCAGCTATCCAAATCGAATTCCTCGGCGCACCGAGCCAAATTCGGTTAGCCGATGGCTTTGAACGGGCCTCGGAATGGAATCCCTATCGCGTGGAGCTTCACCTGGCAACAATTCTCTGCACCCCCTCATCTCTTTTGCGTTCTGTGCTTATTTCTCTTTCACAGCTTTCTGGCCAACGCATTCAATCGAATTCGCGTCAGTTTAACGAAGTTCTCAAGCGGAAACGGAAATTTCTTTCGCATGTTTGTGCGGCGTCAATTTGTTTGTATTCAGAGCTCAGCTGCAGTTAAGTGACTTGTCAGTATATTAACCGAGTCTCAAATCAGCCTGCACTTGCATATCTAAGCAGATGAAAACTTGGAATACGACTAAAGATACCCCTTAGTTGCGATTGTTTCTATATAAAAACACTAAACAATGCAATATTTGATTTATTTACTGTTGTTACTTAGAATAAAGCTTTAATAATTTTAGATAAGTGTTCAAACGAACTTGATTCGATTTTTTTTTTATATTTAATTTGCCTGTACTAGCATATTTAATGAGGAGAGAAATAGTTATACTGGCAAAGATATAATACCCTTAATTTTAAATTTTTTGCACTTTAGAAATTATTCTTGTGTCTTAGAATAAGGCAGGGTGTTTAAAATCCGTTTTTGTGTGTTTTTATACATGTATTTATTTTATATTTAATTCGATTATGACACATAATAAGAGTAGAAAGTAGTAAATTGATTTATGTTTTGAAATTAGGCTGAGAAATATTTTGAAGCGAGTGAATGCGTATTTTATGAATGTAATTTATATTGATATTCTATAGTGTTCATGTGAATGTTTATTTTATATATGTACTTTCTATCTTTCTTTCTCATTCCCAATAATTGTGTATATGTATTTTAGGTATGTATATTTTTTTAAAATTATTGGAAATGTGTAAGCACGTGTAAATAGTGTCCGAGTCTAATGTATATCGTGTTTTTCGGTAGGCTGAGCGCACTCCGAAGTGTTACCTTTATTCACTCATATCTTTTGCTGGTGTTTGGCGGCGTGCTTTCATCTCCTCTAAACGGAAATATAATTGAGATACGAAAAAAGAATATTCTAACATAACCCGGTCGCCTGCGGAGCAACAATTTGGTAAAGTTGCCATCAAATTGTGCTCCCAGCGACTTGGCTATGGGCTCAACGTATTTCAGCGTCTCCTCGGGGCACTTGCACTTCAGGTACTTCTCATCGATCAGGTCCGGGCGATAGGAATGTATAAATGCGCAGAAGGCGTTGCCCGTGCTCCAGGATGTGGAGAACTCGTACATGGGTATACCATAGGGTCGCATTATCTTCTGGCACAACCGGAGCAGCTCTCGGTGCCGGGTGCCAAAAGTTTTTCCGTCACAAGCAGATGGGTTAGTTATTTTATAACCCTGATCAGCTTGGTATTTCTCCTTCCTCGGAGACTGTTGGGAAATAGTTGTCGGTATGTTGACACTATCCACATCCATGCTCTGCACATCGTAATCGAGCAAAGTATCCGTGTCCGAAACATCCTCCAACTGCGCGTCTATCTTCTCATCTGTATGACCCACATTACATTTGGCCAACTTCTTCTTTGCTTCTTCCAAATTGTTGGCTAGCAACTGATTAATCTCCATTTCCCTTTTGAGCTTCTCTTCAGCCATCTGCTGGGCTAAGTTGGCGCGACGGCTTGAAATCTTTGCTCCAATCATCAGCAGATTGTGCGAAATCAGTTTCAAGTCAATTATAGCATTCTCATCAGATAGGTTCAATATCGTTAGATAATCCTCGTCAGTTTCTTGCTGCATTTTCCGCAAATTTGACATCGTTAAGCGTTTGGGAAAAACAGATTTTAAAGCTTCCTTTGAAAAACAAATTTTTTCAATATTCAAAATTGTTTCAATAAAATTGTTACAAAAGCTTCGAATGAATAAATATTTGTGATCAGAACCGAGTTGAGAGGCAATTTAATGTTGGGCAAAGCACACTACGATCGGAATGGAAAAGGGACGGATAAAGCAATGCTAACTAGCCCTCATGTCGAATAACTGATTTTATCTGATCTTTATATGGATGGTAACTCGATTAACCCTAAACGACCAAAAACGCTGATGGAAAATCTAAACAACTGCTTGAGGTCATGGTCCAAATTATCCGTAGTTATTATTGTTTATGGCCACCCTCGAGCCTTGGGTTTTAATATAACAATGTTAGTGTTTCGTTTATGCCACATGCTTGCCCCGCAATTTGCGTGCAACAAAACGCCCGAGGCAGCAACAACAACAACAACAAAAAAACAAAGTCAACTTGAAAACATTTGCAACATTTGGCTGATGTCAACGCCCAGAAAAGTCGAATGGCATCAAATCAAGGCAACAATTTGATAAAAATGTCATAATTGAATCAGTTGCGAGAGTCCTCGCTGAGGGTGTGTGTGTGTGTGTGTGTGTGAGTCCTGTTCAGGCTGAAACATCCACCGTTTACTTCGATCCTGCGTTTAAATGCAGCTCGAAATGTGCGCGTTTTTGCGGGGGGCGTTCTGAAGAGTGGGCGTGTGCCGTTACTTTGATTGCTTTTCATAATTTTATGCTAATCAGAGATCGCAAACTCTCTCGAATTTCGTCAGAATTTTGCTGGACTTTGTTTTTGGCATTTTGCAGCGTAATTAAAATACAAAATATATAGACAATAAAAGTTGAAGGAGCCCGAAAATAATTTCCGCTTTTAATGCTCATTTCGCAATTTGTATACAAAACTAATTAATATCCTTGCGAGCCCAAAATGCAGCAGCGGCAGCGCAGGATATTTGTGCAAGTAATTTCCGTCGCTGAAGAGTTGTTCTTTTAGCAGCGCGTAATTAATTTATGCAAAATACACAACAACAAACAACAACAATAGGCAACAACAACAATTGCACAACTAACAAAAATGCAAATGCAAATAAATTGCAAATAGCGCAAATTTGTTTTTCAAAATAATTAACTTTTCAGCGCGTTTCATTACAAATTTGTTAGCAAACATTTCGATGAGGGCAGTTTAAAAGGTTTCTGTTAAATAAATTCGTAACATATTTTAAAGCACATTATTTTGTCAAAACCTAACCAATTTTTAATATTAAAAGAATTTTTTGACATGATTTATCCTATTGATTGATTCTACATTCAAAACAAATGCATTTTTAAAAATAACATTTTTTGCAATGTGCATTTTCGAGAAAAAAAAAACGAGAATTGCAAATTTATATTTTTAATCGATTTTATTTGTCATAATTAGCATAAAAAACCACTTTACCCACAATTTTGGGAGGGTCAAATTTTTGGTCAAAAATCATGCTAAGATATACAAAAATTTTGACATGTAAGGCTCTCGGATCCAAAGTTCCCATATTTCAAACTAACATAACTTTGTCAAAACTGGACCGATTTTCATGTTTGATGGCATTTTGGTCATTATTTATCCTCTAGATTGATTCTACATTCAAAATATACACATTATTGCAAATAAAATTATTTTCATTTTTTTGACAAAAAAGCATGTGGTCCCCCCTTGTACATTTTAAAAAAAAAATTTTTTTTGGATTTTAGAATTGCGAATTTATGTTTTTAATCGATTGTATTTGTCATAATTAGCATAAAAAACAACATTAAAAATGATTCTGAGAGGGTCAAAATTCATGCCAAAATCGAAAAAAATTTTGACATATAAAGTTCTAGGATCCATAGTTTCCACACTTCAAACTCACATATCTTTGTCGAAACTGAACCGATTTTGATGTCTGATGGCATTTTGGTCATGATTTGTCTTTTAGATTGAAACTACATTTAAAATTTGTTCATTTTTGAAAAAAAAATTTTTGCATATTTTTGGTCAAAAAATCAAAGGGTCCCCCCTTAAGTATTTTCGAAAAAAAATTTTTTTCAAAATTTAGAATTGCGAATTTATGTTTTTAATCGATTGTATTTGTCATAATTAGCATAAAAAACAACATTAAAAGTGATTCTGAGGGGGTCAAATTTTTCGTCAAAATTCATGCCAAAATCGAAAAAAATTTTGACATATAAAGTTCTAGGATCCATAGTCTCCACACTTCAAACTCACATATCTTTGTCGAAACTGAACCGATTTTCATGTCTGATGGCATTTTGGTCATGATTTGTCTTTTAGATTGAAACTACATTTAAAATTTGTTCATTTTTGAAAAAAAAAATTTTTGCATATTTTTGGTCAAAAAATCAAAGGGTCCCCCTTATGTATTTTCGAAAAAAAATGTTTTTCAAAAATTAGAATTGCGAATTTATATTTTTAATCGATTGTATTTGTCATAATTAGCATAAAAAACAACAATAAAGATGATTTTGGAAGGGGTCAAATTTTTGGTCAAAAATCATGCCAAAATGAAAAAAAATGTTGACATGTAAAGCTTTCGGATCAAAAGCTCGAATATTTCAAACAAACATAACTTTGTAAAAAATGAATCGATTTTTAAGCTTGATGTCATTTTGGTCTTGATTTAGTCGCTGTGTACAGATTGACATGGTTGTTGTTATACTGTGTCTCGGTTATACCCGATTCCAACACGATCCTACTGTTTTATAATATAACAGACACTCCTTTTCTGATAAGAAAGTCAAAATTTCGGTGAGTTACATAGGAAAGTCGTTACGTTGATTTGCTTTGTTCTTCAAAAGTCTCAAACACTGGTTTGTGTGATGGGCAGCGGTTTTAGCTGCTGCATATGCAATTTCGCCTGGAAGTTTTATGCCCTGCTGATGGAGACCAACTGGTTTATTCTGCTGTGGGCCGTGTTCGGGGCTTTGGTGGTGCTCTTCAATTTCCACATAAGCTCGTGTTTGGTTGACAACATGGAGGCGGGCTGCGAGGAGGCAAGCGATGAGATCGCACATCCTGAAGAGACGCTCAGCTACGATTACGGGGCGAGGCGTGGACCGCACACCTGGCAGACGGCGGAGAACAATCAGAGCCCCATCAACATTGATACGCAGTGCGTGGAGCGCAACTGCTTCCACAATCGCCTGAAATGGATGGGCTACAACGAGCTGCCCGTCGGCATTCGCCTGGAGAACAACGGGCACACGCTGCTGCTGCGCGTCGCCTTTCAGGGCCAGCCGCCGTACATCGATGGCGGCGACCTGTTGGGCTGCTTCAGCTTCCACGAGATCAGCTTCCGATGGAGCTGGTACAATGGCACCGGCTCTGAGCACACGCTGGACAACGAGCACTTTCCGCTGGAGATGCAGTGCATGCACACGGATGCCACCAACACTGAGCACGCCTCCAGTCGTAGCCTGCTCATGGTCTCCTACATGTTCGCCGTGTCCGCGGAGAATCCGTTTCTCGATGTGATCGTTCAGCATTTGGTCGCCGTTCAGCTGGCCGGCCAGGTCGTCGAGATACCGCCCTTCCCGCTCAACTATCTGATGCCAGCCTTCTATTCGGACTTCTACAGCTACCACGGCTCCCTCACCGAGCCGCCCTGCCACCGCGGCGCCGAGTGGTTCGTCAATCCGCTGCCCATCGCCATCGGCGAGCGGCAGCTGACGAATTCCGCAAGCTGCGCAGCCGCAGCGGCGCCCGCATTAGCCGGAACGCTCGACCAGTCCAGGAGCTCGGCAATCGCCAAGTTCACTTCAATATCTATCAATCCGACCGATGAGTAGAGTTTTATGCGATTTCTTAGACATATGTTTTAATTTTTTTATTATTTATTTTAATTTAAATGTACTCTTTTTTGATAATACAGAAATTCAGAATCGAAAGTATAAATCGAAAATGTTTTAAATAATTAAATATACGTCTCGTAAATTTTTTGTGGATAACCGAAAATTTTATTATAATTAACTTCTATTTGATTGAAAATTCTGAAAATAATTACAGAAATCATAAAACGAAAGTATTCAATGAAAAATATATAAACAATTTTGTAATTAATTAAATGTGCGTCAAGTGAATATTTTGAGGGTAATCAAAGTATGACGCAACTTCTATTTAATTGAAGATTCTAAAAATAATTATTACGTAATTAAACAAAATTTCAATTAACGTCATATAAATAGATTTGTTTACATATTTTGGTTTAAGTTTTGTGTTTCACCCCAGCTTCTTGCCCCTGCCGCAGCCCAGAAGCTAATTAGCCTGGCCGGGGGAAAAGCAAATCTTCCGCACAATTTCATCGGGCCGTCGTCTGTTTTGGGCCAAGGACTCGCAGTTTGTAATCCACTAATTAGACGTTCAAAGAGCATTTACCAGCGCTGCAGCAGCGATTTGGTCCTGTTTGGGGCAGCAGCGCCGCAGGATATGGCTCTGCGCTCATTCATCCATGTGTTAGAATTTATAGCTGTGTGTGTGTAATTGTGTGCGTGTGTGTGTGTGTGTTCGTCTGCGTCGATAATTTCGTTAGTGCAGCGGAAACTGTTGCGGACATGTTTGCCCAGCCCGGAATGGCAATGGGCTGGGCTCTGAGCTCTGGATTCGGAGTTCTGGGATTGGGCCTCCTGCGGTGACGCACCCTCGTCGCACTCTCTCCCTCACACTTGGCAGGGCACAGTCAATTTACAGTTACAGCTGCAGACATACACAGAACTGTGACGAGTGTTGTTTGCGTTGTTTTTAGCTTCTAATTATCTGCTGGCCCTGCTGTACCTATATGGCTATATAGTAATTACTGTTTACTGTGCAGTGTGATAAAACAAATCGGAAATCGAATGCGTCCTCGATCTATATATCTAACACATATATGTATATAGTTGGGGAATGTTGGGCTGTTTAATCAGGTGCAGGCGAACGAAGCCTGCTGCAATTTCGACCGCATTTGCTGCAAATCAACGCTAATGAAATTATACAAACAACTTTCGGTTTGGCCAACGCAATTTCGGCTGTTTTGGCAACTTAATTGAATTGCAATTTTACAAATAAAGCTTAATTTTTGGTCACGCAATCGATTCGATTCTATTCGATTGCAAATTTAAATAATTTTTGCAAAAGCCTTTTTTGCTTTGTCGCTTAAAAAGTGCACTGAAAAACGCATAATTGAATTTATTAATGCAAATAGTCAAATATATTTTGAAGCGCATTTATTAATGCAAATTTTTTGGGGCACAAAAATGCGCAATTAACATTAAATTGTTTTTATTTTGTTTTCCACTTTTTTTGGAGCAAATTAATGAATTTGTTTTTGGCAAAGAATGGCAATAATTAATGTTATTTATGTATTTGTTGCAGGTGCGTGTTTATACTAAATAATAATATGCATAATATATAATAACGTGGCTTCTAATCAATAAACAAGGTTTAGAAAATTGCAATTAAATGGGAAAATTTTGTTGCCTAATGAGGCAATTTTTGTATGGCCTAATAAGCAGCATATTAAACATTGTTCATTGTTATAAAACTCATAATTAGATTTTATATTTATCGAAAATTGTAGACTATCTTTAAAATATGTTAAATTTAGTTTGAGTTAGTTGGTTTGTTTTTGTAAACTAATGTCAAGCAGAAATCTTTTCGATTATTTTAGATTAAGTCAACGACTATTCAAATGCGAATCCTGCCTGAATCCTGTCACAATCCAGCCAGTCGCTGCTAGACAAACATATCAATCAACATTCTAATTGAATGTAATTAGAAAAACGCATGAGCTGCCAAATCTTGTGCCAGGCAGCACCAGTAGCAAAGGCAAAGTAAAAGCCAACTACCAGGAGCAAGTTTCGCCACCACACACCAACCCGCATCGCCAACACTCGCCGACCTAGTGCCAAGCGCCACGTAAAGAAAATGCCAAGAAAATGAAATTAGACGAATAGAATGACGATGTAAGTGCCATGAAAAGACGTTAAGACGCTCTAAACGGGGCTGAAAAGGAGCTAAACGACCGAGATGTTGAACGCAGCAATGCGACTGCTGAAGGGAATGGAAGAAGAAGATGGCTGTAGCGGTTGCTAAAATTGAGGTAAATTGCATTTAAGTGTTGCCGTTTTCATTTAGCTACATGAATATGTATAGAAGAGTGTGCTGCAAGCTGCGAGCTTCGAGCTGTAGATGCGGCTTTTGTGGAACGAAAATTGAATGAATAATTGAGAAAACGAGCGCATGATGGCATTAGTATGTGATTGTGTGTGTGCGTGTGTGTGTGAAAATTCACAGCTAATGAATTATAATTGGTTTTATTAAGGCAGAAAGCAACGCTTGAGCGGCGAGATCCGAAGAGTAGGCATCAAAAATCGCAGTTTGCTGGCCATTTTTGTTTTCATTTGTTAATTGTTGATTGTCAATTGTTAATTGTTAATTGTTAATTATTAAATATTGTTGCTGCAAAATCAATATGCCGGCTGACGATTAATTAACGCCATTTTGTAATTATCTGCGCATTTTTAATCCAATTAACTTTAAAATAATAATACAAAAAAAACCCCGTAACAATAATATGAGAATCAAAAATAAATAAAAATTATAAAAAATGGGGCCCAAGCGTCGTCTGTTTGTCAATTAAAAATATAAATGCAAACCAATAACTGTAATTGGAAATTGTTAATGCTAAAGAACCGCATTTAAAGAAAAAAAATAACTGAAAACAACAACAACAACAACACATCAAAGTGTACACAACAATTTTTTACCCTGGAAATAAATTTTGTTAAAAAAGTGGAAAGGGGGAAACGGCAAAAACTCGAACCCAGCCTGCACAGAGTTTGAGTGCTCAGAGCTGTTGGTCCTTGTGCACTTGGTCCTTGCACGTCCTCACGCCCTTGGCGCACTTCCTTTTTCAATTAAACGCCACCATTTTCCATTAACGAATTTGCATGCATGTCTCTGTGTGGCATGTGTGTGTGTGTGTGTGTGTGTCTATCACACACACTCATCACTCTACACCATACTTGCACGTTTACTCACTCACTCTCGCTCTCTCCCTTGCACACACGTCTGTATTTCTATAATAAAATTAAATTAGAAGACCAGAAAATTAAATCATCAAAGCTTGACGTCTGGCGGCTGCTGCTGCTGCTGCCTCCTGTGTGTGTGTGTGTGTGTGTGTCTATCTCCCTCTCGCTCTCTGTCTCCAGCTCTCTATCTATACAGAGTGCGCATAAAATGGCGAAGCACACACACAAACACACACACACACACGAGAGTCGCCCCAATTTGCAAAGCGACAGTTACGAGTTCATTAATTTCCCAGCCTTTTTTTCAACGCCAGCTTCCCGTTCGGCGTCTGCACTTGTGCTCGCTGCGGTTGGAGCGGTGCACACTGACCCCCCCGATTACACTACACACACACACCCTCAACCCCCCTTCCTCCCTTTTCAGGGTGTGAGCAGCATCATAAATTAAATTCTTCATCAACTCAAACTCGTTAAGCGCCAATAAAGTGACAGAGAGTTATTTTCATCACTTTTTCAATGGTCTACCACAAGGCGTACTCATGTGGCTGTTCCAGTGTGTGCGAGTGTGTGTGTGCGTGTGTGTGAGTGTGTTTCGAACAATGCGCCGAAGCGCTCGCTTTGTGCGCTCTTTGGCTCTCAGCGACTGGTTTAAGCCACGCCCCTGTCAAAGAGCACAACTGTACAGCAGCTAAGCGTGCGGGAGAGAGCGAGAGGGGGAGAGGAGAGGCAGTGCCTGGCGCGTGTGAGTGAGACAAAAGATCGGCTCTACTTAAAAACTGGTTCGACTTTGCGCTTGCGCAGCCCGATTTGATTTGTTGGCCGCGATAAGCTAAGTGCAGTCTCTGCAAACCCATCTCAGCGGACCGCTTGTCAAACCCATCAAAAGCAGCCTTTAGATCATATCTGAAATAAAAAATACTTCCCAGGGCAGAGAATTCAATCGTCCAAGCATCCAAATGTGTGCACAGAGTCCAAAAAGACGCACTCAATTATGGCAGGAAGCGACAGCCAACGCGGCGTATACGCAATTGCCCCACAGAGCAAAAAACAAGTGAAGAGAAGACAAAAACTTGAACCGAAAGCGGGCGGAAAGTTGAGTAAATTGTGCGCCAAAACCCCTTAACAGCTTAACGATAAAAGCAAACTAATTAAAAGTACGAAGCAGGAGAAATTGCCACATAATAAAGCAAATTAAAAGCAAATTAATTTAAAACAGAGAACAACAAGAGCAAAACGAAGAGGGAAAGGCGAAGCGATGCGGATGTAGCGCAAATGAAAATGACGCAAGGCACACACACACACACACAGACACAGCAAGCAGAATATATATAAAGTCAGCTATAGCTGTAGCTGTATGCAGACAGATAGACAGACAGACACCCGCCCACCAAAGCATTTGCTTCACTTCAATTAAGCAGCGCGCCAACATGGCAGCCTCAGTCGCACACACGCACACACATATAGCACATTGCTCTCCCTCACACACACTCGAACACACACACACACACACACTGGCACATAATTACGTTTGGCAAGCTCGTTATGCGTAAGAATAAACGCACATTAAGAGCTCATTAGTTGGCACAAATCGAATCGCTTGCTAAAGGAAACCCAGGACAGGCCAGGATAACAGCCCCGACTGACTGGCTGGGCTCCTTGTTCGTCCGTCCGTCCGTCCGACCGCCTGTCCGTCCAGCTGTCTGACATTTTCATTTAACGTGTAATGGAAGATAGCGTAAACGAGCAAATGAGTCAAGTGAAGGGAATTGAAATGAATTGAACGAAATTCAATTGGGCTGTGCTGAAAAACCGCAACTCACGCCAACAGGTATGCAAAAAGTGCCAACGTGAATTGCATGCAGAAATGAAAGCCACCAGCTCGCAAGCAAGAATAACAGCTTCAGCTTCAACTGCCTTCTGTCTGTTGTTTGCATTTACGTTTATTTCCGCCCGACTGGTCCGATCGGTCGTCTGCGGCTAAATCTGTTTGCAAATTTTGTAAATTTGTAACCAGAGCAGGATATTCACAAAATCCACTTATATCAGGGGGAGGGGGGGAAAGGATAAAGAGTGTCAGTCACTGGGCAGCTATCAGTTGTTGGCCATCTTTGAGCAATTGCAGGCCGAGTTAAGCTCATAATTGCATATTGAGAGAGCGAGCAGTTTTGTGAGTTGGATGCCAAACTGAACACAGCAGCAGCTGGCAAACAAAAGTTGTTGCCGCACAAAGGTGACACTTTCAACACACAAACACACAAACACACGCACAGACACATTGGCACAACAATGAGCACTCAGCACGCGTGCTGCTGCAGACATTCGGACAGCGGGACAGACAGGCAGAGTGTTTCTTTTTTTTTTAGTTAGCTCTGCAACAACCCGCCAAAACAGCGCATGCGCTCTCTCACTCACTCTGTCGCTCGCTCTCTCCCGCTATAGTTCTCTTGAATCCTGCGCAAGCTCCGCCCCTAATGAAACACACACACACACATACACGGGCACTCTTGTGCAACCGGTTTCCAATTTGATTTCGAGCTAAACTCGAGCTGGCAGCGTCTGTTGGTCGCGGCTCGTTGTTTATTGCCAACTCTGCCTTGGCACGGTGCGCAACGGTGTTTCGGTTGGTTCGGTTCGATAATATTTCGAATGCAGATTGCAGAAGCGCTTCTCTCATTGATGTCAGTTCAGTTGGTTCAGTTGGGCACATGCTCGAGCTCGAAAGTCGCGTCTGTGTCGAAAGCCGTCGCTGAACTTTTCTCAATTTCTTTGCGATAAACAAAACAGCTTATCTATTTGTTAAGCGCGCGTGTGTGCAAGTGTGTGTTAGACAGCTAAAAATAAAGTTAAAAAAACAAGAAAACAAAAAAAAGTCACATTATGGATATTAAAACGAGTGCCGTTACACCGCCAATGGCCGCAGCGGTGGATGCCGGTGGCGCACCGCGCTCGCCCAGCGGCGGCAACTTGGCGGCCGTGGCCGCGGGTAACATGGAGCAGCTGCAGCAGAAGCAGACGTTCCAGCACATCTTCGAGCAGCTGGTCCAACAGAGCGGCGGCAATCACAAGCTGGCGCCCAAGCAGCTGGAGCATCTGCGCCATTTGCTGGGCAACGTGCGGGACGCGAAGAATCTGCAGCTGATTGTCGAGAAGTTCAAGAATCTGGAGCAGTTCCAGGAGCACTATGCGCACCTGGGCAACAACAACACTGTGATCACAGAGGGTAAGTGCGCGCGGCTGAAATGGGAAAATGGGGGGGGTGAGCAGCAATTGGTGCAATCGAGAGCTGCATGTTTAGTTCCCGGAAAGCGTTCGCCATTACTGATTACCGATTTAATTAACACAAATTGTCGCTCAACATGAAAGCGTATTGACAGCAGGCACTGTACGGCACAGTGGCGGCTGCGTGTTCACAGACTTGTTTTGCATTTTGGGCCGCGTTTCTTTGATTATTAACATGCACCCGGTCCGGCATTTAAAATAATTTGCAAATTATAAACTAATTGCCAAGGCATGCAAACCAGAGAGCCCCAGAGCCAAGATCCGAGGCGCAAAAGCTCCAACAGCATTTCCAGTTCACGTTTTAAGTTCGTTAAATATACATAAATTAAATGATCGACAGCAGCAGCCGCAAATAAATGAATAAAAAAATGTGTTGCCTACTTTTAAGCGTTGCACTTGGCATGACAAATGCTCATTAGATACACACACGCACACACACGCACGTACACACATATACAGGACACAACTTTATTTACAGTTTTAACGAGCTAAAAACTGTAATTGCAACTAAGCGACACATTTGCATGTGTGTATGTGTGTGTGTGTTGATGTGTGTGCACAACATTTTAATACTTTCAAAATAGCTGACAAATTTGCATAGCTGCCGCTGCTGCTGTTTCTGCTGCTGCTGCTGCTGTTGCTGTTGCTGTCGTGCGCCTAATTGACTTTCCAAACTGTTGGCAAACAGGCTTTTAATTCTCATGCATGCACCCAGCCGCTCGCCCCCCCGCCCCTGCTAACCGCTTCGCTCAACTGTGTTTTTTTATTTTTTTCGCAGACAACGAAATGTCGCTCAAGGACAACGCACGCAAATTTGGCGCTGGCGGGCAGACGCTGACGCCGCGCCACACAATCGATGCCATTCTGGGACTGAAGAATCGCAACGGGCAGGCGCAGAGCCAGCTCCAGGCAGCAGCCGAAGGCAGCGATGGTAAGTTGATCAACTGATAATGATCAAAAAGTTACAAATATAATAGTGATCAAGAATCTGTCAATATAAAGCAAAAAAGGAAAGGTATAGAAAATGATTAGAAGTTAAAATTAATTTATTAAAATAGGGGAAATTTCAGTGAAGGAAGATTTTATTGAAGCTCCACTGTACCAAACACTTTGTAGGTCATAAATCAAGTATGTGTTGCTATTATTAACGCATTAGCTGAGGAATGTCAAGAACAGCAGCTCATTGAGCAGTGTTGTGTAAGTGGCAGGTGTAATCGGAATGCCGATAAGCGATAAGCACAATGCAAATCGATTTCAATTACAGTGCAGCGCAGCGCTGTGCGAAATCAACAAACACAATCGCAAAATTATATTAGCATTTATTTTGGCCCGAAAATCGCGTGGCATGGAAGTCGTTTGACTTCTTCTAACTGTACAACCCACAACCTCACCGCTCTCCGCTCTTACCCAAGCAGCCAACTGGCAACTGGCGTCTGGGGCTGCACTTTAGCGCCGCCTCGCGATGCACGACAGCTGATAAGGGAAATCAGTCAGCGGTAATCGTTTACATGGCCAAACGGGATTAGAACTCAAGTTGGCAGTGTGGGCGTGTTCATTTTTCTTCTTCTTGCTGTTGTTGCTGCTTTTTTATGGCATTCGCTTCTTGTCCAATTTAAAAGTTTTATTATATATTTCTTTGGGCACAGCCAGTTAGCCGCAGTCGTTAGTTTGAAGGCTTTTTAACTGGATTAGAGTTGGATTTACGCTCAACCGGTGCCAGTCGGTGATGTGCACCCGCAACCAAACTGGGCTTAAATGGGCGCCCAATTCTTTTTTTGTTTTTTGTGTTCGTTTTTCATCAGCAAGTCGTTTTATAATTTATTTATTTTATTTTTGTGTTTTGATTGCCGACAAGCGATTGTCGCACGCCGTACAAAAATGCAACCCAAAACTTGGGACTTGTGAAAAATGGGCGGCTTCCTGAGTTTCTTTACACCTCAAAACAGTTATTTTTTGGCTGTTATACAAAGCGTCTGCGATATGATTAAGTAGTGTAAGGGTAGCTGGTTAAAATTGATGTTTATTTGAGTACACTCAAAGAAACGGAAAATGAGCAAAATCTTTGTCAAAGACAATCTTTTTATAGCACAAAATTTTAGAGTTCTTTATAAACCTTCTTGAAGTAAAACTTTCATTCTCAAATAAATCTTCAATTTAAGTAGTTTGTTTAAAGTAAAATCGTAAAAGCTAGCCTTATGATCAGATAAACCAATCGATAAAATTGTTAGCTACCGTAAATAAGCAATATATTTGCTTATTATTCAAAAAATATATATATTTAATTAATTGAAATTCATTAAATTTAATGGAGTTTGATGTAAGCAAAGCGATAGCTATTGTTGTTTTTTTTACCTTGATTGTTGCCTACTTCCCGCTTGTCATTTATCGATTTACCGAAAAGTGCCAAAGCGCAGACACGTCGAAGGCGAAGTCAATTAAAGACGTTGCAATTAATTCAATTAAAGCATTGCGTCAAAGCGGCTGCCGCTGATGAGACGCCTGTAAAGAGAGACGCCTCTCGTGAAGCGACCGACAGCAGCCACAACAACACCAATAACATCATCAACATCAACAACAACAACAACAAGTTGTGCAAACAAAATGGTGTTGTGCAAAACAGGCAACGACAAAACCGCCAGTTAAATGGCCGCAAATTAATTAGAGGCCAGCAAATAAGCTGACTAAGTGGAAGAGTTAAGCGGAAGAAGGAAGGGGGGGGGGGGCATAGAAGGGAAGTACATCAGGTATGAAGCCAACTATGGACCGGACTGTGAGACTCTAAGTCATAATCATAATTGAACTGCGGCTAGACGCAAGCTGTCAAAAAGCATTTAAACTGACAGCGCGCTGCGGTGGCGTCACAGCCAGGGAGGATAACACAGAGTCGGGGAGAAGAGAAAGAGACGAAGAAAGAGAGAGGGAGTGAGACAGAGAGTGAGACGTGCTCATTAAACGCATAAAAGCGTTGGCTGCAGCACAAGTGCATTAGAGAACTCGAGCTCGAATTCGAACTCGAACTGAACTAAGTGGAGCTGCTCGGCAACCTTTAAGATCAAGATAAACAGCTCAAGTGGCGTGCGAGCGAGATAGCTGGCAACGCCGACGCCAAGTGAGCGTTCGATTGATTCGAATACATTCACATTCACAACGAGCTGATGCGGCATTAAATTGAGCATTAAGTCACTTAATGATCTTAATGCGTGTCCGAAGCGAGCTAAACGCGCGTCGGTGTTGCCCCCTTGTTGCCCACTTGTTCCCCTGACCCCGATCCGTTGCCTGTTGTGGCTTATTAGCCGCTTTGTTGCCTGCTGCCACAGATACAACAACAACAACAACAACAACAAGAGCAGGCGCAGCAATACACTTCACTTTAACGCGTTTGATTGACAGTTTTGTTTATGGCTTGTTTCATTTTTTGATATGAGCTCGATATCGTTTTTTTTTGTATCTAAGTATCTGAGTATCTCTGTATCTTGTATCTTGTATCTTGTGTCTGCGCCTGCGCCGGAAGATGCCAAACATTTTGTGCATTTCCCTTTACCTGTTGCCAATGACTTTCGAAAATACATGCTTCGGGCTAATAACATTTCAATTAGGCCGCCTAATGGCCAAGTTTTTGTGAGAAACTGTCAAATCATCCGCGTGACGCGATTAACGTCAATTTGTCCTTTACCCAAGTTTGCCTGGGCTCACATTGCGGCAAAATAGAGCAAACTAGGGACGAGTCTCCACCGTACGGTGCAGCATCTGTTCTGTGTGCCCTCTCAATTAGCCAGCAGAGGGCGGACAAACTCGACTTGATGTTGTCAGTAGCCGGCTTAATTTGAACCTTTTATCATTTCAGCTTTACGTGTTTTCTGTTGTTGTTTTCATAGTTAAATTGTTAACAGCCCAAAAATTTCCAGCTGCCAACTTTAATTGCCACAGCTAATGGCCAAGAGCCAGCGCAGGAAGCAGCCGCGCAATATGAAAAAATCAAAATCATTTCTTAATTGAACTGTCGATCAGGCAATTTGCCAGCGACTCCATTCATGAATACTGAATAGCTAATGTAGTGAATACTGTTTGCCTGGCATTCAATCGCAACTGCTTTCATAACTGTTATTCGATTCAATAAAACTGCGAAGAAAAGTTGAGTTCAAATAAAAAGTTGCAAACCCGTTTTGAATTGATCAAAATTTTATGGCAAATAATTCCATGTTTAAATTGAATTAGTTGCTCAAAAATCAACTAATCCTAAGCAACTCCTTTATGCTATACGTTATAGTGCAATTATATAGTATACTAAAATTCACATACATACATGCCTTTAATTATATATCCAAGGGTATATTCACACACAATGTTGAACATATCTGGCACGTGTGAACTATGCTATACGCAAATTTAATCGTATACTCATATACTCAGGGTGTGAATACTCAGTGGTGTGTGTGTTGATCGTCATTCATTCAACTTTGAGTTGATGTTGGTCTTTTTTGGTCTCAATCTCACGCAATTAACGCACGCACTCGGTGTGGCCCCGGTGGAAGCGTTGGTACCCTGGGTGCCCGAGTCCGGACATGGCCCAACTCTGGGCTTTGAGGGCTCTGAGGGGTCCGAGATTGTGGCTACTGGCGCTGTGGCACCTCATGTGGCGTTTACGCCTTTTGTAAATGCTGTTTTCTATTATTACATATTTATTATTATTACTATTGTTGTTGTTGCTGTTGTTGTTGTTGCTGTGCGTGTTGGCTTTTGTGCTACCTCATTTGCAGCTACTTGTTTAGCTTTTTCATGTCTGATTCTCGTTTTTTTTTAGCATTTTTAATTTCTTTCGAGCAGTTTTTGTTAATTTCATTAACGCCACAGTGGCTCAAAATAAAACGCATGCGGTGCGTGTAAATTTCGATTGATTGCCGAAAGCGCAGCTGAGGTTAATTCAGTTCATTTCTGGCCGATTTTGCGGTTGCTGTTTATGGTTAATTAGCCAAAACATTTGACCCAATTAGATGCTGAAAACTGTGCTGAGAAAAGAAAACGGAAAATCAATACAGTTGCCAAGATTTAGCCAGATAATAATTATTGGCCACTATTGTGCCAGACGTAATTACATTAGGCAATCTTCAGAGCTTAAGGCTTATGTAATTGAACCAGGCCAACAGCCACTTACATGCAAATTAAAATCAAGTGTATACTCGATATGTATATGTATGTATATATATGTATGCATGCATACTACACCTTTATAAGTACATCAAAAAGCAATTACACAAAAGACTATCGAATAATTACAGATATTTGAGGGCAGCTGAATAGGTAATTGGATTTCTGACGCCGCCATCAGCCATCAGCTAACGGGCGACGGTTGGAAAACCCAATTTAACACAGAAATTGAATTTGCTTACACAAACCAACTGCAAAAGTCAGTGCAAACAGGCGCCACCCACACAAACATCCAATCCGAGTACCCTTTATCCTTGCCTTCCCCGTTTTCCCACTCAAAGTTTTCGCGCTGCTCGGCGACAACTAATGACTTCCTTGCATGTCACGTGATATGTGCTGGCGGCACAGCCAGAACGCCCATTAGAACGCCTCCTCCACTCCCCGCTTCGATCCTGCTCGCGAGTAGTTTGCATCAGCTTTGGCCTTCGGCATTTCGGGCTTTCTGAGAATTTTTATTGCCGCACATTGTAAATACGAGGCGACTAATTGAAAGCCGTTTATTAATGGGCCAACCCAACAGGTGTGGGGCCCTGTGTGGGCTGTGTGGCCGGGGGCGGGGGCGGGGGGCTGCAACCCAGAATTAAATAACACATTGTTATTACCGCGTCAGGCTTTTAACCACATGGGCAACGACAGCTTTATGACTCGGCCAACTGTCCGCCAGCCCACACAGGCTAATTAAAATCTAATCAGCCGTCGGACAAATGGAAAAGAATTAAATGGGGTAACTGAGAGCTGCGGAGAAAAGTGTGTTTACATCATGATTTAATTATATTACAGCGCAATGCAGTTCCATAAAGCAATGACAGGTTAGAGTCGCTAACTCGGCTGAAGATACCCTTATATGCTAAGGATCACTTTCAGGCAGTTTTTTTAACTAATAAGGTATTATTTTGGATAGCTATTTACCTTGTCCGATTACCCTGAAAGCAATGGTAGAGTATGTACATCATGATGTAAGCATGTTTCCACAGCTTAAAACAGTTCCTTGTGGATAGCAGTTTTATAAAGAATTGCTCTTATAACAAATTAAAATCGAATAGTGAATTGGTAGCCCAGAAAGCAATGCAAGGGAATCGTTGATACCCTGTTTTAAGTCTGCTCTGTTTTACATCTCGCTCTTCTATTTTGTTCGCTTGCAGGCGATGGGGATGCCTCCATGGCCGAGGACGATGCCACCGATCTGCGCTGCGGCATGTCTTTAACGCAGCTGCGCAACATGGACAATCACATGGCCAACATGCTGCAGCAGCACGCCAAGAACGGTCTGAGCTATGGCCCGCCAACACCGCCGGCACCGCCGCCGTCGCAGCAGCCGCCGCCGCATCATCACGGCGCCATGGCGGGCGCTCCGCACGCCCCTTTCGGCTACCACAATGCCTTCGCTTTTGGCCAGAGTCACGGCCACGGTCACGGTCACAGTCACGGGCACGGTCACGGGCATGGATTTGGGCATCAGGAGGACGCGGCGGGCAATTACCTCAACTCGATGCACCAAATGGTGGAGGCCAATCAATTGCAGCCGCCACAGCCGGTGTCGGGGCCGGTTTCGGGGTCGCTGCCGGTGCCGGGGCCGCCGCCGCCAGGCGCCTATAGCAGCCATCAGCAGCACTTGGCGGCGCTGGCCGCGCATGCGCAGGAGCAGCACAACAAATATGCCAAGTCATCGCCGCCAACAGTCGCCGCTGCCGCTGCCGCGGCTGCTGCTGCTGCTGGCAGCTACTTTGTGCCGGATGCCTCCGCGTCGGCAACAGTCGCGCAGACGACAACACGCGACTACGACGAACGTTCAATGTCCTCGGCCAGCGAGCTGGAGGAGGATGAGGATGATGCGGCAAAGCTGCAGCACGAAGGCAACATCAATATTGATGTTACCTCGCCGCCCACACCCCGACCCATGGCCGGCAGCAGCAACAACAACAATGAGAACATCATAAACAACAACAACAACAACAACCACAACCACAACAAGCGCAAATCCACCTCCGCCTACTGTGATGATAATGAGCCAAAATTAGCCAACGGCCAGCAGCTGGGCAATTACGGCATCAGGGCGCGCAGCCTGGACGAAGTGCAGCAGCAACAGCAACAGCAGCAGCAACACTTTCAGCATGACTATCGCAGCAGCAACAGCAACAACAACGGCGGCGGCGGTGGCGGCACAGCGGAGCATGTGGAGCGTCTAAATGGGGACAACGAAAGTTTGGTCAACGGCAGCTGCGCCTCCAGCGAGGATCTCAATCAGACCAACAACAGCGAGCAGGGCGAGAAAATCACATCCGGCAGCGATGATGAGGGTAAGTTCAAGTTGAAACTGTGCGCTCTCTATCTCACTCTCTCTCTTTCTCTATCTGTCTCTTTGACTTCTTAGGCCAGGACGACAACTGCGCCAAGAAGAAGCATCGCCGCAATCGCACCACCTTCACCACATATCAGCTGCACGAATTGGAGCGCGCTTTCGAGAAGTCGCACTATCCGGACGTCTATTCGCGCGAGGAGCTGGCCATGAAGGTGAATCTGCCCGAAGTGCGTGTCCAGGTGAGTAACGGCCAGCAACAGTAACCAAAACAGATAATCAGCCCATCGAGAGCTGCCTGCCGTTGCTAATTGTGCAATCAACATGTCTGCTCAGCCCAGCGCCGGAAATTAAACAATTTCCGTTTGCAATTTATTTTAACGAAATTAAGTTGTGCCAACAACTCCTTACACCGAGACAGATCCTAGCTGCAAGGCGCTAATATGTTTTGGCCAGGCTGACAGCGATTTATGCGCAAAGCAAATGCTTTAGCTACATAAATTACTCGTTGAACAATTACTCAGAACAATGTGGGTCGAACGCTTTGAATTACATTTTAATTTAACATTCACATAGATCTTTAAGCTTCTGTAAAAAGTGCAGTTGCTTAGCCTCTAAAGTTTGGACTGTGTGACGATCATCAATCAGTCAATCAGAAAGTTACTTTCGCATAACTCTTTAAACTATCATCAATCAGTCAATCAATCAGCCCTTTAAACTACTGTGGAAAGTGCGGTTGCTAAGCTTCTAAACTTTGGACTGATCGACGAAAATCAGACTGTCAATCAGTCAATCAGACAGGTTCTTTCGCATAACTACTACTGTAAAAGGTGCAGTTGCTTAGCTTTTGGACTGTGCGACAGACAGTTACTTTCGCATAACTCTTTAAACTACTGTGAAAAGTGCAGCTGCCTAGCTTATAAAGCTTGGAATATGCGATGATCTTCAATCAATCAATCAATCAGTCACTAACTCAGCCACTAAGTCACTAAACACATTTAAATATATTATAATATTTATTCAGCTAAACTTGATAACTTTTTATGCTTTAACCAATTCACCTTCAATCATGGATCTTTAAATACACAGTCTCTCCTTCCCCCGTCCATTCGACCAATGTGATTTACCTTGTCGCTGTCTCTGGCGAAAGGAGTAACTTTTTGTTTGTAGCAGAAAACTTGCGCAACTTTCTTTCAGTGCATATTAAAATTTATGTCTCAATTGCGAAACTGACAATGGAAATGACAAGGCTCGCGGTTTCATGTTGGCGGAATTATGCATTTGATGGGTATGTGCGCCTTTTCCATTTTATGTTCGATGCCCGATGCATGTCTGGCGGCCATTCGTTTCGGGTGGCAAATTGCGACGTTAACGGGCGGGGCGCCTCGTAAATTCCTTTCACAGCAGTGTAGCATAAAAGACGCCCGGACAGCAATCGGAGAAGTGCCCCCTCTCAAAAAATATGCAATAAAAAACAACAACAGTAGAGGAGGGGGGGGCAACAGTCAAGCGTTGAAGTATTGAAGAGTTGCATATATCTATATATATATATAGATATGTTTATCTAGGTACGATTGCTATATATATAGTTGCATAGCTGGACTTTGGCCTTTGGAGCTGACTTGTGACATAGTTTTATGTGTTATTCTAAGCCATAAACTGTGTGTGTGTAACTAAGCACAGGGCCAGGCTAAAGGCTGCAGGCGACAGGCGACGGGCGACTGACGGCAAAGGACATATCAAATTTCATGAATTCGTTTATTCAGACGACAAATCATTTTTATTGACTAAACATTATCGTGCCGCAACGGTTGCAACCTCGTGGCGACACTGTCTTGCTCTCACCCTCTCTCGCTCTCTCTGTCTCTCTTTCTGCTTGGCAACACAAATGTATGCACATAAATAAGTAAACAAAATACGAAATACCCAAATACCAAAAATATATATAAACAAAATACAAAAGTAATGAACGAAAATCGCATAAAAATTTCTTGCACCGTCGACGCTGCGATTTATCCGCGTTTTTCTAGATGGCGTACGGCCCTCATGTGTCACTTTGTCAAATTGACACGAATTCAAATTATGCCAGGAACCCCAGCAAATACCCAAACCGCCCACCCAAACCCTCTTCCGCCCCCCACTAACAGTAAACCCCGAAGTGTACGAGCCCAAATTTAACTCGTTTTTTCGATTTAGTGAGCACATTTTTTCTTTTTTTGGTCTGCACCCTTTGTATGAGTGTGTGCGTGTGTGTGTGTAATCGTATTTGCGGTTAGTTTGCATGAAGTTCTAGTTATCGTTTCGGTCTGGGAAATTGCATGGTGTGCAACTCGTTGAAGGTGGAAATTTGTTTTGATTAAGTTTGCACACACACAAAAAAAAAGAGTAGAAAAATAACCAAACTAAACTGAAAGAAACTAAGTGAACGGAGCGGGGCCCAACCAAAACCCCGCAGCCAAGTTGAGCGGAGTCAATCAGTGAGGCAATGGGCCAATATTCAGCAATTTCTCGTTTAGATGAGTTCATTTTTTGGGAAGGGGGAGGGGGGTTTGTGGGCTTTGGGACATGCATTGTAATAGATTTGCTAAATGTTTGTTTAAAAAGTTTGATTGGATTTTGCATTGGATGCATTGTGTTGTTGTTGTTCTTCTTATTTGTTGTATTGTGTGCATTTTTGTGGCTTGTTTGATTGTTGTTTAAATGGCAATATTGCCTGCCACTCGTTCGCATTGTAATAGAGCAGCATTTGAGCGACATTTGACGAAAAACAAAACCCAAATCAAATTGAAATTGTGTCATTTGCGGTTTTCCCTGTCGCTCAAAAAGCAAAGCAATTAATATGGATGGAAACTCTTGTGGGGAGGCACACACAACTCAACTTAAATGGAGGCTACACTTGGCTTAGGCGCGGCTTATCTCAGATCGTAACCAAAACAAAAAGCGTTAAGCCGGCAAATTAAACAACAGATTAACGGGCTAAACAACCACAAAACACAGACAAGGACTCCAGACACATCATTAACACTGCAAAAAAGAAAACGATGTCGAGTCTATCAGCTGCCAAATTCTAGCTGTTTTTGTTGTTGTTGTTGTTTTTTTCTCTTTATGATGTGAGCCTGAACATATGGCCCGAAAGTGCCTCATAGATGACAATTATTTTATTTGGATTACACGCTGACAGCCAACAATTTGTGCCGAGGGTTCCACGTCGTCTCGTCCTGACAGAGAGAGTGAGAGGGAGAGAATTTCTCCGGTCTTTGCGTGCATTTAAGGGTTAAACGTGCTCCAATCACACGCCGTATTAAGCACAATCGAGTGAGAAAAGACAGACAGCAGCAAGAAAAGAGTTTAATTAAAACCTAATTTGCCATGGCAAAGCACAGCAAATTGAAAGTCTAACCACACAGAGAGAACTCTGCGGGATTGATTAATGGCCTAGCTCTAATCTGAAGTGTTTGTAAATATATAACACTAAATAAATAGAAAGGCCAGTGACAATTGACTAAACGATTGACTTGAAAATAAAGACAAAAATAACTAGAACTAGGATTATAGAGAATGGATTTAAAAGAGAATGCTCAAGAAATAACTTGGCTTGCGTGTTTCGTCCTGTTGCCTGTTTGGCCAAAGTTAATCAAATACAAAAATAAAAAAGAAAAGAATGTTCGCATTGAGTGCGTTTATCCAAGCATGTCAAGCATGGGCAATTTTTATTATTAATATTATTAGCAGCAAAAGCAAACAAATGAAAAAATGCCTGTCAATTATTTTGCATGGCCAAATGATTAAATATCGTAAAACTGTCAAAATATGTCAGGCAAAAGAAATATATTTAATATGCAAAACGTTTGTCCTAATAAATATATATGTATATATGTATGTGTATATGGGAAATGTTTATTTATCTGCATATTGCGCATACGACGTGTGTGACGTGACTATCTGTCTGTCTTTTAGTCTGTGTATGTGTGCATAAAAAGCAAACAAATAAAAATGTCATTTCACTAACAAATAAAATAGATTTTTATTGCATTCCACTTGCTCCATTGCCATGGCCTGGCCTCTGTTTTAGCCGTTTATATGTTTCAATGTTTGTTTCTTATTTCTCCATTCTTCCCCCCCTACCCCTCTGTTCACATGTCTGCGTCGTAACGCTCCATTTGTCGAGCTTGAGTCGATTCGATTCGATTCGATTCGATTCGCTTTCGTTTTCACATGTCATAATAATAATAATGCATATTAGGTTCATTTGCGGACCTTTTTATTGAAATCCTATACAAATCTAATAATCAAAATAATCAAAAAGGAAAGAAAAAAACAAGAAACGGATGAGCAAGAGCCAAAAGCAGACCAAATTCTATCGTAAAAATCAAACAAGCCCCATTATCAAATGAAATGCTCCAAATTGAACTGTCGACAAAATTGCATAAATGGGCTCGTTTTTCCATCTGTCTTCCTCTCTCCCTCTCTCTCTTTTTCCACTTCTCTGTCGCTCTCTTGGGAGCCAATAGATAAAGTGACTTTTCAGCATATTTAACGTATTGTTGGAGGCGTTAACAATTCTGCTTTGGGAATTTGGCGACAATGGCGTCAATTGGGCACTCTCCGTGATTTGTCCAGCGCCCAAGTGACCTGTGACCTGCGACCTGCGATGACCTGCTAATAGATTGGCTTATAGCAGCGCGCATTTATATAATTAATGCAAAAAAACTGAACGACAGCTGCTCTAAATCGCTAAAGTGCCGTTATTAATGCGTGGGCGGGGAACAATTAACACATTATGCCACACAACAACAACAACAAACACAACATAAACAAAAGTTAAACCACAACAAAGCCAACGCAAGGGTAAATAATAATAAATATTAATAAAAGCAGTCAAGTCAGGTATGAGGGTTGCCTGAGGTGTGTCTGTGTGTGTGTGTGTGTGTCTTGCACATCTGCTGCTTATGAAATTATGCTGAAATAAACTGTCCAATAAAACAAAGGAGTCAAAAAAAAAAACGCAGCCCACACTTGAAACGAGCTGCCTAATTATGCTAAACAAAAAAATACACAAAATTCAAGCGTCAATTATTGTTATAATGTAAAATGGCGATAATGAACAACAACAGTATGACCAGACTATAAAGTACAGGCTGGAAAAAATAATACAACAAATTAAGTAATTTCTAAATAAAACTTTTTATATTCATCAAAGTGTAGCCGATCAGAAAAAGTTGAATATGGAATTTTGATAATTTCCAAATTATAATATACTTTTAATAATAGAGGAGCTTTACTTTCAATAATGTGAAACAGTTTAGATCACAGAAATTCGAAGCATTATTGATATATTTCTCTGAATCAAAACAACACACAAAATGGAATACTTTCATTTTAATGTTGAATGAAGGAAAGAAAGCTAGGCTTAATCAACTGTGCACGAAATAATAATAATAATTATAATTGTAGTATTTCGATATACTATTCAACTATTTGCAAGGCCATCCATCGTGTCCTATTTATCCATCCTATCCTATCCTTTGTCTGCTACGCTTCAAAAAAAAGCCTCGGATCACAATCAGCACTTGGCTTTCACATTGCGGCCGGCTTGGAGCTGTGCCGCTTTCAATTAACCCCCATTAGAAGCTCGTTTCACAAAGACAGAGAAGCCGCCGCAAAGACAGGACTCCGCTGGGCTGTCCTGGCTTTACCTGGGATCGGGGCACGCCTAAGCGAATGCGTGTCGCAATTAATTAAGCTCGAAGATGCCGAGAGATGACGCAGTTGTCAGGCTGCAGCCACAACCGGCATGCCACAAGACCGGAAAAAGGTAGAAAGCGAGAGAGAGAAAGAGAGAGAAAGAGAGAGCAGCGCAAGGATAACGTTGGCGGCATCGTTTGTAGAGGCATTTGTTTGTTTGCCGCGCAATGGCATCCAATTTCATTCCTTTATGCGACTTATTGAGTTTACGCTGCGCTGCCTGGTTCAGCTCCTGGCCAAAGGGTGGCTGTGTCTATCCCCGTCTCACTCTCCGTCATTGTTTCTGTCTCTTTTTCGCCTCGGGGCAAAAGTTTAAAGCAGCCGCCTTTTGTCTGGCCAAAGTTTAAACAGTGCGTCGCATCCTTTGGCTTGGGCACTGGCAACGTGTGCGTAATTTAAGCTGCGAAACGTGTCCTGCCAACTCATCGTCCTGTGATCCTTCAACTGTCTACTGTTTGCGTTCAGTGCGTTCTGATTGCGCTTTTGCCAGCTAATCAAATCAAATTGCAAGACGGACGCGTGCCTAGGATTTGTATCTGTGTCCTGACGCTAGTGGCTGCCACTAAGAGTCGCTCATGTCCTGGAAAACAAAAAAAAAAAAATAAACAAACCAAAACAATTGCGCGAACCCTAATAATTTCGTTAGGCATCATATCGAATTTAGCGTAACCTGTCAACACATTTCAATAAAAGTGTATAAATCAAAAGGAATGAAATTATAAATCATTTTGTCCCCGGCCAACCCCGTGGGTCGACAGGCGGCGGTTCCAACCCCTGGCTAAAGTGACGGGCAGCGCACAAACATAACCTCACTTGACATTAGGGGTTACAAAAAAGAGGGCAGCAAACATTGCGCTGCATGCCAACCCCTGCCACCCCCACCCCGACTACACACACACACACACAGAGACTACCTTATCCTGAGGGCGCGCACGCAGAATATGTTTGGCTTAAAGTGAAACAAAATATGATCAAATGTAATCATGCGAATACAATTACAATTACAATTACACTTACGAATATTCCTTTTTTATGCTAAATTGCATGCGAATTTCGTTCTTCGAGCTTAGCTTAGCTGTGACTAAACCCATCTCTGAGAAAACTCGCTCAGCAGCAGCTGCTTAGTTGGGTTTTTTTCTGTTTTTTTTTGTCTCGAACAGGAAAACACTTCAGTTCATCAAGTGCATGTCCGAGCTGAAGTGGGGGTGGCAGGCGTACCACCCCTCGCTTTCTGATTTGAAATTATGAATATTATTCAATTTGTGTGCCTAAATGCTGTGTAATGAGTTGCACATCTGTTCGCTTGAAGGCTTCAAGTGTGCCAGGAGTCAAAAGTTAGCGACAGCAACAGGAACAGGACACGCTGCTTGTTTGTGTAGCCAAAGTTTTGTATTATTATTATTATTATTATTATTATTGCATTAGGGCACTTGCACACTTTGATTGTATTATGTGTCAGATGTCAAGAGCGCGTTGAATCCCTTAAATCTGCTCGCGAGCAAATCGAATAAGCCGGGAAATTGTTTTTCTTTTTTTATAATTGTTCATTACAAAGCGGAAAATTGTGTTGAAAAGTGATTTGTTTAGTCTCGAGAAACAGTTTATTTTAATGGAAACATATAACGGAAGAAAAGGAAATGATATTTAGAAAATTCAAATAGTGATAATAATAATGAATATATCATATGAATTATATTAACAATAGAACGAACATTCAATCTGATATTATTCAATGCTCGAATTACAGTTCTGATTAGCCGATGTAGGCACATTATTGTTATTCTTTCGTATCGAAGAGTATCTTTGAGAACCTGACAATTGACTCAAAGTATGCCGCTGATGCTGTTACAAAAACAAAAAACCGCTCTCGGAAATGCTCCGCTGCTGCTGTCAGTTTAAATGAGCGTTGGCTTAAGTTGTCAAATTAGTGCGGAACAACAAAACAATTTCAATTTGGGCTCATGTGACTCATGTGTGTGGAGAGAGAAAGAAAGAGAGAGAGAGAAAGAGATAGAGAGCGAGTCAATCAAAAAACGACAAATAAATAAAACGAAATTTTCAACGAAATGCGGCAGGTACTTATGAGGTATGCCCCATGTTCCCCTCCTCCTTCTTGTTTCCCTCCGCCCATCAAAAGCGATATGTGAAATGTGACTTAATCAGCTTTATATAAATGCTTGTTTTGACAACGACAACGAGGAGTTGGAAGGCTCAGCTTGAGGTTGTCTGCTTGTCAACCCACACACACACACACACACACACACACACGCACACACACACTCTAATTATGTGTGGCACAAGCTGCTTATAATAATTATATAAAACATTTGAGAGCATAAATATTTATGCATAGAAATATTCGACATGGTTTTTGGGTTCTTTGATTTCCGCTTTTAATTAATTTGTGTAACATGCTAATTGGTTTTATGCGTTCTACGCAAATCACTTGCCTATTATTTTATTTTTTTGTATATTGTGGTTGTTGTTGTTGATGAATAAATCATAAAACACTTAAATAATTTTCCGTGCGCTTTGCCACTTTATTATGTGCTAATTAATCACCTAACAAATTTTTCGGTTCGCTTTGTTAATTTATTCTCGCATTTTTAGCGCACGCAAAATACAAAAAAAAATATATTAATATAATTAAGTTATCAACTCGAACAACTTGAACAACTTTTAATATATGCAGCAAAGTTTTAGCCACTGCAACCAACTCGCAAGTCGACTAATTTATTTTGTCATAAGGCATTATTCAAATTATGCGAGCAATCAGCCAGCGTTGGCACTGGCAGCGCAAATAGCCGCTGGCTTCATTTTGGGTGCTTAGAGCCAAAGGACAAGCGTGTGCGAGGGCTGCTCGACAAGTTGCGGCTTTAGCGGATTGAAATGAAAAATATATATAGTATGTGCCAGAGAAAAGAACCTATTTGATTTGTTTAAAAATATTAGTTGGGTGGTATGCTAGGGCAGTTTAAGAAGTTATTAAAGTCTAATATTATGTCGAATATAATAATGTGGATGTAGCCAGGATGTGCGGGCTGTTTTAAAAGTTCTAGAATATCTGTTTGCAGTTAGTTAATTAAAACATTAAAACTATGCATACTTATTAAGCTGCCCTCGCACTTGTGGACCGTCTCACCTTGCTACTGTTGCAAATTAAAAATGCGTCGTGCGAGTGTCAACAAAATGTGAATATGAATGCGAGAGGCGAAGAGGAGAGAGAACCCATATATATTTGGATTTTCAAAGCGTGTGACAACCCAACTAACCACGCCCCCCCTCCAACAACAACAACAACAAGAACAACGTACCACGACCCATTACGGACTGGTATTTTGGTCGACTATTTACTCGGCAGCTGCTGGGCATATTTGTCGTCCTTTGTAGCCGATTTAACTGCTTATTAACTGTGCGTGCGTCCGTTCTCTCTCCGGCATGTCAGCAAGTAAATAAATAGCTAATTAAATACAGGGTGACACGTGGCGCTGGCAAACACGCCCCGGCAAACAACGCAACGACTAGTCGAATTACCCACCCGGCCAGCAGTCAAAGTCAGTTCAAGTTGAGCAGAAGAAAAGGCCACAATTGGAATTGAAGGAAATTCGAGCGCGTTGATCGAGTGGGTGTTGAATGGGGCAAGGAGCGTGGAGGGCAGAAGGACACTCGCCGCACGTTTCTCAATAGTCGCCTTTGACTTTTCACATGCGACATTCGAGGCGTTTCATTTGTCTGCGGCTGGCAGCACGCCAAGGGTCAGGGGCGGGGGCAGGCTTCGAGAGGGGGGACCAAGTCGTGTGTCTCGCTTTGTATTACAACAATTTGAATGCAAGCGAAACTGTTATTAAGGCTAATGAGGAGAGTCCAAACTATATATATATGTGGCCAGCCCACAATACAAGCGATATCCAAAATATTCAAATTGCAAATCGTTAAGAGATCCTTGGCAGCATTCTGGGGCAGTCCTTGTGCGGCTGAGGACAAAGCGGCATCGAGTGTAAATCAATACGCTTGTCGGCTCCGAAACTAATTAAAACATCTTCCTCGGAGCGGGCTTTGTGGCCGCCAAGCTTTTGTTTAGCACTAATTTGGCCCCGAAACAGAGTCGGCGAAGGAGTCGCAGGATTCGCAGCCCGAGGCAGCCGACAACAGGATGCCGTGAGGCCATGAGGCTGAAGCCCAGCCAAGGGGCCGGAACTAAAAGCCAACAAAGGAGAACATGTCATAAACTAGCGCAAAGGACGCCACGCTGTGTCTTTGTTTGAGAGCGGTAGCAAGGACTGGTCCTTGGTCCTTGGTCCTTGCCCGGCTGCCTGAATTATGACAGGCGAACATTGAACGCATGACTGATGTCTGTCTGCGAACAGGCGAATTCCTGCCAGGCATATAATTAGGGTCGGGCTCAGGTTGAGGTTCGCATTCGACCTCGGGGCTCGTTCGTTCGTTCGTTCGGTTTTTTAATTGAATTAAAGCTTCCACACGGACACATTGCCAGCCCGACGGAAAGCCGTGCAGATGCATTAGTTTAGGCGCCGCTATCAATATCCTTGAGCGCAACGGGTTGTCCGGCCCTGGATTTTAATTATAATGCATTCGAATTTTTCCATGCAATTAAATCCTTATCGCAACGAGCGGCAAATGCATTCACGGCGTCCGCTTCAATCAAATTGATTGAATTGCATGACACAGAAAAGCAATTGGCAATTGGGAATGGGAATGGGAATGGGAATGGGAATAATGATTATGCGATCTATAATTGCAGTGCCTGCGGCCTGTCTAGATTTTATAGTGCCAGATAGGCGCCATTATTGCCAGCGCCTGGGGGCCAAAGCTAGTTAGCCAAAGAGCACTTAGCCATGGCATAAACGTTTTCCAATTTGTCAGCCACATAAACCAAAACGGAGACGGAGGCGGAGATGGAGACGGAGACGGAAAACGGAAGTATTTCTATCCATATGCAAGCGCAAAACCCCAACAATGAACGTGTAATGACAAGACGTTGCCCAACTGGACAACTCTCTCTTTCTACATTCTATTATTGCTTCTTCCTTCTCTCTCTCTCTCGCTCTGTCTCTCTCATTCGTTCTCTCTCCGTGTGCGTAGCACAAGTTGGCAACAGTTTTATTAAGCTGCTGAACTCTTGTGTGTTAAAAGTCAATTTTCCAATTTGCAAACTGTCAAAAACATTCGAAAAGCAATTTATGCCATAGTACACACATAAGAGTCAGAGAGAGAGAGGCGAGGTAGGACAGGAAAGGGAAAGAGAGCACGCCGAGTTTGAGAGTACAAGCCAAATTGCGTATACGCCTTGTATGCTTTTGGGTGACGACACTTTGCGGCAGAAGTTTTCCAATAAAACGGCAAACTTTGCTGCGAACAAAATTAAAGAAGACGACGAGAACGACAACGATGAGTATAACGGGCGCCATGGGTGCTGGCCCCCAAAGTTGTTCGGGGGATGATGCGCTGAACGCCATTTAACTGCGGGCCAAGGGGTCGACGTTGACGCTGACGTCGGCGTCGGCGTCGGCAGCGCCGGTTTTCGGGACACGGCGACGCAAATTGTTTGCTGCCAATGTGAAGTTTATGAAAAAGATTAAAGTTGAAAAGTGGTTGACGAGGTGGATGGGGAACTGATGGCGGGGGGCTGGTTGCTGGTTGCAGGGGGCCGGGGGGGTCGACTCTGTTGTGGCCTGGCGCGTGCTCTAAGGACTCGCTCCGGCTCGGGCTTCACATGAATGGCAAATGCCGCAGGCAGCCACCAGCGATGGGGCAGATGTGGGGCAGAGAGGATGGGGCGATGAGGTGGGCGGGCAGCAGAAAATGTAGCAAAATTGAAAATGGCTGAAACGGGCTGTGTGTGCGTGCGTGTGTGTGTGTGTGTATGTGTGTGTGCGTGTGCTTGTATTTGTGTATTTGTGTCTATAGGGTGGAAAATTGAGTTTGGTGCTAGCCGAGCTGAGGGGGTGAGTGGGTGTTGAGTGGGAGTCTGTTGATGCCACAACAGAACGCCCAGCGAGCAACAGCCAAAGATGAAAGCAGACAATTTACCAACGCTCGGATGGGTGGCCATGTTCGCCGTGATGATGAAGTCAGTGATGATGATGAGGTTGCTCATGATGGGCGTGCCACCCGTCAATAGTACGCACACACACACGCACTCTCTCTTTCTCGCTCTCTCTTTTACTTTGTGTGCGTTTATGACGCACCATGAATGGAAATTACAAAATTGATTTTGATGATTTAATTAAAATGAAGAAGCACAAACTCAAATTATAACAGTCGGCGAACGACAGCAGCAACAGCAACAGCCACAGCCTATCCAGCTGGCTTTTGAGTGGCCCCAGCTCCTCCATTTCCTTTGCCCAAAAACGTTTTTCCACTGCTAAATGTCAATATTCATTTAAGCTCTCGCTCGTGTGTGTGTGTGTGTGTGTGTGTGTGTGTGTTGCGAATGTGGCCTAAAGCTGCTAACTTTAATTTATATTCTTCGTACAGATTTGAGCGACAGGAAATTAGACTTTGAGTTGGCTGCGCTCCTTGAGCTCTGTGGCTAATTGATATTTTAATTCAAAAACTCACAAAACCATTAAATATATAAATCTCTGTCGATTTGGCGCTAAACATGTACATTTTTAACTAATATAAATTCTTAATTTGGCTGCATTTTTTTCTGATCTTCTAATGGAATTTTAATGTAAACTGAAATTCCCTTAATCAAGCTGTAGGTCGAATTAATACAAGACATAAAAAAAAAATAAAAAAAATAAAACAAAAAAAATATTTATACTTTGTATTGCCTACTTTTTGGAGCATTAAATAGTCATTCGTAAATATCTTGTTTAGATTTTTCGTAAAAATGTTGTATTTTTTTTAACTGGTTTTCTGTTACCTAAAGTGGCAATTTGATCTGGTTTTACATATTCACAAATATTAACAAAATTTGTTATCATTTTAATAAAAGGTTTTTTGTCCCCTATATAACAAGCTTTTGTTGCCTTAAGTTCGTATAAGCATTCTCATTTATAGTGAATAAAATATAAAAAAAATGTAGAAACGAAAAAAAAAACACAAGCTCTAAAGACAGTTAATCAACTGACTCAACCACTTATCAGACTTAATTACTTGCCAACGTTGATTTACTCATAGAGAAACACAACAAATTTTCACTTTCTGTTTGCATTTGCCGCAGTCTGCGTCGGGCTCAGGCAGACGGCGGCTGCCGCTGCCGCTGCACGCTCTGCAAATTTGTAATGCAAATCAGTTTCTGCCTGTGCGCCAAATTGACAACGAAAATAATTTTACGCGCCATTATGTTTAATTAAACAGCCGCAACAGCAACCAAAGCGCCACACAGAGTACACACACACACACACACACACAAACACACATACACAGCTGCTTGTTTATGTATTTTGTGGCAGCTGAGCTCAGAGCACGACTAAAAACAGTCACAGCAACAACAACAACAGCAACAACAACAACGGCAACGACATAATGGTAATGAAATTTCCATCAGAAATAATTTCTTATTAATTTGCGCAAATTGCATTTAATTACTTTGAGCGCAGCAGCAGCGGCACCGGCGGCACAACGGAAATCCAAAATATGCCAACGGTCCGACCACTCGCTCGCACTCACAGCACACACCAACTCGCTCGCACGCGCTCTCTCTCACTCTCTCTCTCTGTCTTCCGCTTTCACTCTGAGGGACGCTCTCTCATTTTGCTCTCTTTGGGCCTTGCCATTAATTAGTCAGACGCTTCTTTGCCTGCGCTGCGCTGGTTGGCAGAGCTGCTCCTGCTCAAAAGCTTTCCTCACACACACACACACACACACACACACACAGTTAGATAGACGCACGCACACATTGTAACGATAATTCTAATTAGAGCCAAGGGCACTAATTGAATTTTATTTCTACAGCATTTGCCGCTTAACAGCTTTGGCCACGTCAATCGTCAGTCGTTGCTGTTGCTGCTGCTGTTGTTGTTGTCGCTCTTACGCCATTTTGTTTATCCAACTGTCTATCTGTTTGTCTGTCTGTCTATCTGTTTGTCTGTCCGCTTTTGGGTGCCCTTTGCGTGTGCTCTCGCTCTATCGCAATGTCTCGCTCTGGCTTTGTGTGCGGCTGCTTTCATTAACTATTTTTGGCTGGGCGGCCATTTTGCTTTTTTGCTCGACTTGCGGAGAGTGGAAACTGCGCTCATCCCCAGCTCTCTGCTTCTGCTTGTCATGGACGCGTAATTAAGCTCATTCAGTTTTCCAATTATGTTTGATGACCTTCGTGTTGTTGTTGTTGTTGCTGTGGTTGTTGTTGTCTATTTAGACACTCGCATTTTGCGCCTGATTAAATTAGCGCATCTCCCCAACCGAATAGCTGCGTTTAATTGCTTTTGCGCGCTGCGCGTTTCTTTCCTTAATTGACTGACACTTATGCCGCCAGTTTTTCTTTTTTGCTTTCTTCAATGCTTAGGTCTGGTTCCAGAACCGACGCGCCAAGTGGCGTCGCCAGGAGAAATCGGAGAGTCTGCGTCTCGGCCTGACGCACTTTACGCAGCTGCCGCATCGCTTGGGCTGCGGCGCGTCCGGTTTGCCCGTAGATCCGTGGCTGTCGCCGCCGCTGCTAAGCGCGTTGCCAGGTAAAAGTTTTGCATGTCGCTAGATTAGCTGACATCAACTTAACTTTCTGCATTCTATTTTTTTCACAGGTTTTCTTTCGCATCCGCAAACCGTTTACCCGAGCTATCTGACGCCGCCGCTGAGCCTGGCGCCCGGCAATCTGACGATGAGCAGTCTGGCCGCCATGGGCCATCACCATGGGCCGCCGCCACCGCACGGGCCGCACAGTGGACAGCTGCCGCCGCCACCCACCGGGCCGCCACCGCCGCCGCCGCCGCATCCCCATTCCCATGGCGGCCATCATGTGGTGCCGCTGTCCCATCTGTCGCCGCACCTGTCACGCATGTCGCCGCACGCGACTTCGCTGTCCCCACACCACGGCGCCGTGGCCAGTCTGACGCCGCTGCCGCCGGGCGCGACGACCGCAACGACAACTGCGTGCTCGACCACCTCGTCCTCGTCCTCCTCGCTGGAGTGCAGCGGCCCGGATGTGTGCATGTCACCGCAAAACCTCAGCATTTCCAATGCCGACTCAAATGGCGATCCGCGCGATTGCAGCGACGCCGACGGCGGCAGCAGCAACGGCGCCGCCGGCCTGGAGAAGTGCACCAACGAGCTGCTCGACGTCGGCAGGGAGAGTCCCCCGCCGCCCTGTTCGCTGCCCATGAAGCGCACGTCCGCCGCGACCACGCCCCCCTCGGCCACTGCGCCGCCTTCAGTGGACATGCGCAGCAACTCAATAGCCACGCTGCGCATCAAGGCCAAGGAGCATCTCGATAATCTGAACAAGGGCCTGGTCTCCATGGTCTAGCCAGGCACGGGCGCAAGTTTTGGCAGCGGTTCCTGCATTCCTACACACTTCAAGGAGCCCGCACAGCAGCTGGCATAAGTTAAACGCGAGTGTTAGCCTCACAAATCTCTCACCACTCACAACCCAATCAAAATCCACAGAGATTAATTGATATATACTATATATGTATAAGTATATGAGTAATCGTATTTTTAGTTCGGTAATATCATCAGTGTTTTAGTTTAGTGAATTTATCGTTGTATAGCCAAGAACCAGTGAGCAAAAGAGTGTCGAATCTCAACTCTAAAAAATCCCGAATCAAAAAAAAAAAAACAAAAAAAATTTAACAAGGGAAAGAAAATAAATAAATAGATTTTAATGTGCATAGCTCTTATTTGTAACATTTTAATAAATCCTACAGCAAAAAAAAAAATAAATAAAAGAAAAACGGAAATCAAATATCAAAATAAAAAGAAATCCTTATCCCAATGCATATTAGCACAAAATAAATATACAAATTTTAGCTCACTTAAGTATTGAAAATATTTATTTGGTCTTTCGAGTGGGGAAATTAACATGGGAAATGGCGCCAAATGAATGTCGCAAAATTGTTAACCACAAAACGCAAATACCGCAGACTGCGCACATTTTCAATTTGAGAGCAGCTTTCAATCAATTTCACCACAGGCTTAAGTAATCAGGCTATTGGTAATTGCACTCGGTATATACCGAATGCTTAAAACAACTAAAACTGCCCTTTTAATCAAATCGTCAAATAATTTAATTTATGATTGGAAAAAATATAATACAATATACTCAACAACATATCTCAACCCAATTAAGACAATAACCCACAAAATTTTGACAACTTAATAAACTACCCTCGATTGGTGGCATTTCTTGCAATCACTAAGCCTTATCAGCTGTGTTAATCAGCTGTCGAAAGCTCATTAATGACTAAATTAATAATCAAAGCCCGAACCACTCAAGAAGAGAGAAGCGAGCAGCGAGAAGCAACTGCCGAAGAAACAAATTGAAAATGCTGACAAGCGACAATTAAATGCAATTAAAAAGGACTAAATGCACAATAAACAAAGGCGCATAATGACACATAATTGACACGGACAAACCAAAGGAAACACAGGTGCCACATAGGTATACATATATATATCTATATATATATGCATATTGCCTCTAGTAGCGCTTTATGATCCCAGTGTTGTAGTCGCCAGTCGAATGTAATAAAATAATGAATAAATTATAATTGATTAACGCCGCGGGCAATTAAAATGTAAGCGCGCTGCCCTCCACAGCGGGGGGCGTGTCACTTCACATACATATAGCATACAAATAGTATATCCTATATGCATATATAAAACAACATTTATATATATGTTTACCTCCTTTTCGAACTCGGCACAGTCGCGCTCGTATGTCCATGCACAATGATAATTGCCGGCAATTACGCTGTGTGCTTATCACACGCACAATATCTTGAAAATCTCACTCACATGCTTAAAACTAGGGGTCTGTTTTTCGTAAAACTATCAAGGGAAATGAACGAAATAGGGATAGTACCTATAAAAGCAGCTCATGTGAGGGGTGAAATATTGGCTTGTTTGTTTATTTCAAGGCAATTGCAACGCTGCAATCCATTTGCCTGCAATTTTATTTCATTTGATTAATGCATGGGAACAGGACACTTTTAAATGGAAACAAATTGTAACGCTAACGGATAATTTAATTTTAATTTCGATATATAGAAACTTTATTAACATAAGATATTTTATATACGATGTTAACTTGTATACATTTTTTGTTGATTATAATTAGTTATAATAAATACTATAATTAATTTTTTACTACGTTCTAGTTAAAATCAAACTTTTGAAAGTATTGAAAAATGTTGCGACGCCATCTATGATTCGTAGCAAAGCACAATGCAAGCAGTTCGTAAAACTGCTTAGTAAGCAGTTCAAATTATTATATGAAACAAAATTACCCTTAAAGATTTCAGCAGTAAAATCTTTAAGGCTTCAAAATCATTGAAATTTGTCTCTTAAATACATAAATATATACCAAAATTATATTTTTTACATTTTTTATATGCTTTATTGATCATTCATTAATTTTTATATTCTAATTAGAAGAAAATATATTGAAAATATTCCACTTTTCTAATTCATTTACATTTTTTGTTTTCATTTTCAGATTTCAACATGCAGCAAGCAGTGCAAGCAGTTAACACTGGACAACAATTCGAAAAGCTGCAGGAAGCAGGAAGTGAGCTTTTCAACTGTCACTTGTTCAAAAGCTCTCCATGCGCATAAATCAATTTAAATTCAATTTGGAGCAATAACCCAGCCAGCTGTCAAGCTGTTAGCAAGGTAAGGGAAGGGGGAAATGCATCCGGAAAATGCTGCACTTTAAAACTAATGTGCACTTATTATTAGCTTGCCGCTGATTGAGCGATAGGGCAACACATTGGGGATGCGGACGCCAATGACAAGGGCATCTGACTGAAGAAGAAGAGCGCGTGAATCATGCGCTCAAGAATACCACAAAGTGAATTACTGTGGTGGGTGCCAAGCACCATATAAGGCGAAAATGCCACTGCCATAAAAGAAGAAAACCAGCAGCAGCCAAATGAGATAAAACAGAAGTGAGACACATGTCGTCGGGTTTGGGCGGGGCGGGGGTACGAGATCTCTGCCAGCTGTGTGAATACCAAAATACATTACACAAATCGCAATGCAAGCCAAGTGCAAGTCAAAGTCCAAGTGAATTGAACTTGAAAAGTGACGAATTAAAATTCCTGAATCATTTTGCAACAACATCGGGATCGGCTTCGGCCGTTGGGCAGACAGCAAATACCAAATACCAAATACCAAATGGCAAATGGCTAATGGCTAATGGCAGACAGCGACAAGTGTTCCACAACGCATTGCAGCAGGCGCGAAGCCACACCAAAAAGAGCAACAAGAAAACAACTCTTGAGTGTGCTGCTATAAATAGATATTGTCAAAAACCACCGAGTCCGAGTGGATGGCGCTGCCGGGCGCCGCCTCATGGCCAAAAGATCCGCTGCCGCTCAGCGGAAGCACCGCTGGCGAACAACTGAATTTGAGTGCCATCTAAGAGAACTTCCGATACGATGCTCATATTTTCAATTACACATTACATACCCTGCAAATATACATATATCTTATTCATAGATATCTTTTTCATATATAAAATTTGGCTGCCTCAAGATATATCGCATATTGATGACATACAGCTGATCTAGCCCGTTTGGTCGATGATGAAAGCGTTGGCGGTATTTTTCTTCAAATATATGTATATATATACATATAGAATATATATTCCTGTGTTTTGTTCTATGCGCTCGCATTTGTGTATATAAAATAACAATGTTAAAAATAAAATCTTCGGCACGAAATGAAACCAGCGCCAAAACAACAACAACAACAGCAACAAAGCACAACAAATTATTGGAAAGCATTTTGTATGTGTAGCTAACTCAAAAAAAAACAAAAAATCTGTTTCAGCGCGCACCATAAATGTCCGCGTCATTTATTTCCATAGCCCATAGAGTATATAGCAGACAACTAGCCGATTGGGGTGGACCAAAAGTACAAGATTTTAACTTGAACAATGCTCCGTTTGATTAACTTCAACTTTGATTATACCATAAAATACATCGATTAAAATTTATTTATTTATTTTTAATATATTCTCTTAATATACCATATTTTTACATAATTTTATCTAGGTTACATATGGGAATTTTTAATATATCTAAATAAATACGTAAATTTTATTTAGTAAGAACTGCAGGTCCACTCTAATCTATAGAAACATGCATAATTATATCTATACTACATATTTGCCATCAAACTATTTCTACGTTCCGCTGCTGTTTCTCTACACTCTTCGCGAGTTCTCTATTTCGAATTCTATATTCTGTTCTTGAATATAGATTCTGTTCACTCTGGAGACGTACAGTGCGGCATTTGTGGACTATGCGAATTGTGGCGCATATTCCGAAGTATTTTGGGCGCATTTCAGATATAGTTATAGAAACAGATATAGATAAAGATATAGATATAGATATAGATGTAGATAGATATTCATTGGCATAATCGAGTCCGCAAATACACACACAAAATGGGTGTATTCCGCGGCTTTGCTTATAGATCTTGATATTGCCACTTGTCTGCCTTCGGTTTAAATTATTGCAGGCAGCACGTGAATCCAAATATGACTAAATTTTCGAAATTTGCAAATATTGTTTTGAGTTGAGTATTGCCGCATTGTGTGGCAAATGAAATGCGATATATTTTATCATATAACCCAAACATATGCTGATATTTGTTTAGATTCAAGTTCCTAAAACAAAAAAATATTCCATTCCAGCTCAAGTTGTTTTTTCCAGAAAATGTTCATGTGTGTAAAAATAAAATCATCTCCAGAGGCAGTGCATGCACTCAATTCCCATATATCCGCACCCCTGCACCCAATTTTCACGCTCTCCCATTAACACAAATTAATGCATTTTGGCAGCGCAACTGGATTCGAATTCTAATTTCGATCTCGATTCCGATTCCGATTCTGATACTGCATCGGGCGTATTTATAAACGCGTCGCTCTGACCTGATTTACTTAACACATGCTCCAGGCTGTGCCTCAAATTAGCTGCCAAGTGGCGCATTTTATTTGATAAACAACAGCAGATGCAGATGCATCATTGATGCAGCCTCTGCTGTGCAGCTGTGGCCAGCGGTCAGCGGCAAATTGTTGTGATTGCCATCCAAATCGATGACAATAGCGATTAGGCCAATTAGCTGGGAAAGCCGATTGCGGTTAAAACCCTTTTCTGGACAGCACTTGGCTGGCACTTCATCAGCAACTGCATTGTTTCCCAGGCGAGGCGAGGCGACGTGAGGGAGAGGGTTATGGAGAGAGGGGACGGGGTGCCTAAATCCAATAATGCGCCGTGGGCTCGTGGCAAACTAATTTGAAATTAATTCACACACACACGCACGGTTAGGGCAGCGGGGGGGACAGTTTATATAGAGCGGGGCACGCCCTCGCAATCCGTTTCTGGGCACTTTGATGAACTCTGTCAACAAGCCCAAAAGTAGCTGCCAAGTTGCCAGCTTAATAAAAATTCCTCAAATTCCAGGCCAAGTCGCCTGCGAATGCGAAACCGAATGCGCATCATTCATGGCTTAAGGGTGGGCCACATCATTATCACTTCATCAACATGCTCATCAGCATCATCATCATCATCATCAGCCAGGGCCATGTAACGGCTTGTTGCCCTGGCTCTGGGCGTGCTTGCTGCTTCGACGCCGTCGTCGTCGTCGTCGTCTGTGTGCATTCCGCTTGGGCTGTCAAATGCGCAGCGCGTCTGTGACCCTCCCCCGCCTGTGACCCTCTCCCTGCCGTACTCGCACCACTGCCAGGTCTGTGTGATGTGGTGGCCACTTTGTCACCGTTACAGGCTCAATTGCAATTTGTTTTCGTTGATTCCCGTTCCCAGCCCAGCCAGAAAGCCAGCCGGAGCACTCCTGGTCCTGGCTTGTTTACTTAGGAACACGGTGTGGCAGAGGAAACGTACGGTTTTGGTTTTGGTTCTGGTTTTGGGTTTAGGGTTTTTTGGGGATAGCCATCGCATTCGCATTCGCATTGGCATTGGCATTGGATAATTCACAAATGAATCCCTTTAGTGTTGGCAATTGGCGCACGTGCACTAAAACAACAGGGCTGCCAGGATACGTGCTCATTATTAAAATTCCTTGGCCAGCGACGCCCACTGTACAATTGACTGGGTTTTATTAAATTTTGATTTAACCATTTATACAATCTATGTATTTGCAATTGGTTTTATTTTCGTATTTTCATAACAAACGACAAAACGACTGCGGATCGGAGTTCGCCTCAGGGCATCTGACTTCGGGGCTTTGTTTGGTCTTTGGCCTTATGCGATTTGATTGCGATTATGGCGCGAGTTTTGATTGTTCATTTGGAAACATTTTCGTATTTCGTATTCCAAATAGTAGCTGGCCAACTGCGAGGGTTGACTTGTAGCAATACAGTAAATAAATATTCCCAAATACTCCCAGAGTAATACATCAACCACTTCAAAATAGCTAAAGCCTCAAAGTAAATTGAATTAATGTCCTTTTGTACGAAAAATCACAATCAATTAAATATATAAATTTGCAATTGAAAACTGAAAAAAAAACAATAAAATGCACATTTATTTTTCTCAAAATATTCAACAAAATTTTATTTTCACTAAAGCTTAAATTTTGAATGTATAATCAATCAAGAGGAAAAATAATGACCAAAATGCCGTCAAACATGAAAATCGGTTCGGTTTTGACAAAGTTATGTTAGTTTGAAATATTTGAGCTTTGGATCTGGGAGCTTTACATGTCAAAATTTTTGTCAATTTTGACATGATTTTTGAACAAAATTTTGACCCTCGCAAAATCATGTTTAATGTTATTTTTTATGCTAATTATGACAAATAAAATCGATTAAAACTATAAATTCGCAATTCTAAATTTTGAAAAAAAAATTTTTTTTGAAAATGTACAAGGGGGGACCACATGATTTTTTGTCAAAAATATCCAAAAAATTTTATTTTCAATTCTGCATATATTTTGAATGTAGAATCAATCTAGAGGATAAATAATGACCAAAATGCCATCGAACATCAAAATCGGTTTCGTTTTGACAAAGTTATCTTAGTTTGAAATATGGGAACTTTGGATCCGAGAGCCTTACATGTCAAAATTTTTGTATATTTTGGCATGATTTTTGACCAAAAATTTGACCCTCCCAAAATCATCTTTAATATTGTTTTTTATGCTAATTATGACAAACAAAATCAATCGATTAAAACTATAAATTCGCAATTCTAAATTTTGAAAAAAAATTTTGTTTGAAAATGCACAAGGGGGGACCACATGATTTTTTGTCAAAAATATCAAAAAAATTGTATTTTCAATTCTGCATATATTTTGAATGTAGAATCAATCTAGAGGATAAATAATGACCAAAATGCCATCGAACATCAAAATCGGTTTCGTTTTGACAAAGTTATCTTAGTTTGAAATATGGGAACTTTGGATCCGAGAGCCTTACATGTCAAAATTTTTGTATATTTTGGCATGATTTTTGACCAAAAATTTGACCCTCCCAAAATCATCTTTAATATTGTTTTTTATGCTAATTATGACAAATAAAATCGATTAAAACTATAAATTCGCAATTCAAATTTTTAAAAAAAATTTTTTTTGAAAATGTACAAGGGGGGGACCACATGCTTTTTGTCAAAAAAATGAAAAAAATTTTATTTTCAATAATGCATATATTTTGAATGTAGAATCAATCTAGAGGATAAATAATGACTGACCAAAATGCCATCAAACATGAAAATCGGTCCAGTTTTGACAAAGTTATGTTAGTTTGAAATATGGGAGCTTTGGATCTGAGAGCTTTACATGTCAAAATTTTGGTATATATTGGCATGATTTTTGACCAAAAATTTGACCCTCTCAGAATCACTTTGAATGTTATTTTTTATGCTAATTATGACAAATACAACCGATTAAAACTAAAAATTCGCAATTCTAAATTTTGAAAAAATTTTTTTTTTAAAATATATAAGGGGGGACCACATGATTTTCTTTGCCAAAAAATCAAAAAAAATAATTTTCAATAACTTTATATATTTTGAATGCAGCATCAGACTACTGGATGAATCGTGAACAAAATGCTATCAGACATAAAAATAGGCTCATTTTCCATTAAGTTATGAAAGTTTAAAATATATGAGTTAGGGAACTAAGATCTTTAAATGTCAAACCGATGGACAGTGTACAAACCCAACTCGGCAGCGAGTATAAAAAAGTCGATAATCTTTTTTATCCGCATTCAATTGGTATAGAGGATATAGAGAACAGCTGAAAATATGTTCATTTCGGTGCTAGTTTAACCTATGCGGTTATTCCTGCTGTGTTTGTGGAATTGAAAGGAAATGGAGAAGAAGCAGAGGGTGGCTGTTACCAGCCAGTTTAAATATAGTCAGAAAAAATCTAAATATATATCACAAAAAAGAAGCTGGCGAATTTGAATGCCGAATTCGAATCGTAATATCCACAGATTAGTCACTCCAATTGGCTGTCTGGGACTAAGCCTGTCCATACACATACACTTATGTGGACCTATATGTTTGTGAAATATATCTATATCTATGCCTAAATAGCGCCAATAAAAGCATATGGCCTCGCTGTTCTATTTGCGACATAAATCTTTTCGCTTTTTATTTGTTCATTCTTTTACTCTGCAGTAAAACTTGTAGTAAAACAACATAAAACGCTGATATATATATATATATATCTGTATCTATATGTGTATGCCTGGCTCTTAAATGAGTGTGTGTGTGTGTGTGTGCTTGGTTTCCAACATGATGTTGGAAAAGAGTATGCCATAAAACGTAAACATGCCCCACTTAGTTGCTGCTAAAAATAAAGCATAAACCTAATTTAAATGGATACCCTGCAATGCGCCCTGCAAATGGGCTGGCGATGCCAAATCTTCCCCCCAGCCGAGCCAAGTGCTGCAGCAAGGTGTTGCATGCAATTCACGAATGTAAATAAACAATTACTAACTTGAATTATGCTCATTACCGAAAAAGAAAAAGGGCTCTGGGGCGTGGACAGCGCCAGAGAAACAGTTGCGAGAGCGCTGGGAAATATGACCAAAAATAGAAGTGCGAACCGTGGAATTTCATTGAAGGTGCAAACGTGCGCGCCAAAGAGAATTCTCAGCGATTCGAGCTGCGAACTGCGAGATAGAGATGTGAAATATCGAAAATAGAAAATGAATTTATTACGACATACGAAAAACACGAAAGTTATGAAAACCAAAGAAAATCAAGAAAATCAAAAAAATGAGAAGAAAATATTAGAAGGCAACAACAAACTGCGGGCGCGTAAATGGGAACGAGGCAAACAAAATTAATTTTCTAAATCCCCCCACGACCTAAAAAAATACAAATCAACGAATACGAAACGAAATGAAAAGAAAGGCAGCAAGCAGCAGCCGAATATGTTCGCTCTCACGCACACCCGCACAGCGTGTGAGAGAGCGTGCGAGAGCGAGAGCGAGAGCCAGTTCGCTGGAGCAGCAGCCTTGCCTTATACGGCACTTTTGGACTCTGGCAGCAACTGCTTCGGGTGGCTGCTGCTTCGTGTCTTCGCACGATTGCGATCTGCACGCTCGATCATGCCGAACTGTTTTGTTGTCTCTCTCCCGCTCGCTTGCTCGCCTGCAGCATGGCACACGAAGGCAAAGGCCCCCCTATGCTAAGGATCTATTTTTAGGCGCCACAAACCGATGCCGAAGGTGGGCAGATATCCATGAGCATTCGCTGCATGTGTATCTGTATCTGTAGCTGTAGCTGTATCTGTATCTGTATCTATGTTTGTGTTTCTGTATTGTTGATATTGGTAATGTTGGTGCTGCTGTTGGTGCTGCTGCGGCTGCTCGAGGGGGGGCGGCATTGCGGCTGTGACGATGTTCGATTTTCTTGGACGCGAAGAAAATCGCTGCTGGTATAAAATCCGAGTACCAACGCGGGGATACTTTAGTCAGTCAGTAGTGTTCCAAAGCGTACACATTGCCGTATTTCTTGATTTAAATTCTCCCGTGGTACCGTAATACAAACAAACCCCAGACAAAATGTGTGACGATGAGGTTGCTGCTTTGGTCGTAGACAATGGTGCGTATACCAAAAATCTGCTAGCCGGACAACTACAAACGGATAGGCAGGCACAAAATCAAAAATGGATTATCAATAATTGTGGATTAAATTCAAGTCAAGGATAATCAGTGCAGTGATCAAAAGTGCAAACAATTCACAAGCAATTTCACACAATCTGTGCATTCTTCAAGTTTGAGCAATACAATTTTGCGATTTCCACAATTCAAATGTTTCCCAGCAAACATACCAAATATTTTCCAACACATTCTCCAAAAGACTTGTGACATAATTCCAAAAATTCTCCCTGAGAAGAAACTCACATCCAATTGATACACTTAAACAGAGATCCATCAAGACTTTTTAATTATTCCTAGTAAAAATTCCAAAGAATCCATCAAAATTTCTATTATTCAAAAGCTCTTTGATCATGAATTATTTTCCAAATATTTGCATCCCTGCGAATTCTTCTCTCATATTTTGTGAGACGTCCAGTTTTGCGATATTTTGTTATAGTTTGGTTCGGGGACGCTCTGAGTTTTAGTTTTCTTCGTGTTGCTAACGCGTGATTGGTTTCTGTCTTTGCTATGCAGGCTCCGGCATGTGCAAGGCCGGTTTCGCCGGTGATGACGCACCCCGTGCCGTCTTCCCCTCCATTGTTGGCCGTCCACGCCACCAGGGTGTGATGGTTGGTATGGGCCAGAAGGACTCGTACGTCGGTGATGAGGCTCAGTCCAAGAGAGGTATCCTCACCCTGAAATACCCCATTGAGCACGGTATCATCACCAACTGGGATGATATGGAGAAGATCTGGCATCACACCTTCTACAACGAGCTGCGTGTTGCCCCAGAGGAGCACCCAGTCCTGCTGACTGAAGCCCCCCTGAACCCCAAGGCTAACCGCGAGAAGATGACCCAGATCATGTTTGAGACCTTCAACTCGCCAGCCATGTATGTCGCCATCCAGGCTGTGCTCTCCCTGTACGCTTCCGGCCGTACCACCGGTATCGTTCTGGATTCCGGTGATGGTGTCTCCCACACCGTCCCCATCTATGAAGGTTATGCCCTGCCCCATGCCATCCTCCGTCTGGACTTGGCTGGTCGCGATTTGACCGACTACCTGATGAAGATCCTCACCGAGCGTGGCTACTCTTTCACCACCACCGCTGAGCGTGAAATCGTTCGTGACATCAAGGAGAAGCTGTGCTATGTCGCCCTCGACTTCGAGCAGGAGATGGCCACCGCTGCCGCCTCCACCTCCCTGGAGAAGTCCTATGAGCTTCCCGACGGTCAGGTGATCACCATCGGCAACGAGCGTTTCCGCTGCCCAGAGTCTCTGTTCCAGCCTTCCTTCCTGGGTATGGAATCGTGCGGTATCCACGAGACCGTCTACAACTCCATCATGAAGTGCGATGTGGATATCCGTAAGGATCTGTATGCCAACATTGTCATGTCTGGTGGCACCACCATGTACCCCGGTATTGCCGATCGCATGCAGAAGGAAATCACCTCCCTGGCCCCATCCACCATCAAGATCAAGATCATTGCTCCCCCAGAGCGCAAATACTCCGTATGGATCGGTGGCTCCATCCTTGCTTCCCTGTCTACCTTCCAGCAGATGTGGATCTCCAAGGAGGAATACGACGAGTCCGGCCCTGGCATTGTCCACCGCAAGTGCTTCTAAGCATTTACTTGCCAATCATCTCCAGCGCCTGCCTAGCGATCCATGCCTGCTTCTATGTATGGTTTTGGGTCTGCTATGTATATACGCACAACAACAACAACAACAACAAAAAAAAAACAACAACATCAAGAACATCTCTACCATCTGAGATGCCCACCCATTTGTTTATTGAATGTCATTTAACCAATGTGTCATCCTTGGTTCCAGATTATTTTTTGTACTGACTGAACACTATGTAATGAAAACGAACCCCATTTAATTGTTTATTTTGTGTTTTCATCAATGTTAACCATCCGATTATTTTTGTTAAGAAACACCAGCTCTTATTTTGTATAGAACATCCTCAATAGCTCAATGGGGTCTATTGCTACGAAATATAAAATGATCGCATGAATGTAATTTTAATTAAAAAAAAAAGAATTTATAATTATTTATAAATAAAACCGATTTTTTAGATTTAATTCTTTTCTAAAAACTAAAGATTTTGCGCACAGTCGATCGGGGTGGGGTCAAGTGGGGTAATTCCAAGCATCTCTCCAAACATTCATCAGAACCACTTTCGAGTTCGCTGTTGTTGTCTCCTCTGAGATCTTCTAGCGAATGTTTAGCACATGGATTTCTATTTTCAATTTTCATTTTTGAAAGCTTTCTTTTCTTTGCTATTTTCCAGGCAGTCGCGTTTCATATTTCCCATGCTTTTCAAAAGCTTTTCCGAATATTTTCCTAAGCATGCCAAAAATATTTTCGAAATGCTTTTCCGTATGTATTCAAATGTTATGGATATTTTTAGCTGGCAGCCAAACAGCATTCCAAAGCCAAAAGCATATTGAAAAAATAGCATTTGTTTATGCTTAGCTGATTTGGCCGAGCAGTAACTCGATAGGCCGTGACGCAGATCGGCCAAAACATAGAACATCGCCAGAACATAGAAAAGATCAAAGGCAGTTGGCAAATCCATATGAATATTATTCAAATGAAAGAGCTGCTCGACACTAAGAAATACCCTGTAGACTGTTTAATAATAGGTAAAGCATCTCTTAAAAATCGGTTAAATCTGTTTTCTATTGCAAGTACAGGGTATATAAGAACTGCCAGCGCCAATTATGGCAACTGATTATACAAATTAGCGGCTATATAATGCTTGAATTGCAGAGCAGACAAATTAGCAAATGTCCCCGGGCTGGCATTAGAATCAATCTTTAAGTACAAAACAAATGTTCGGCCGCTAATTGCCGCAACAACAAACAAACAACAACAACAACAACAACAAATTCTGTAAAAGTACACAACACAATTTGTCAACGTTGTTGGGGCTCGTTGGGGCGTTTAATTAAAGCTCGATCTTCTTGAATGAAATCGTGTGTTTTTCGCGGTCGTCCCGTGTGCATCTGGCAACTGCAGACGATGGGCAATTAATGGGTGCGAATTCTGGCCGTCTGCCAGAATCTGTTGCATAGCAAAAATGACAGCTAAAATGGGCGCAAATTCAAATTCGCATTCAAATGCAAGTCGTAGTCGAGTCTGGCTCGATTCTGGCATAGAATTCGCTGTGGTTTCTGCTCTGACGTTTTCTCAAGCGAATCACTTTACAGGGCGCTGCACAACAATGCAAAAGTGAATGTAAAACAGGCCAAAGTCGAATTTCAAGTCAAAGTCAAAGCCAAACCCAAAATGCTGAACCAGCCCACAAAACGCAGCAACCCCAATAAGTTCGGCCCACTAATCAGTTTGCACAAAAACAAAAATAAACACGCACACAATGAGCGGCGGGCACGTCGAAATAATGCAATTTTCAGTTTTTAATTTCCATTCAAAATTCGATTTGAATTTTCATAATAAAGAGCACAAATACTCGAATCACGATTTCAAGTATGCAACACAGAACGGCCCATATGGTCAATTAGTATGACAAAGCACAATGTGAGCAGGGCATCAAGTTCCTCAAGAAGCTTTGCGACCGCCTCATAAGCACACACACACACGAACACACACACACACACGCACACACACACATTGTTTTCACTTCAATTATTATCGATGCCATCAGAAACAGAACGAAACTTGAAATCACTCAAGCGTGCTGAAAGCACTCCTGAGACTTGAAAACTTTTTTAAAAATTTAAATATATATATATGTGCTTATGTGATCATATTCCTAAGCTAGTCCTATTTATTTGGCTGATAGGAAAGCGATAGAAAAGCGATAAGTAAAAATGCTCCTGAGACTTGCAAACTTTTTTGAAAATTAAAAATAAGGTAGATAAGAAAGTGATAGAAAAGCGATAGGTTATACCATGTAACATTATATCAAGAATTGTTCATAAATACTTTACGATACATTTTTTAATTATTTCTATATTATTTACTCATATTTGCGTTATGGCTTATCGATCTATAGAAACCCTTTTGCTTAACCTACACCAAAAAAAATGCAGACTGCATAAAATTGCGCGAACAAGGCGATTTAATTTGATTGATTTCAATTTGGCCCACTCCAATTTTACAGATATTCGCAAGAATAATAAAAGCGTCACATTTGATTGCATTTTTTGTGTGAAATTGGGCTGACAATGTTCGCTGACCAAATACAGAGCGAAAGGCACAAGCGGAACCCATTCAACTGGCACACACACACACGAACACATGCACAAAAGAGGGTGCATCAATGGTGGTGATTGCCATTTGTCTCCCTCTCTTTTCTTTCCCTCTCTCTCTCTATTTGATGTGGCACAATCGACGACCTGCCCGTCCTTGTGTAAACGTGTTAGGGCTGAAAAATTGCACTTTACGCAATTTATGTGCAAATTTCTTCAATGACTTTAAAGCGGGGGTTGGGGGAGGTGCACGCCCGACAGGGGCGCCCCACGCACCCTTGCAAAATACCGTTATAATCGCGCGCTAATTGACTCTAATCGACTGGACCCAGGTCCAGGTCGGACCAAGGGTTGTTTAAGCTGCCTGGCCATGAAATGGGTTTTAAAACTTGAACGTTCTTGGCAACGTCTTTTGGCCCGGCCCAGATCTTGAGCCCGGTGTGAAGTGCATTCAGCGCAACTTAGCCGAGTTCTTTGGTCACTTGAATAGTTTTGGCCAAATTACAGTTAAGAACACTTCACGTCGAGTGTGTGCGGGTGTCTCTGCGGTGTGTGTGATAAGTCCGTCCGTCCATTATGCTGCCCGAAATGCCGACAAATTAGTGCGAATAATGTGCCCATTTAACAGCTAGACGATATTTAAATAAGCTGCCGGCGGCTTTCGATGCAAAGGCGACAAGAGCCAACAATTTGCAACAATTGCAGCGACAATCCTCAGCCCGAAATCCCACACACGCACACACACGTATCACACATCCTTTGTCCGCACACACACACACATTACACCTTTTCGCATGAGAGCTAATACCTGCCCAACCACATATGGAACTAATAGATATATATATATATATATATATATATGTGCACTGTATACAGATGGAAAAATATTTATGCGCCTGATTTAACTCTAAATGGTTGCTAATTTGCGACAAATGACACTGTATTTCACACACACTCATCTGCGTGTGTGTTTTGTTTTTTCAAGTGCACTTGAGTGCTGTCCTTGAAAGGACAGCAAATTTGACATTTGCATTGCGGTCGAGCCTTGTTGAAAATAAAAAAAGGGCAGCAGCCGACCAGAAAATCTGCCGAGCAAAATGGCTCCGCTCAGCGAATTATGGGTTCATGTGTGTTGACAGCCACAGAAACACGAAAAAATACAGCAACCATCAGTAATTAAGAGAGCACCAGGCTGGTATGACCGAATAGTAGACACCCTAAAGCCGCATACTTACAAAAAGAAACTATTGTGGGAAGTTTATATCCCAATTTAAATGAACATAATTCGGCTAAATGATATCGTATTTTCGAAATTTTTTAAACTTGTTAAAGTCTACAAAATCGATTGGCATTTAAAGATCATTTTAGAATCGATCCTAATTTGGCATAATTTATGATTAACCCCCTATGATTTTTGTCAACATTTAGAATGAGATACTTTAAAATTCTTATAAAAACCATATTACAGATGTACATTTAAGAATATACTATAAAATGGATAAACTTCAAGATTTTATGCCGCAATCTCTGTTAACTCCAACAGGTTTTATAATCACTCGAAAACTTTCCGAGTATTAGTTACATTTATCAGAATTTAGTAACATTGAATTTCAATATTTAACATACCCACGCCTACGCCCAAATAAATGCCACGCGGCTGAAACTCAATTCGATTGCGTTGTGAAGTGCATGAAAGGAGCTGGCGGAGAATTCATAGCCACAGCTAAGGAAATGGGCAAGGAAATTCGCATTTATTATAATCGTCGCATAATCATGGGAAATGCGAAAAGTGAAAAGAAAATTGCTGTCAATTTCCCCAGCGTCAGTTTACCCAATTGTCAGTTGCTCAATTGCCATTTTGTCATGCCTACGCAGCAAGCAGATCAAAAAAAAAAGAAGAAAAAAGTGTATATATATAAAAAATAAAATTAATTTGCCAAAGAAGAAGCCAGCAGCAGCAGCAGCAGCAACAATGCGACAGTCGCTGCTCAAACTTTGCAATTTGTGGCGCGTTTCCGGCTTCCGCAGTTAGCGTGAATGAGCAGCAGCAGGACGAAGGCAAAGACGAGTACGTCTGCCTGTCTGTCTGTCTGTCTGTCGGACAAAGTGAGCTTCAATTGTCATCAATTTCGTTTGATGTGCTTTCTATCGCATAACAATTTTATAGCCATTCTCACTCGCTCTCAGATGCAAAAGATGCGAAACGATTAGCGGGCACTTAGAGGCAGTTAAGAGACCCATTCAGCTTATTAAATCAGGCGTAATAATTGGGCCAAGTGAACTCAATTGAGTACAAATCGACCCAGTAATCGATGCGATATGCTTCCAATTGACTCGAACCCGGGCAGGTTCTGCCTGAAACATTTCTCATTCGGCTATTCAAAATTCAAAATTCACAGTTCAGTTTGTGCTTAGGACAATAATTTGATTTGGCTAAAAGCAAAATGCCGTTCGCCGACGATGAATGGCGTGATAATCCCACAATCAATCACATATCCAGAGAATTGGGCAAGTAAAGTATATATATATAGATAAGGTATATAGTTAACCGATCTGATCCACAGAACGCACTCATTTGGCGCGCTCGCCGCAGCTGCTGCAGGAGTTGAACAACATAAATGAGGCCTGGAATGAAATGGGACAACCGGACAGCTTTCGCTTAAAGCAATATTATAATAGCGACTTTTAACTTTCGTCGGGCGAGAAAAAAGTACCCGAAAAAAATACCAAACGAAAATGCGAACAAATATCCAAATCAAAGGGAAGTCATCAGCAACACCTGTCTGGCTGTTAAGCTCGCAATTAATAAAGGAAACTCGGCTAAAACAAACAAAACGAAATGCGACAACAGCCAACACGCAACATGCGCAAAGTTGAAAGGGAGTGGAGCGGGGATCTACTCTATCCATATGCATATATATGAACTTCAGCCGGGCACAAGCGACGTACAAGAACTACAGTAAACACAAATTGTGACAAAGTTAAGGAAATTTAATTAAAATCAAATACGAAAAAAGAAAGGGTAGCAAATTGTCAGTCAGGTGTGACTTGATAGTTTATAACACGCTTCTCCTGCGAGTGTGCGAGTGTGTGTGTGTGTGTGTGTGCTTGTCACTAGTTTTCCGCGTCGTTTAATAAACAAAATGTAAACAAAGTTTGTCACACACACACACTCACACACACACCTGCACACACACACACACACATACGTCAAACTAACCCTACTTCGCACTCGAGCTATTGTTGTTGCTTTTTATTAATATAATTTATGAGCCTGTGGTTGTGTTTTCAATGCCTAGCGGCAAGGTGTATATGCAAACAGATATACCCATTACCCATTACCCATTACCCGTTACCCGCCCCGCAGCAGCAGCTGCTCAATTTCACAGCGCACACATTTGATTAACTTAATTTAATAGTATTTTTTGCTCTATTTAATAGTCGCTCGTTCGCTTTACCATATTTTGATATATTTGTTTGTTTATTTTATTTATTATCATTATAAACGGTTTGCACTGTTTTATATTGGAGGTCACGTTTAAGGGAATTATATTATTAAAAGTCGATTCTAACGTTTTGATAAATGACTAAAACTAGGCTGATATATATATATAATATAATTTGATAGGTAGAAAGATCATCAGCTACTTTATTTTTTACACAGCCAGTATTTTTGTTTGGCATCCTGTGAAAATCTTTTGAGAAAATTCTTTTACATTTCTATTGCTAGAGTATCAATATCAAAATGAACAAAAACTAGCATAATAGAAAGGACACCATGCTGAAAAACAGAGAAGAATGAAAATGTCGCCAATTAAAGAAAAATATGTGTGTGGAGAGAGTCTATTGTGGGCATAGGAAACTGGCGAGGCGACCATTGGCTAATGAGGACACAATTAACTGCACAATTGCCAACAGCAGCAGCAGCAGCAGGAGCTGTGGCAGCAGCTGGCGAGCAGGACTACCTGAAGGACTTGAGGACTGGCCAGGGCACAGATAAACAACAAGTCGCAGCAAATCAGGCATGAAACCATTTTGGCAAAACGATAAACAAAAGCAACGGGGCTACTGCTCATTCTTTAATCACAACAATCACTGAGAGAGAGAGAGAGAGAGAGCGCGCGGAACACTTAAGGACAACACCCAGGAGCAATACTCAGCTGCTGGGGATCGGCGATCAGCAAACGATAAATAAGGCACAGCTTAGCTCATTGAAGTCAGCACAAAAAGGAAAACTTCACTTCACTTTCAACGCCGCCAAGGATAAGACGCAGCTCGCAGGATCGGTCGGCTTTGCTTTGAATTGCGATACAAAAGTATCGGATTTCGTGTTGTACGACTGTCGCCAACCTACTTACAGGATATATCCTGGCGGAAATTGTTGCAATCACCGATTGCGGTGTGTTGACAATTTGTGCGATCCTCGTGATCAGTGATCGACATGTCATGCGATACGCATATAACTGCGGCGACAGCGTCTCAAGTCGGCACAAATTACAGTAATTATCCTGGCGCTCTGCAACAAAATGGCGCTCATTAGACGCTCCTTCAGCTGCTTCAGCCCACAACACAAACGCAGACAACGAGCCCCACAGAGACAAGCTGCATAATTATTGTGCTGACAACTTTTTGATGAATTAAATAATTTTTTAAGTGCACATGATGATGATGATGATGATGATGTTGTTAGAGAATGATGCGGTAAACAGGCGACAGGCGACGGGCGACAGGAGGACATGAAATCTGACTTGAGCATCTGTTGAGCGGATTTAACTTGTTTAATTACCGTTGTATTCAGTTTTTCTGTTGCCGTCAACAGTTGCGCTCATTACACGGCCAAGTCGGCAAAATGTAGCCAGCCTTTCAAGTGTCCCAACCCCACCTCGTACCCTAACTTATATTTTTTGCGTAACTGCAACTGTTACTGTAACTGTTACCATTTTAATGCGCTCGAGCTCAAGTGTCGTACCGAAATTGATTTTCATTTCATTGTTCGGCCACTGAAGAGGTTCATAAAACTGCAAGCAAAATGGCAATGTGCTTGATTATGTTTGATATACACACACAAACACACACACACAAACACACACAGAACCAGTCTGAGATACATTTACAAGGTGAAACTCGCTGTTAGGCTGAGCTCAATGCAAATACTGCTCGCACACACGCGAGTGGAAGCGAGACGGACAGACACTCGACACTCAATTTCATGGAGCCAAAAAATACGAAACTCAAAAGGCCACTTGATAAATTTCATATATTTATAGCCCGCAGAGTGCCGCTGCATTTGCACACTGAATGAAATTCCTTGCACACACATACACACACACACAAACACACGCTGGCAGACAAGGACATTTGCTGGTGCCCGAAATCATGCGCCGGCTTCTGCCTCTGCCCCGCCCGTTACCTTGCAGCTTGGCCAAACACTTGCACAAATAAAAGATCTACTTCAACTTATTGAATTTTCGTTGATAGAAACAAGCTGAAATGCGAACGGGCAACAGTGACAATTGAATGCCCTTTCAATTCAAAATGTCAACTTAGAAAGTTGAGAAAGTTGTCAAAATTTTTGGCTATTTTAGCATGATTTTTGACGAAATATATTCGAAAATGAGTAAGTTGTAAGGTAAATTAACAAAATATTATTTTCAAAAATGCATATATTTTAAATAGAGAATCAATCTATATCAAATCATGATAAAAAATATCATCGCACATGAAAAATGGTTCAGTTTTGACAAAGTTGAAATATGAGAACATTGTACGCGAACATTTTTGTAAATTTTGGTCTGTCAATCAAAATCGAAATCTAAACAAAATCTAAATGTTGCATATATTTCTGCATTCTTATATTCACTTTTACTCTATTGAAATACCCTGGCTGGTTAGTGTATTAAGAGTTGCAGGCTGGTTGTCTTTTGCTGGCCGCCCACAAAGGCGGCATTTGCATATGAGTTTTATGAAAGCTCCTTTGACAAGGGGCTGACTGTGCCTCCTTTATGGTTTGCTCCTCGACTTTTCGCATTTGTCAGTGACAAATCCGTTAAGTCGCGCATTTCATTCATTACGATGATGATGATGATGATGATGTTGAGCATAATAATGCTCATAATGATGTTGCTCATGGTGTATTTGTGCAGGGAATTTAATTTTGACCCCACAGAATGGTAAGTGTAATCAAATTGCAACCGAAAAGCAGCAGCAGCAGCAAAAACTTGACGGCGAATTTATTAAATTTAAGTCCGTTGCACACACAAAGCGACGTCCTGTGGCGCCCCTCTCTGCACCGTGCTGAATTATTAAAAAGTAATTATGGCACAAATTACGAGATATCAATACAGCATTTAGCGCTGCATGCGGCCCACGACGAGAGCAGCACAATAGCCGGATCCGCAGACCGGTTCGACGGTTCAATTCGGTTCGACCAGCACTTGAAAACTGTGCAGAAAAAAGAAATCCTTTGGCTCACATCCTTAAAACCGGCTGCCTTTGCTGCTGTTTCCGCTGCTGTCTGCGGCTCACAATGCGATTTCTTTTCTCTTCTTCGCTCGACTTTGATTCGACTCGTCTTCTATGCACATGTGTGTGTGTGTGTTTATGTGTGTTGTGCAACATTTCCTTTTGCTTGCAATTTGACATAATATCAAGATTATTATTCGATTCAAAGTTCTCTCTTACAATGAGCTGAGCCACGGGACGCATTGAGCCATTGTCGGGGTTGTTACAATTCCTCTTCAGACGCATTCCGCGCTCGAAGATCAGTTGTTCCATTGACTGACTCGCCGAGCATCGGAAAAGGTCGACAGCTCGCTCACAACAGTTCATAATGGTGATTATATAGCCGGCAAGTTCTCAAGATTACAAATTACTTTGATGAATTGTTAATTTTGCGCCTCAATTGCACATTATACGCAGTGCACAAGCTGATCTTGATTGGGAAATGAACTGAAACTAGTCCGAAAAAATATACACGACTCAAAAAAACTATATATCAGCATATATATTTATATTATATATATTTAAGCCCATCTAGCAAGTGTCTTCTGTCGAAATTTATCTACAGAAAAACCACGTATTTGATTGGGTATAAAAATTGGTTTTTGTATAACTAACAATTTTGTTCATTATTGAATCCCAATTTCGCCTTTGAGCATATATAATAAAGTCATAACATAGCATCGAAATTGTAGCAACATCAGAGCACTATATCATATGGCTGATATATAAGCAATCTGATGAAGAAGGCTTGTTTAAAATACCTTTTTGTTTGTCAAGATATCTCAATCAAACTGATCAGCTTTTACTGCCAGATGCAAAATCTCTTTATAAGCAAACCCCTTTGTCATATGGTTTTTGTATCCCAAACTTTCTTGGTTCTCCAGATATCGTAACCAGACTCAGCATGGACAAGTTCTATTATGACTCAAACACATAATTAAAATCCAATTAGAAATTCGAATAGTTTGGGTAAATATATATAATTATAAATAAAAGATGAGCTCAAACGATTTTTCTTTAGTTGCATTTATTTGTTCGCTTATGTTTAATTTTTTGTATCCATTTACAATATCTTATTAATAGATCGTATGACACTTGCAGCAGCTAGTTGGATGTTGTTTCCCTAAAAGTACGCAATATTTATGAAATATTTTAAAGACCAACTGTCAGTTGGTTTGGCCATAACTATAGCTTATAGACTACTCGACTGTACACAATTCGTCCGTTATATCACCACGAATGCGAATTCAAATCGAATTTGTGCATTGTGCTAGTTTCTGCTCTCCTCGGATCGCCACTGATCTGATCTCTCGTTTGCAGCTAATCGGGTTCCGGTTCAGTCTTCGCTCTTGGTCACCACGGAGACGGGCGTGGAGGCGTTGCTGCTGCCGCCGGTTGCGCTGCGCGGCGACTGCGCCGCCGTCGAGGTGAGCGTCACATCGCCGGAGATCAGCGTGGTGGCGCCGTGCGGCGTCGCATGCAGCGGATGTGGCGCCAGGGGGTTGGGGCTCTCGCGCGGACTGCTGTTGCTGCACGGCGGGCTCACCTGCGCCGATGACGGGTGCAGCGACAGATTCTGCGGGTAGCCGGCCGAGGCGGCTGCGGCAGCCGCACAGCCACTGGCCGCGGCAGCGGCCGCTGCGGCGCCGGCGCCAAAGATCCCATTCAAATTGCTGAGGCCCATATATTGGGAGAGCAGCGTGTGGAAGTTGGGGAGTTTGTAGTGCGGCGGCATCAGCTGCTGCGGCAGCAAACCGGGATTGAAGTGCTGATGCAGCGCGAAATGCGGCGGCCAAAACTCGGCGGGCAGCCCGGCCGGATGTCCGGGCAGTGCGTGCGGCGGCAGCGGGATGCCCAGCGGAAATTCGGGCAGACCTAAGCGGAAAGAGAGAGAGAGAGAGAGAGAGAGGCATTGATTAGGCACAATTTTTTAATTATGTGGCACACGTAATTTGGCCAATTTGGCTCGAATCAAACGCTTACCTTGGTCGGGCAGCAGATAGCCAGCCTTGTCCTGATTCATAAACTTCTCACGTTTGCGCCATTTGGCACGGCGATTCTGGAACCAGACCTGCAAGGCAAAAGAACACAGTTTGAGTCGGAATCGTAATCGGAGTTGCGTATGCAAATGTCGTGTGTGGCACGGCCAACAACGTCTTTTGTAATTGCCCCGACAAGGGGCAAAAAGTTGATCAACTGCCACAGAGAGCAGCACAAATCTCAGCCGGAGTCCGAATGGGAGTCGAAGCCAAATACAATGGCATCCAATCGGAAGTGTGCAGCTCTGATTTGCCAGACGGGAGACAAGCGACAGAGGGTGTCCTATGCATTTTGGACACTTGCCAGGGTGGATGGCCCCACCCATTCACTTCCTGCCAGGACCTGGGCCGGAACAGTGGACGAGCTGCGTCAAGTGCTCGAACACTGTCTCGACTTGGTCTTGGCGTGTATTAAGAAAATTAATTGTTTGTAAATTGAAATCACTTGACAACTGTGCAGGGCACGACGAGTTGGGCAATTATAGACACCCTGTATTTTACTCACACAGACACACACACATGCTTAGCATCCTTAGTTGCAACAACAATGCGTGCAGCGGAGCGAGTAGTAAATTAGCAACGATTTCCTTGCAATAATTGCTGCCAATTATTGTCCTGTGTCTACGGCCCGGCCCCCCTTTTCCATGTGTGTGTGTGTGTGTGTGTGTGTGCAACCCTTGTGATTTTGTGTGCGCATTTTAATTGTGAGCAGCGCAATTATAATGCGGCTTTGGCCAACAACCTAAAACCACTTTCCAAGCCCAACCAGGCGACCAACGTCCCAGAGCCTGGTTGTTCAAGTTGAATTCACGGATATCCTGGCCACATTTATCACACATGTGCGATCAGAATATCATAATGAATACATTAAGATAATGCTGTCAAATGTTTAACAGCAAGTAAATCAAGTGAATTCCAAAAGAAACCTTTACTATATTTTAATAATTATCCATTTTTATACCCTTGGTTTATTGTAAACAAAAATCTGACTTAACTGAAGATTCCAGCTGTAAACTGAACCAATAATTTTTTATTTTCTGGTTTTTTTTTTGGGTATAACCGACATCAGCAAAACTCTTTACCTATAAATGCTTTCCGTTTGCTAAGCAACTCGCTCGAATGGCTTAAAGGCATTATCAGACTGATTTGTCATGCAAAATGCGCTTAACAACATATTTTTTAGCTAACAAAAAAATAAAAACAAAAATTGCACAGCACAACTCCAATTTGGGGGCTCTCTGTTGTTGACTGTTGGCCTCAGGCAAATCCCAAAATAATTGACCGCTCATCAGCCCCTTGCGACAGCTATACAAAGTATCTGATAGATACTAAAAAAAAACAGCTAAAAAATCTGTTACTATTGAAGTGGTACACTGAGTGCATGGCGTATAACGTATGTGAATCAATGACCAATTACGCTTAATCTGCCAACGAGTACACAACCGTGAAACGGACAATTTCTGTGCAGTAGCGAGCGAGGGGCACAACACAGGACGCAGGACGAGTGATAATCCCTCAGTGAGTGCCAGCGCTTAGGTCAAGTTGTTTTACATTCTGCCGTTGTCCTCGAGCACAGTATATATAAATCTGTATCTGTATCTGTATCTGTCAATTCGAGTGCTTGAGAGCGTTTTCCAACTGAAATCAAATTGCGCCAGGATCGAAGCCGACCAATTACTTGTGTAGTCGTGTGTTAAGCAAGGCCGCGTGCACCTCCCCAAAGCCACTTTAATTGTTTACCCAAAAGTAGAGTTAATAAAAATATCAACACCCTAGTTTTTGGTTCCTGGTTCCCAGTTCCCAGTTCCTGGTCCCTGGCAATTTAATCATTTGGAAAATCACAATATCTAATGTCCTTTAGCCACCCCTAATGCAGCAACCCCCAACTAGATAAGTGTGTGTGTGTGTGTGTGAGTATGTGTTTGCATACAAAGTGGGCACTAAGTGTTTAAAAGACTATTTACAAATTAAGTCCTTTGATTGTTAGCGATTTCGCATGCACGCATTTTTTGGCGTTTGGTGGCCAATTACAATTTCTATATGGATATATACACGCAGAGAAAATGTTAAGAAACGGTACTAGAATCCAATAATATATAATATAAAGTTGGAATTAGTTAAACGAAAAATTAATTCGTATTTTTGACCCTTCTTGAGGAACAAAATTTCTAAGTAGAAATTAAGAATTGAATAAAGAAAATTTAGCACTTTCTTAAAACTTTTTAAGCTCAACTCAAACTTGCAAAATTTTGTAATAGAAAGTATTATTATTATTATTTCTAAAATCATAATCATGAATTTTCCATAATAAATAAGAATCAAATCGAAGAAAACGGAATTTGGATAAAGTACTGCGTTTTTTCTCTGAGTGTAAAGCTATTTAAGCCGCTTAGCTTTGTGCGCTGACCTGCCCGCTTTAAGCCGTAAATAATTACATAATCAGCAGCTAAAAAACTCAATTGCAGGCTGCTTAAATATCTGAATATCTGTGTATCTGTATGAATGTATCTACAATAATATATATTATATGTTCGCCTTACCTGAACGCGTGCTTCGCTCAGGTCCAGGCGCATCGCCAGATCCTCCCTTGTAAATACGTCCGGATATTGTGTCTTCTCAAAGGCGCGCTCCAATTGATGCAATTGAAATGTTGTGAAAGTTGTGCGAGATCTGCGAATCAATCAAAAACGAGAGAGCGAGAGAGAGGGTAAGATGATGATTATGTTGATAACAATGATGTTGTTTAGTTGCTTTTTAATGGGCCCAACAATGGGTTAATACGATTTTATCTGTTAAGCGGCTTGTTAACAATCCTCGCCTAGATTCTGATATATTTTTGTTGTTGTTTTTGTTTTTTTTGCTTACCTACGAACTTTACGCGGCCTTTCCATGTCGCCCAGATCGTGTCCATTGTTGAGACTCGAGGAGAGCTCATCATCGTTGTCCACATCGAGGCCGCTTTCCGTATTCGTGGGTGAATCCTCGCGCTTGGCAACCATTTGTTGTTGCAGTTGCAGTTGCTGTTGCTGCTGCTGTTGCTGATGTTGCTGGTGTTGCTGTTGTTGGTGTTGCTGTTGTTGCTGCAGCAGGCTGCCGCTGTTGTTGTTTTGATTGCTGCCGCTATGCAAATGATGAATGTGATGCGAATGCGTTATCAGCACCTCGTTGGGTGTATCTGCAAAAACAGAAAATAATAAATAAATTCAAATAAAGTATAAATTACACAAAGCTGCCGAAAGTACTCTATAATCAAGAGCAAAAATCAAAAGTTTGCCAAATGAAATTCAATTGATTTCAAGTGCTTGAAAGTTTGGCGATTCGTGTTTGACTTTGAAATAAAACCGAATAAAAGGTAAAGCCAAAAAGTAACATGAAAATGGATTTAGCCCCGAGTTGCCGAAGCTAAAATACCCTACCCTAAAAGGGGAATATGTTTCTATTTTGTTGATATGTTGGAATGTTATTATATATTATATATTATATATTATATATTATATATTATATATTATATATTATATATTATATATTATATATTATATATTATATATTATATATTATATATTATATATTATATACACATTCGATTTAAAGGAAAGCTCTTTGTTGCCAATGTAACAAATATTGTTTGATATTTATAACATCCTTCGCAAAAGGGTATCAAAAAGGGGAAGTAAAAATAAAGTTGCGCTCGGCAGCTGCGAAAAGCGAAATTCATTGAATTGTAACTGAAGTAGTAATATCCTGATATATCCTGGCTGATTGAATATGCCCGCTAACCCCCATTTAAACGTTTTAAGCGGCAAGCTTTCAAGTGTGCTCTCCGTGTTGGGAGTGTGTGCTTGAGTGTGTGTGTGTGTGTGAGTGAGTGCCACGCAATTTGATTTGGCAATCAATAACAAATAATTATGAACAGCGACGAATTTAACTTTAACTGTTTGAAAGCCAAAAACTTTCTTTTCAGCTACAGTTGCCAAAAGGCTTGAACAACCCTTTGTGCGACCCTCGTTCCGCTATGTCAGCGCTTTCACACGCCCCGAAAACCTGTGTGTATTTGTGTGTGTGTGTGTGTGTGTGGAACCTGAGCAACGCTTTTTTTATTTCGCAGCAGAACATGTAATCAAATTTTAATGAACCTCAAATTAATAATATTCACAATGACGTTGCAGGACGACAATGTCCTTGCCAACACACCCAGTCGCACACACAGCGGGGCATCGAGTGCAGAAGATCCTGCCGAGCGATTCTGTCGCTCTACGTTTGTTATTCTTATCGCTGGGCCTGACTGCGATTATGTATTTCGTAACATTTATGTCGCTTGTTGTGGCGAAAAAGGTAATTTTCGAAAAGGCATCAAATTACGCGCCAGGACTCGCCAGCGATTGAGCATGAAATTGCGCCCGGCTAATGTCCTGCGGTGCGCACGTTGTCACAAATTGTAACCTTGTTGGCAACACTGGGTGCTGGGCACCTCCTCCCTCCCGTGCTCCTCACCATAGCCAGCCCGATGCTGGCCATGAATGTCAATCTCAATCTAATTACGGGTCTAATGATGCCAGGCGTCTCATTATCGAGACCGGCTGCCAGGATATCAATATCGTGATATGTTTTGATTTGCTCTCGAGCGTTTTTCATACATATACACATTTATTTTTTTATTTTCTTTCACGCCGCACCTTTTGGGTGCGCATTTCGGCCGCGTTTACGCAGCGGGCCATCGGCCACGCCCACTACACGCTGGCCAACAACGCAACGCCCCATTGCGCTGATGCCGGAGTGGAAACATGGCCAGTTTACGTAAATACTCGAAAAACTACGGTCATGTCCTCAACCTCATTTGCATACGAAGACAGCCCACAACGACAGCCGGACGGACCTTTGATGGGGTTTTGCAAAGGAGCACGTTTGACCCAATTGAAACTGATATCAGGGGATAGTCTTAATATCGGGTCTATGTGAAAGGGTTGGGTTTTTTGGAAAAAAGGAAATTTCTCCAATTAATTTGCAAACTTTTTTAAAGTTACATTTTATGTTCTACAAATTAGTTTTCTCTTTTTTCTAGTGAAAAAATTAGAATATTAAAAGAATCTATAGAAATATCTATATAAATATAAATATTATTCAGAACAAAATCGCTTTGAAATTAAAATTAACTTTTTGAAAACTTTATAAATTTCAAAAAAATATTTAAATTACGAACTCAAAACAAAGCTCATAAAGAGAATTTATGTAAGGAGAATTGTGTGAAATTCTGTAACTATGCAAAATAATTAAAAAATATTTGAAATATACATAATTCAAATAACTAAGTCAAATAAAAAACATATTTCGCTAGCTCTTGTTTTTGAAATATAAAATATGAATTATATTTTATTTTACTTCATTAAATATTTTAAATTTTTTTTCTTCTTTTCAGACAGATCGCCGACGGCAAATGAATTGTTTTCTACGATCAGCTTTTACAGCTGATAGTTCAGTTAAAAACTCTACATATACTATATAAAAAAACTTACCACTGCGTTTGGTTTGATGCTGGTTGCCCAGGATCTGATCGATGCTGTAGACGGCGCGTGGTCGGGAGACGGGACTTTCTGGAACTGGACGCATGGCTGGTGGCATGATGGGATGCTGTGTTGTTGTTGTGGTCATCATCGCAACAACAACAAACAGAATAGCTGCTCAGCAATGGGCGGCTGTTGAATCAAGTCTTACTTTGGCCAACAGAAGCTCGCGACGTGCATGACCCGGCGCACTATCAAAAAACTGCACTCGGCTGCGCTTTTAACTCGAAATAGTTGTTGAATTTTGTTTTTTTATATTAATTATTTTGTTGTCACAATTTATTTTAGGCTTAGCTCGCGGCGATTGCACGGGAAAACAGAAACTGAAACGCGCACGCACAAAATAGTTGACTGGAATTCGATTTGGTTAGTTGGCTTGTTGCTGACTGTAATGGGCTCGGACGCTCGCTGAGCTCGCTCGCTTGCTGGGCACTCGGCTGAATGGGAATGACACGTACGTACGCTGGCAGCGATCAACAACCACCGACTGAGCTCGGCGAGTGCTCAACATGGGCATTAAATACGTCGGAGAGGCGTTTGTTGCTGGCGGCAAGTGAAATGGGCGCTGCCTGCCCCGTTATCCTTCGTATATCCTGTATGCCAGCCTGCCTGCCTGCCTGCCAGCCTGCCTGTCGTCTGCTGTCTCGCTTGCACGGGGTGGTTTGCCCCGTCTCATTGGGTTGCTGCTTTCATGTGTGTGTGTCTGTGTGTGTTTGTGTGTGTGCCATGCGCTTTGTATTTGTGCACAGGTAATCTAGGGGCGGCTCTCTCTCTCGCTCTCCCTTCTCGCTCTCGCTCTCTCTCTGTCGCTGCTTACCCCAGCCCTAGTGGCGCTCTCTCTCCCGCGTTTAGTCAATTTCTTTGCTACAACTATGTTTGCTGATTAATTTTATTTATTTCATAAATTTCACTCATTAAAACGAATCTCTGTTTGCCCGTTGCCCGCTCTATTTGCGCACACAGTGCGCCCTCTCGCTCTCACACTCGGGCTCTCTTATTTGCGCTTCCACTCACACAGCTGGCTGCGGCGCACGCATCAACAAATCACAAAACAGGTTAGTTCCTACCTGGAACCTAGGCGGCCATTTATAGCGCATTTATGATTTCCGTTTTTTTATGCCCGTCCACCTTCAGTCAGGTCGTAAATTGTGCACCTTGTCCAGCGCTAAATGATCTGGTCGGGTTAGGAACTGAGCCCCGCATTTCATTGAACAATCCAAATATGCTCAATGAAGAATCCCGTTACTTAACCATCGGGCTGCAGTTGGCAACGGTTTCATTGAACAAACGGATCTGCGGGGATTCGCAATGAGGTATCCTAATCTGCGGGATGCGAAAAGCCATGGCAATAAACTACACAAATATTGAAATATAAAATACAAATAATGAAATCTGAAAAAAATATTAAATTAATAATTTCACCTGGATTAATTTAAAAGAAAATATAAAAAAATTTAGTAATATAAAATAATACTCTAAATAAATATTATAATATTAATATCATCTTAAAAATCACAATTGAAAGAAAAAAAAGATTACCTGGTAATTTCTTGTACCATAGTCTTTGTTAAGAACTCACCGTAGATTTCTTCTTTATCCCACTGAAACTTCTTGCTGAAATAGTATTCCAATAAAAAAGCAAAGTAGCTCGAGTTTAAAGAGAGCTCAGCCTCGCATTTGCCTCGATAACCCACAAGGATTTGACTGAGCCGGGCTTAAAGCGAATGTCCGTCTAGCAAGCTTTTGGCCAATCTTAACGCTCTTGGCCTTATGCAATGGCAATGGCAATGAAACTGACGATGACGACGCAGATTGCATAACAACAAAGAATGGCATATTCACAGATTGGCATTCCAGAAACCGGACAATGCCTGAATGCGGCATTTGTGTACGGTGAACGCCGCTTACAATGGCCGCTGAATGCAGATCCCTCTCGGTGGCTGTTTAATTTGGCAAAACTTGCACAATTCCTTTGTTGAATGTGGCCAAAACAAAGCCAAAGCCAAAAACGACTGAAAAGACAATGCGGCACTTCGCAGGCAATCGAGGACTTTCCCGGGAACTGTGAACAAGTAGCGCTCTCGAAGCGTTGACCAAACTCATTAAGGTGCCAGATGTGTGACGCCACACTTCACACGGCGCACAGCAGGACGCTGCAGGACACAGGTCCCGGCGAGCTTAGACCCTGTGCGCGATTAGCATAAACCAAGGCGCTTAATCATATTTTCATAGGACGCGAACATGTCACAGATTTCATTCAGAAATCCGATTGCACATTCGTTTAATATAGAGCTGAGCGCCGAGAGGACTTAGTTGCTGGCCCCGGCGAGCGCCTACCTGGCCGAATGCCGCTTATCTCTGATCTAGTCGCTGATTTGTGCAGCATCATCAGCGCACTTAGGCACTCTCCCTGAAACATTATCCATTATCCCGCATCGCATCACTGGCTCATTAGCCCAATGAAAACACAGTTGATCAATTTGCCGACTAATTGCAGTCCTGCCCGCTGCCTACCGATGGGCATTGCATCCTCTAAAACCGGGCACAAAAACGATTAGAAATTTTATCATGAAATTCGGTTTATTTTTATTTTAATCATAAATATAAATTTTTGATATTTTTAAATTGAAATTGATTATAAAAACTTTATTAAGAGAATTTGTTTACCTAAATAATAATGCTTTTTATTATCGCCTTTTTGATTTAAATTATTAAAATTGAAAAGGCCAAAAAATCCATTCAGTACAATCAAAAATACTCAAATAAATATTTATAATAATATTGTACAGATCTCATAACCCAAGAATATAAACTTGTGTAAATATTTATTAATATATAAAGTTAATCTTATTTTTAATTTTATTCATAGAATATAAAATAACTTGCGGAATTCTTTTTTATTTATATAAATTAACAAGATTTTTTATAGTTACCTATGAACTAAATCATTACATTTTTCTTAAATCTTAGACTAAAACTGATCCATAATTTTATTAGCAATTTTACGTATGTATCTTTGTGTGTGTGCCTGCGCTGCCGCTACAAGCCTTTGTTTGAGCCACTTCAGTGGGCCACTCCATGGCAACCGAAAGCCATTTAGCGCAAGTGTGAAATGACAAATTGAATCAAAGTCAAACTCAAACTCATTGAAGGCTGCACTTCAATGTAATTTCTAAATTAGCACATCAATGTGCCCCACACACCCATGCACACACTTCCCCTTCCCTTTCAGGTGGGGTGTGCGAGCACACACAACCAACACTCGCTCAATGGACATGCGCAGCGCAGTTGAAACCCGATTGGCTGCTGTTAGCTTCACACTCAAACACACACACACACACACACACAGATGCACAGCAACGAGGTCATTATCGTGTTGTAACTGTTAAGACCCCCGCCACCAAGCTCCCCCGCTTCGAGCTGCGTGCAAACACATTGTGGAAATTCTCTCTGGTGCGATGGCTGTGTTCACCTTTTAATAAGGTTAACTGCGACGACGACGACGACGATGACGACCCACAACACCCACTACGACAATAGAAAAGACTCTGAATGGATGCGAGTGTGGGTGTGAATCTAAGCTGGTGTGTGCGTGAGGTGTGTGCGAGTGTGAGAGCTGCTGCTGGCAACATTTTTCTTAACCATTAAATCTAATATATCAAAGTAATAAAACGAATTTCGCAGCGAGTGTGTCTGTGTGTGTGTGAGTAAGTGTGTGTGTGTGTGTGTGTGTGCTTTCTTCAACCCCCCTAAAAATATAATCCAACTAAAAACTTTTCGTCTACTTAGCGTCTGCCTTCCATTGTCTGCCGGATGTTGAGCACCAGAGCTGAGCAGAGGTTTCTGTTATTGGAGTTAGGAGTTTGGGGGTGTGCATTACAACGGGGAGGGGGTTTTCAATTTTGATTTTTCTCCCTTTGACTTTGAGCTAATTGTGTGTGTGGGGGGTTAAGTAGCTGCAACTGACATTATGATGATGTTGCGGGCACAAAAGGGATTGACTTCTTAATTATAAACGTAAATAATGGCACAAAAGTAAGCTATATACGATATTAAATAAGAAGGAGAGTTTTATATATATATACATATAATGCAGTCAAGACTTATTCTTGTATTCAAATTTCTAATGTTTTCCAAATATTTAATTTATTTTATTGCAATTTATGCTTTCTAACTTGAATTAATTACTAAGACAAACACCCTGTATTTTGGAGCTGTAGATGCCAGAACTCAATTAAATAGTTTTTGCAAATGAACTTTCAATCGTTGGCATCAAATTTAATATGTTCCAATAAATGAGCATCTGCTGGGCTGGACAGCAACCGCAGCTGCTTGGCTTAGGACTACACAGGAACAGACACACACACACGCGCACACACACACACGCACACACGCACACAGGCAGACATGGACAGAAATTATTCAATATCCTTTGCTGCTTGTGGCCGTAATCAAACATACAACGCTGACGCAGGACAGCAGAGTGGAGGTGGGGGGTAGGGAGCTGAAGTATCTGTAGTTGAGCGAAACTCAGCGCTTGTTTGACATTTAATTTCATAATTTAATATTCAGTCAGTGCACAGCAGGCTACGACGAAGGCGACTTACGGAGACCCAACCACGCACACTAAATGAAAGCTTCCGTTGGCCAGACAAAATGAACCCTAACCCTACCTCCCCCCGCCCACACTCGATTCCCCTGCCTGGCACACCACAAACCGCATATAAATATCCCAGTTGAGCTGTGTCTTGCATTTTTCAGCTTGACAATATTGAAACGTTTATTACGCCCGCCGGCTGAGGTTGGCTGTGTAAATTTTGCTGGCAAGGCAAGGACTGCGACGGCCAGGACTGCGACCAGACAGAAAGACGCTGCGACACACGCGCACTAGATGCAGATAAAGATGCGCGAACTGGAAGGGGAGTTGGAACGATATCCTGCTAATGTTTGTTTCACAAGAAGGCTGCCCTCACATGCGGCCTAATCTGGAGCAAATCGACACCCGTTTGGCCAAATTGAGACACATGTGCAGTTCTCTAAAATTTCTGGCCAAGATAAGCGCTAAATAGGCCACATGAGCTGCTACTTGCTTGAGTTGAAAGCATTTGCCGACAAAATAGTTCCAGATAATTATGCGATTGTTGTGGCCACTGGGCAGTGGTCAGGAGTCAGGCAGGACAGCAGCAGCAGCAGCAGCAGCAGCAGTAGCAGCAGTCGGCACATGTGAGATATGTGAAAGGAATTCGGGGGAATTACCTGTGCCATTGTTGTGCACTTGAATTACATAAAAATTGTGCACCGAACAATGGCCAAATGGCTACCGAGCTGAGCAAGGATAACAAAGGACTTGAGAAATATGCAAAAGTGTAGCCAAACAAACAAACAAACCAACCAAGTGGCAGCAGCAAGGACAATAAGGCGCTTGAGGCTCGCCCTTGTCCTCACCTCTGCCCTTTGATAACGTTGGCTTTGCGCCCATGTGAGTGTGGGTGTGTGTGGGCGTGGCACGCCTGCGAACAAACAACAATTGTAATCACACACCTTTGTGTGGCCCGTGTGAAGCGTGCCCCTGGGCCGGCAAGAAAGAAAAATGCTCCAGGAAAAACTCACAAAGCATCTCAAAACAAATTCTGTGAAAATTATATAGTTGAGCCTGTAGTTTCACAGTTTCCCAGCTTGCCAGATTGCCAGATTGGCAAATGAGCAGCGAACAGGCCAACAATTGAGAAATCAATTCACACACACCACACCACACACACACATACTCGCTGGCAAGTGTTGTTGGCCATGCAAATGAAATCCTGATGAGTTTCCCACCAGTGCCATAACCAGTGCTTATTGCAGCCGCATTTTCACTGTTGACTATGGGAAACTTGTTCAAAAATTTCATTAAAAACGGTTTTCATTGTTATTGTATGCTGCACCATAATGTGCGCGTAATAAAATAAAAAGTGCACCACAGACAACCCCCCAACAGGCCCCCTACAACAGAGCCCCACTCGGGCCTACCTCCCGCTCTCCCTTGCCAAGCGGAAATGTAACACACAATTGGCACCCAAAAAGAAATGAACCAAAAAAAACACAAAATGCATAAAAAACAAGTCAGAATTGGTTACTAAATAGTGCTCAACTGAGAGATATCCTGTGTCAATGTTTAAGATATTCTGTATCTGCTTTGAATAGAATTTTATACCGGAAATATAGAAAACATTTATTGTTTCGATTTTTAAATTAAAGTAATATTTTTGTGCACAGAACATTAATTCAATTAAAATTATTGATTAGGATATAGGATATCTCAAGATAAACACAACATCTAATGGAAAAATATTGCCTGTTTCCCTATATCTTTTATACCCTTTTCGTTCAATTGTTGCAGAGCATAACAAGAACTGGGCAACCAAATGCGGCAAGCAAAAAATTTTTAATATACCATGCAAAATTGCATTCAATTGCGTCTGCGAGTGTGCATATGTGTGTATGCGAGTGTGAGTTTGCACAAGTGCTGTAAATTTCCTTATTTGCCCCGCCAACGAGCATTCAAAATGCCCCCAAAAATAAAAATATAAAAAACCGTGAACAAAAAAAAAAAATAAAAACCGAATTGTGAAAAACTTGCACACAATTTAACTCAAACAAAAACGTTGCAGAAATGAAATTTGTTACTTTTTTGTTGTGTTTATTTATAAAAATTGCGTTTAAAAGCGCTTAAATTTCAGCATGTGCAAATAACTCGGCATTTTTATTCATTTATGCAATGGCCACGCCCCCATCCACCCGCCAACACATACACCCACCCACCACACACACCATAAAACATACAGCAAGTGCAATTTCTCGTTAGCTGCTTTCCAGGCTTTTTGTTCGCTGTTTCTTTTTTTTTTTTTGGGTTTGTTTGACTTTTGGCCCGAGCCCGAGCCGGGCCACGAAAATGAAAACTAAATGCAATAAACGTTTGCGCCTAAAAGCTGCAACAAAAAATCAACGTTCAGAGATTAGCACATATGCAAGACATGTGTGTGCTCACATTTGTGTGTGTGTGTGTGTGTTTGAGTTCGCCATTTTTTTCGTGGCTTTTGCCAGTTTAGCGTTCATTTAATCTTTGTCTGCTGCAGCTGCCGCTGTTGGTTTTGTTTTCTTTATTATTTGTGTTCCTTTTCTTGTTTTTTGGCCATTTCCATTTGCCGTCGCTTTGTTCTGAATTTAGCTGCGCCGCAATTTTGCGTTGCCTACTTTTGTGCGTTCGTTTTTTTCCTGGCCTCTGTGAATTGTAATGAAATTTTTTCGGTTTTTTGCCAAAATAAAGCAAAACAGTAACAAAAAAAAAAATAAATGGATAAAAAAAATGTAGTCATCAAAATTGCCAGCGAATTGCAAAAATCGAACAAAATTTCATTTCAACGCAATTTGTCTGTAATTGTTTGGAAAACTGTGGTTGGTTTTGGTTAACTGTGGGCACATATAAGGCGTTGTACATATACATATGTAATTGCAAAACCAGCTTGGCTTTGGAATATAAAATAGTAACAAGGACAAGCTAAGTGTTAAATTTAAAATTTGTAGAGGGAGAAGCTTAAGATAAGTAACAATATAGTTGTGTTAATAGCATACAATCGATGCAACAGCATGAAATTATTTAAGAACAGTTCAACACTATGATTTATATATAATAATAATTATCTTAAATTAAAGTAAGTTTAAAATAAGAATGAAACAATTTTCTACTGATAAAACTAATAACTATTAAGTTTCTATTTATTTTATCGACAATCATTTTAATAAATTTCAAAAGATAAAGAAATTTACATTAAATAATTATGCAATAAAGTTTACAATAATATTGATATTATTAAAAACATGTGCAATATTTAAATTTATTGCTTATTTTAATTTGTAAAATGAATACTTGAACTGCATTGCTTTAAAAAAAATGTTATTCTTACAAATCTCTGAATTTAAGTGAACCAAAGTGGAATAACCCCTTCGAAACAACAACAATAACCCTTTGAAAAGGAGCAGAGTTGCGGGTTTTCTGACTGGCATATCCACGTTCCGATTGGCAGCCCTCTCAAATAACAAAAAATAACATGACCGCAGGCAACACAACTGGGGAATGAGGCTGACGTGGACGTGGCAGCGAAGCGCCAAAGCCAATGCCTTTCATTTTTTTATGCCATAATGCGAGCTGCCGCTTAGCTAAGCCGGAGCAATCGCCCTGTGGATGTCATCCGCCAACCGACGCCAGCCGCCTTTGGTCTGTCGTCTATATTGACACAACATGCCAATTTTGCTTGGCAGGTGGCGACCTTGTGGCTGCGGCTTTGCGGGTGTCACAGGGCTGGACCGGCGGGCGGGGTCATGAACTGGGCCAGGGACGGAGCGCGGGCGGGCAGTCGTCGTTGCCATATCAACTGACAAAATAATTAATTTCATTCGGGCTCTTTTTTTGCGAGTTAACTGTTGACACAGAGAGCGCGGCGCCAATGCAGGTTGTAGAGGGTAGCGGGAGGGGCGGTTGGTAATTCAGCGCGCGAACGTGTGGGAGATTTGGCATTTGCTTTGAAACGACAAGCAACGCATACGCAATTAAATGCGCCTTACGCAGTGTGCAGAAAAAAATGAGGCAAAATAAAGTATGGGCACGAGAAGGAGAGCAACGGAAAGAAAGAGCGCGTGTGGCAGCACTTGGGTTAAACGGGGCGTATACGCAACACACGCCCACTTGGAAGTCGCAATTTCAACTTGGTTCTAATTAGTTTTCGCCACAAGTTATTTTTTCTATAGCCACCCCCTCCCTTAACTTTTGCAGCCCCCCTACTTGGCCAGAGTTTGCGCTCTTTTCTTTGCTCTTCAGTTCTTTTGCCGCTTCTTTTTTGGCCTTAACGTATTTTATTGAATTTTCTTTTCATTTGTTTGTTGATTTTTGGGATTTGCCGCATTTCGTATGCACAGCGGATAAACGAGAAGTTCGGAGCAGAGGGAACCGAAGGAATAGACAAATCTCTGTTTTTGTTGTTGTTGTTGTAGTTGTGGCTGTTGTTGCTCTGCTTGGTCGCCTGTTTTTCCAATAAATTACTTTGTAATCAAGTGAATTCGAGTGCGAAAACGAAGAGAACGAGCAACGGGAGCGGAAATGTTGCAAGGACTTCACAAATGATGACTATAATTTGCAGCAGATAAAATGTCCTTATTTACAGTAGGAAAACCCAGACGAGACACAAATGATGAAAATGCTAATCAATTCTGAATTTATATTTCCCCTAAGAATATCACGATTTACTTCCTGCTTCATGACATCACCATTTTGTGTGGCATGGCGTTTTTTAATAACAGCGCTTCAAGTCCCTGTTTGTGGAGTATTTAGAATAGACGTAACTATACCCTGTAATCATTATAAAATAAGCAAAAATTAATTCAAATACTTTAGTCGAGGGGAGTCGACGAGCAAGTACATATCTTGGACAAGAAACTAAATTAAACTAAACTAAATTTTGACAAAAATCACAAGGGGTAACATCACAATTTTTGCCAAAATCGCGAAAATTTGAAAGTTCAAATATTTTAATGCAGATCGATTCTATAGACTTCTACGAGTCGAAAGAGGTATATCTTTCCGAAATCGGACCACATTTGGCCGAGATATGATCATTTCAAGGGCTATAAGAAGGAAAAATCCGCATCTAAATTTTGACAAAAATCACAAGGGGTAACATCACAATTTTTGCCAAAATCGCGAAAATTTTAAAGTTCAAATATTTTAATGCAGATCGATTCTATAGACTTCTACGAGTCGAAAGAGGTATATCTTTCCGAAATCGGACCACATTTGGCCGAGATATGATCATTTCAAGGGCTATAAGAAGGAAAAATCCGCATCTTAATTTTGACAAAAATCACTAGGGGTAACATCGCAATTTTTGTCAAAATCTCGAAAATTTAACGGACATTATTGGTTCCTAGATGACCCCCATATCCTTGGTAATCATACCAAAGGTATAGTCCTGGTGAACCTACAGCGCCTAATGCGCAAAAACATGATCAAAAATATGGTCCCTGCTTTTTTCAGCTGTCCCCACTCTTGCACATCGGCGACATAAATGCTTACCTTGGAAGTATGCAATAGAATTTAACACATTTTTAAATATTTTGTCTACTTTCTGAGAATTATGTTGGCCTAGTATTTCAGCTGAAATTTGATGAAAGAATTTTGCCCATTGGCCGCCCAAAAACGGTGCCTTAGAAGTATGCAATAGAATTTTGCACATTTTTAAATTTTTTAATTTTTTGTCGACTTTCTGCGGATTCTGTTGGCCTGGTGTTTTAGTGGAAATTTGATCAAAGAATTTTGCCCGTTGGCCGCCCAAAAATGGTGCCTTAGAAGTATGCAATAGAATTTTGCACATTTTTTAATTTTTTAATTTTTTGTCGACTTTCTGCGGATTCTGTTGGCCTGGTGTTTCAGTGGAAATTTGATCAAAGAATTTTGCCCGTTGACCGCCCAAAATTTGTGCCTTAGAAGTATGCAATAGAATTTTGCACATTTTTAAATTTTTTAATTTTTTGTCGACTTTCTGCGGATTCTGTTGGCCTGGTGTTTCAGTGGAAATTTGATCAAAGAATTTTGCCCGTTTACCGCCGAAAATTGGTGCCTTAGAAGTATGCAATAGAATTTTGCACATTTTTATTTTTGATTTTTTTTGTCGGCTTTCTGAGGATTCTGTTCGCCTGGTAATTTAGCCGATTTTTTAAGAAAATCTTGCAATCCGGTTGCACATAAAACTTCCCCCGATAGTTTCTTCTGAAACCAATAAAAGAGAATTTGTGTAGTTTTATGAATGTATTTATTAAATTTCTCTTCACATCCTTAGAATTATTATTATATTAATTTAGTTATATGTATTTCTCTTAGGACTATAATGAATAATTTAAACTTATATTTTGTAATTAATGTAAAAGTTTCGTAATGCTTAAATATAATATTCTTATACATTATTCTTATACCTATAAACTATAACATATGTAATTTTAAAATTACTGAGACTCATCTCGGGAACCTGAAATATAAAATTGTACACATTTACTGATTGTGTTTAAGTGTTGTTTAAATAAATACATGCTTACTAAAGTTTTTCGACGTTCTTTGCTGTTGCTGCTTGCATTTTCCTTGAAAGACATCTCCAATCTGAAAACATACAAAAAAAAATTAGTAAATCTCTAAAATCTATATCAATATATATCCAGTTATCATTCACTGGATATCTGCTAGTCGTAATTCGTAATTCTATTTGCCGTATACAAATTGTACGCAGCGTTACTTACGGAATGTCCCAAAATCAATCGATAAATGTGCTTAAAAGGCGCCTCAACTCTTTTAACTTGGCCAAGTCGCAGGCCATTGTGTTGTATTTAATGCATATGGCTAATGCGCTTAACAAAGCCAAGAAATCAACAATAAAATACAGCTAACAGGCTGCCACAAAGTTTGCGCCGTGCATTAGCCGAGGACGTTGGCCGCACTTGGCCCGAGTTGCTACTCAAAAGGACCAAAAGGAATCAGTTAAAACGCGAGCTTATTGAATGACTATTTTGCCAAGGACTCGTGTATATATGTATGTATTTATGTATATAATTTGACTCTGGGACTGAAATCTAATTGCTTGAATAAAAATAACAATTACTCGGGTAAAACAATGCGAAAAAAGAGCCAAGAACTAAATGACTGTCAGTGGCAGATGCGGGCGCAATGATAGAATTAAAATTGGACTGCAAGGATTGTAATTACCCCTCAAATAAAAAAAGGCACAAGGATATGCGGCGTGGAGCGCCCGCAGCGAGCGAAAGCGAGAGAGATAGAGGGAGAGGGCAAGTTTTGCTCATTTTAATGAAATAAAATAAATGCAGCAAACAGAGTAGCTCAAGGAGCAGCAACAGCAAGCAGAAAGCAGAGGAAGAAGGAGCAGAAGCAGGACAGCAGGAGGAGAAAAACAGAAGCAGCGGCAGGTCGCCGGCTTCAGCCACAAGGACAAAAGCCAGTTGACATTTTGCCTGTGTTTATGGCATTGTTTGTGGGCCGTGTGTGTGTGTGTGTGTGTGTGTGTGTGTGTGTGTGTGTGTGTGTGTGTGTGTGTGTGTGTGTGTGTGTGTGTGTGTGTGTGTGTGTGTGTGTGTGTGTGTGTGTGTGTGTGTGTGTGTGTGTGTGTGTGTGTGTGTGTGTGTGTGTGTGTGTGTGTGTGTGTGTGTGTGTGTGTGTGTGTGTGTGCTGTTGATATTATATTACATTTTATAAATTACATTTTGTGCACAGGCTAATGCATAACATAAAAAGCCAGCGTTGGTTTTGCTTCTGCGCTGCCTTCACTTGCATGCACCACATTTTTATATTCTGTGCGAAGTATTACAATGAGGTGTATTGGTTCAAAAGCTAAATTCACATACCTCCGGAAAATAACGTCGTACAATCAAATGATCTACATTTTTAGACTCGTACGGATCAGGACCATCGATTCTATAGACTTCTACGAGTTTAAAGAGGTATATCTTTCCGAAATCGGACCACAAATGGCCGAGATATGATCATTTCAAATGCTTTAAGAAGGTAAAATCCGCATCTTAATTTTGACAAAAATCACAAGGGGTAACATCACAATTTTTGCCAAAAACGCGAAAATTTTAAAGTTCAAATATTTTAATGCAGATCGATTCTATAGACTTCTACGAGTCGAAAGAGGTATATCTTTCCGAAATCTGACCACATTTGGCCGAGATATGATCATTTCAAATGCTTTAAGAAGGTAAAATCCGCATCTTAATTTTGACAAAAATCACAAGGGGTAACATCACAATTTTTGCCAAAAACGCGAAAATTTTAAAGTTCAAATATTTTAATGCAGATCGATTCTATAGACTTCTACGAGTCGAAAGAGGTATATCTTTCCGAAATCTGACCACATTTGGCCGAGATATGATCATTTCAAATGCTTTAAGAAGGTAAAATCCGCATCTTAATTTTGACAAAAATCACAAGGGGTAACATCACAATTTTTGCCAAAAACGCGAAAATTTTAAAGTTCAAATATTTTAATGCAGATCGATTCTATAGACTTCTACGAGTCGAAAGAGGTATATCTTTCCGAAATCTGACCACATTTGGCCGAGATATGATCATTTCAAAGGCTAAAAGAAGGAAAAATCCGCATCTAAATTTTGACAAAAATCACAAGGGGTAACATCACAATTTTTGCCAAAATCGCGAAAATTTTAAAGTTCAAATATTTTAATACAGATCGATTCTATAGACTTCTACGAGTCGAAAGAGGTATATCTTTCCGAAATCTGACCACATTTGGCCGAGATATGATCATTTCAAAGGCTAAAAGAAGGTAAAATCCGCATCTTAATTTTGACAAAAATCACAAGGGGTAACATCACAATTTTTGCCAAAAACGCGAAAATTTTAAAGTTCAAATATTTTAATGCAGATCGATTCTATAGACTTCTACGAGTCGAAAGAGGTATATCTTTCCGAAATCTGACCACATTTGGCCGAGATATGATCATTTCAAATGCTTTAAGAAGGTAAAATCCGCATCTTAATTTTGACAAAAATCACAAGGGGTAACATCACAATTTTTGCCAAAATCTCGAAATCTATCTTTCCGAAATCGGACCATTCTTGTTTTATTCAACTTTTTTATTCAACAATACTGCAAGCAGAGTATGGCGTTCGTTGTATTCGACTGCAACATTTTGAGTTTTGCTGCTGCTGCTGCTGCTGTACATTAGCAGTCGCCTACAGTGAGTCCTTCGTCGTTTGACTTCAATTGCGCCACGGAAATGCATTAAGAAATTCAACTTTGGTCCCCGCAGCTGCAGCCACCAAATTCGAACTGGCTGAGAATGCTTTTAATAGCCACTTGCATAATATGCATCCCCCCGCTCCCCATTCCCTCTCTCCCACACTCTTTTAAGTGTACAACTGGACAAAGGTTTGGGAGCTTTGTGCGCCATTTCTATGGGCATCAGGTAATGCGATGTCTAGCCGATATTTAAATTCATAATAAATATAATTCGCATAAAGCATTAAACATACTGGGTTACTCTAACACAGGTGAACATAAATAACTACAGTGAAAACTCCATTAAACTTTTGTAACAAATCTTTTTCTAACAGAGAAATCTTTTGCATGTCCAATATCTTATAATAGTTATTCCATCGTATTATGTTCCATGCATACAAATGTTGTTTTTCTTTACCACAAATTTGGTTAATAATAAATTATAATAATATTATAGAGAAATATTTGCTTTACTGTACGTGCTTTATAGAACATAGCTCAAAAAACAGACAACCCAAAAATAAAATAACAAGCTGATGATATGAGAGTATATATGCACCCAAGCAACCCCCTTCAGGCGTCCCCTTTCACCCACCCACCCACGAGCGCCAAAAAGCGCGCAACATTTGTGTATATAAATTTGTTGTATCTACTTTTTTATGACAAATAATCCGCTTTCACAGCAATTGATGTCAGTTGAATCGACGCAAAATGAAAGCTAATACCCAACAACGGGACAATTGATTGAAGCAGCTGATAAGCCACTCGCGATAGGGCAACAACAACAACAACAGGGCCTACTCTTTTTTCACTTTTATTAATAAATACTTTATTTGATGTTGCTGTCGATAAGGCTAATGACCAACAAGCCCCATTCCCCCGTCAATATCATTATGATTGTATTACACATATTTGGCTTCAATAATGAAAACAGCAACAAAACAAAACAAGGAAAACTCTATTTTGCCAGCCTTATCGCTGCCTGTTTGATTTTGTATTAAATTAGTGTCATAAATGCGGCCAACAACTGTGCTCGCTGCCCGCAATTCCCACGACTCTGCTTATCGCCAAAAATTATTTACAATCTGGTATTAACAATTTATTAAACAATTTTATGGTGTTATCGTTGCGGTTCGTTGCATTACGCATACGCCGCGTGGACCGCTTGGTCCGCTTGGACCAGTTCAGCGGCTTTTACCCGCCTCATTTACACACTTGTAATGTAATTTCCGTTATGCATTTCCGCTCGCCGTTCGCCAGCTGCCGCCCGTCCCGCAAATTGTGCGTAATTTTATTTATCTGCTGCAGTTTGGCAACATGCACGCCAGTTCATTTCCGATGCAGCTGCTCATTGACATTGTTGAGTTCATCTCGGCACTCATTAAAGGCTGTTCCTGTTTTCAATTTCAATTGCAACACGAGTAAAATATGATGATATTTACCAAAAAACTATCAACTAAAAATGTTCAGCAAAATAACTCTTAGATTTTATGCAAGTGAACTATTTTCATTGCATACTTTTAGGTAGCGCATTAAAATATATTGCATCTAAATATAGCTTTATATATTATGTACACAAATTTATTTATATCTGTATAAAAATTCAAAAATTGCTTTTACGCTGATTAACAATTGGGATATGACCACTTTCAGAAGTTTCTTTCACACATATATAATTAATTTATTAAATTTACAATATTTTATATTGTTTCCAACTCGTTTATAATTTTAAGTTTTTGCAACCATCTTTCAGCAATTGCAACAATTCAGTCCATTACCAGAATCACCAGCAGTGTATTGTAGCCTACTTATTGGCGTTGTCAATTTGTTGTTACCCGATTACGGCCGGAGCCTGGCTGCAAAATTGGCTTTAATTATGCGCCGCATTATGAAATTACGAAAGTAAGTAGCTGCCTTTGCTTCTGCTGCTGCTGCTTTCTCTTTGGCCAAATGTAATTGCCGCAATTTGCAGTCGCAGTTGCAGTCGCTAATAACGTTTATTAAAACCACAACAACACCCCAATACCTCCCTCCTTCCCTTACCCTCCCCTCCCCATCCAATGCAGCCGTAAAGAGCCATTAACAATAAGCCTGGCAGTTGAATGTTGAATGCATGTCGCATGCTGAATGTTGAATGTTGAATGTTGAACGATGCATTGCATATGTGTAACGTTGGCAAATTATGCAAATCCTTGTGAAGCACATTAATGACAATTAATCGCTGCAAATTAAAATGATGACAATGCTCTAGATATTCCACAAGGATTTATGCCCCCTCCCCCCACAATCCCCACTTGTGCGTATAATTAAATGGTAATTTATGAACTAAGCTGTCGCTGTCGCTGTTGCTGGATAGTTGATAAAGTGTTCACCGTTCAGACGTCCCAAGTCGCGCTCCTCCTGCGCCTGCCGCCGCTCCTCGTGCCGTCCGTCCAGCCCCACCCCAATGCGCTCTATGAACTTGGCCGAGCGATATCCGTTCTTCTGCAAGGCAACAGATAAACAATATGTGAGCCACTACTAAATATAACGGTATTAATATGAAATCAAACCTCGTAGTAAATGGCACGCGCCTTTTTCGCCGCCTCCGGATCAAAGTTCCAATCGGTGCGGACGTGAGTTACGGGCTCCCCGGCCACATTGTTCTGCAGCGTCTCGCTGATCAGACGCAGAATAAATCCATCAGCGCGCTGGCTACCCAGCAACAAAATACCTAACTATAACAGAAATTCAAAAAAATTAATAAAGATCTTTAGTAGAAAATGTTGATTATAATTAAAAAGTAGATTTACATTTATTCAAATATTTTTACTACCAACGCCTTCCTATCAGATCAGAGGCATAGCTAGCCGGAAAGGCAAATAAATGTAAATTATCAATTTTTATATGTACTTTAGTTATGCCTTTAGCATTTAATTATTAAATTTATGGGTATATAGCTTGTCTTTAAACTCTGTACCTTTGTTGACACTAGTTTTGCTGTTTTAATACCTAAAACTATCATAACTTGGTCAGTACTGAACAGGCTTTAATGAGGAGTGATATTTTGTTTATATTTTAAGCTTTTGATTAAGTTTGCATTCGTAAATCGAAATAGGTTTTAATTTTCTTATAAGTAGATTAATGAATCAAATTTTCAAACTATGATAACTTTGTTATGTCTCAAACGATTTTCATAGAGAACGACTTTTTATCAACATCAGCAAACCGAATTTTCTGTCGAAAATCATCAATTGTGTGCACTGTATTTAGGCTGTGTTCAGTCAAGTAAATATAACTCAAGGTTTTTATCACATGGTCGTTTTTTTTAAATCTTGTGCCACTTTAGCGATCCACTCATGAGTTAACTTTCGATTTTAATGGCTTGACACAGATGTGATACAGTTGCGAACAAATCTCTTGTCTTGTCCAAAACATTGTTTTTGACTTTCTCACATACCGCAAACACAAATAACAATCTCATTTGCAACATTTTTAATAGCTTATTTTGTTTTCTTTTTGGTTTCTTGGAGCGCAGCCCGTGCGAGTCACTGGACCATTGATCACTAAAAGCTCAAAAATCGCGCAGTTGCATAAAACGCAGCCAAGCGCCAACACAAATATTTTACGAATAAAAAACCAAAAACAATAATATATCGAAGAGAAACGAACATCTTGTTCGGCAATCAAAACAAACGGCGAGAAGAGCGAGGAAAGAGCGAGAGCGCATATACATATATAAATATTCAGTGAAGTACAAATTCGCGTTTAAGTAGTGTTCCATTCAACCATAAAGCCTAATACATCCAAAATTAAGCAAGAAAAACATATTTTAACCGTTGCTTATCTCTGGCCTAATTTTTGAATCAATTAATTTAAAATAAATCAAAAAAAAAACTTCAGTTGAGGCTGCATTGAACTGTAGCTTTGAGCACGACCTTGAGGTAAACAAAAAAAAAACTTCAAGTACTCTACAACAATTATTGTTGAGCATTTGCTTTTAATGGCCCGTTTTAATAGCTTACCAAATTTGTGTTCGCGACAGACGGAACTAAATTGTGGCCAAAGGTCACTGGCACCTGCACTAAGATAAGAAAAAAAAAACTATTAAGAAAACAGTGCAAATACGAGACTCAGTCAAAGAAAGTGCGCAACACTTCCATATCAAAAAAAAAAGGCGTAAAATGGAAATAAAGAAAGACACAAAAAACACACAAACTGGTTGCCTGTATTATCATTGCAGAAGTTACATAATAGCTCAGCCATCATCATCATCATGCCGATCATTACGATCTTTGCAGAGTCATCCGCAGTGAGGCAGCAAACCAGAAAGAGCCAAACACAAAGTCACAGCGACAACACTTTAGTAATTTGGCCTCAATTCCGTTAAAGTTTTGCGCTGCTGCACTGCATTTTAACAGCTGTGCGAAAGCCGCTCTCTTATACTCCCACTTCCACTCTCTCTCTCTCTCTTTCTGTCTATTCAACACTCTCTCGCAAAGCTACGTGCCTTGTCGCACGTCACTGTCTAATTTAGTTATTAGTTGCGCTTGCCAAAGAAAATAGCTGGCAAAAACTTTTGAGTTTCAAAATATCCGGCATGCAAATATTATCTGCTGCTGTTGCTGATGTCAAGGAAGCACTAACAGCTGTTCAACATTGTTGTTATTAAACAACGGCAGGACTTTCACTTTCAACTCCGAGCAAACGCTGCACATCTCGCGTATTAGATCAAAACAGAAGTTTGCGTACAGCCAAAGTAGACTTGGCTTTCAAGCGGAGCTTTCGCGCGTAGCTTTCAAGCAGTCGCTCTCGCGCTCTGCAACGCTTGCTGGCCGCAACTGGAGTTTAGTTATCAAACAAAGCGCGCGCGGCAAACAACACAGTTTCACGCATTGCAGCGACAGCAACGACAATTAACCGTTACCGTTTTGAAACGTGCGCAGGCGCAACTAGTACAGAAAAATCAAGTGGATATATTTTGTGGCCATGGCAAATTTGAATGCGCTGCTGCTGCCTGTAAGTCTCGAGAGCTGTGCTTTCCACACAACTGTTGTTGACCCTATCAATTAGCATGGCCAAAGCAAAAGTCGCACGTTCAAAGCGGCGCGCTGACACAATTTCCGTGTGCGCGAAAGTCGCACCAAAAAGAAAAGTGTCCAACGGCGTCTGCACGAAAATGTGACTGGAATTCTCAATGAACTTGTTGTTGTTGTCTTCTTGATTTGTTGACTTGTTGTCTTGTTGTCTTGTTACTGTGGTCAGCGTAGCGACACATTTCGAAATGATGTCGCACCAAATTTGTAATCTGCGCGTAGCCCTCGCGAGAGACCTTGAAATGTGCTCATTGCCCAATTCTGCAAACGATCGCAGCAGGTTTTCCGCTCTCACCGAAAGCACTCTCTCTGTCTCTCTCTCTTCCTCTCTATTGCGAGTTGGCCAATTGCAGAGACAACAAAATGTGTCATAATCTTAAAGCTGCGCTCATGTTAGCTTTTTGTTGTGGTAATTGTTGCTGGTGTTTTTTTTTCCTGTTGCATTGCATAAGCAAGGCAATAACCGTTGTTGCTGTTGTAGTTGTTGCTTTTACCTGGCTTAAGTCATGCAAGACATCGGCCAAGTTGGCCGCGCATTCATTACAATTTTCATATGCCTGACACACTGAACTAATGAGCCGGCATCACTTTTGATTTTACACATATTCATACCATAATTGCAAATATATTAACTTTAAACTATTTTCTTCTTTAAGCTCTTTTTAGTAATTGTTGCATTTGTCGCACACACTTCCTATGCCACGGTACAGCCGAGAGCGCCCAATTTCCAGTATTTTGAGCGGTAGGCAACAACTTATATTATATTATATCTCATAATAAACCACTTTATTTAAATAGGCCCAAATATCGTTATCCCTATTATGATGAAAACGGAAGAGGAAAATTACTGTATGGATACGGCGGACCTGAGCTATATCAATACAAAACCTATACACCCTTGGAGGGCATCCATTAAACAGCTTTAATATAAGTTTATATATATTTTAAATGTAAATGAATTGTAGTTAATAATTTATATATATATATTGTAACTGAACGCATTTAAATATTAAACGTGTGCGCGCCAAGTGACTATTTGAAAGCTAGATGGCGCTACTGAGTTTTCTTTTAAAGGGTGAATGGCTAAATTGTGAATGGCAAGTTTGAGTTAACGAAGCAGAGCGTAAAGCAGGCATTTGTTGAATTATATTCATTTTAATAAACAAATAAGTGGTAATTTAACTCAAAATGTCGCGCAAGGAAGCTCTGTCACAGTTCATAAATCAAATACACGGTCGACCCGTGGCCGTTAAGCTAAACAACGGCGTGGATTATCGAGGTGGGAAAAAACATGTTTGCCGGCAACTCCAGAAAATATTTCTGACCAAAAATTAACTTGTTTTATAGGAGTTCTGGCCTGTTTGGATGGTTATATGAACATAGCGCTTGACCAGACCGAGGAGTATGTCAACGGACAGCTGAAGAACAAGTACGGCGATGCTTTTATACGCGGCAACAACGTGCTCTACATATCCACACAGAAGCGTCGAGTGTAAATTAATTTAGCTTAAGCCTAAGTTTTATTTCATAAATACACAAAACACACACTTTTGTAAAACTCGTTGCTGGCTCAGCTGGGATAGTTGCGAGTGCCGTACTCCCGGGGTATGGCATCGAAGTGCCGCAACTGACGGATCGAGTAGCCGGAGCCGAGCGCCGCAATCAAACGCTCGCCACGGCGTCCAAATTTGCGTTCGTAGTGCGGTCGCCAGGCGCGTCCGAAGTGGGGATCGAAAGGAATTTCGCTGGGCTGCTGGAATGGCGAGTTGCCCAGGAACAGGCGCTCAATGTAGTCCAGCACGGCCTTCTTCTTCTGGAAGTGCTCCAGCAGCGGATTCGCCTGCGCGGCAGTGCGTGGATCCTGCGAGGCCAAATTCTTGAAGTATTGAAAGTTCACCAGATCCACGTTGGAGAAGTCGAACGCCTCGTACAGCGTGGCCCGCAACGCCGGCAGCTGGAGGCACTGTGTGCGGCACAAGGTTAATGCTGGTTGCTTGGGTGGTGGATGGTGGGTGGTGCACACTAATGGGCCACTTACCGTTAATGCGACTGCAATTAAGACGTATTTGCACATGGCAACTGGTTCGATATAGCTAATTGATGGCAGCGGCAGCAGCACCTCGCTCTTCCCCAAACCAAATTCAACTGATTTGAATAAATTCGGCCAACTGCGGGTCATGTCCGCGCGGACTGTCCACCGATTTGCAATCTGTTTTCCACTCTTGTCTTTTGTCGTAATCAATGTCGCATGTTACTCAATTCTCCGCCCAGCCAAACGTAAAACACACACGCACACACACCACGCTGCCCACCTGGGCCAATTAATTGATATGCATGTCGCACAGGGCCACCAAATCAACGCGAAGCGATGCGACGCGACGCGACGCTTGTGATAACCTGTCCGGGCGCCGATGCGGAAAGAGCTGTTGCAGCTGATGGGGGCGCCCAAGTGGGCCAGATGCTCCAAATGCAGCTTGTTTGTATCTCAGGTGGGCCAACAAAACAGCTTTTATAAAAGCCATTGTTTTAATTTATTTTGAATATCAATTCGTTGTGTTACCAAAGAAAACCGAAAACAAAAACGCGCTTAGGAATCGCTGCTAAATTATATAGTTTACATTGATGATTGGCTGGATTTAAGTAGCTCAATTTGACATATTCGTGGTATTCTAAAGTGTGTGTGTGTGTGTGTGTGTGTGTGTGTGTTTGTGTGGCCTATTTGATTAGTTATAAAATCACAATCCTATGTATTTATATATATATGTTGTCTCATGATAATTTGCAATTTGAATTGTTGCCTTCTACGCTTTACAACTTAAAAATTTCTCTTAATTATATCGAATATTTAAATTATAACAAAAGAACGGGTTAGTGGATCTTGCAAATAAAACAAAGAGAAACGGAGATTTCATAGCATTTTTTAGTTGGCCCAAGATAACAATTGCTTCATGTCTGGATCATCTGCAACATGGAATATAGATTAATAAAGATATTTACGGAGTTTACACTTTTGGGATGCACTCACCATCATCCGCAACGGTAGCTGCGGGTGCTGCGACCGCTTTTTCTTCTCCTTGGCCTTCTCTGGCAAATCTTCGTTTGGCGCTTCTGGCAACGTGGGCGTTGGCTCGGGTATGCCAATGATTTCCTTGTCAAAGTTCTCCTGCTCCAGCTCATCGAGTTCCCGCTCGAGATCCTCATCATCCAGATCGGCGCCAAAGGCCACCGGATTGGAAATGGCATCGGATATTTCACGCGCCACATCCTGTTGCTCGGCAATATCATCCATCATGTCGTGCACCTTGTCAACGTCCCTAGAATACAAAAAAGAGATGAGGTTTGAATATCGGAATTGTTTACAATTAACACATTTGTTTACTGACATGTTCTGGTGAGCGGATTTGAGCGCATCGGCGGCGTTCTTCATTGTGGTCAATACGGCAGTATTCGTGTTGGCGCTCTCGAGAGCCTCGCGCTGCATCTCAATTGTGGAGAGTGTGCCATCGATCTGCTGCAGCTGCTTCTCCAACCGCTTCTTCTTTTTGAGCGCCTGCAGAGCCACTGAAATGTGCCAAAACAGCAAAATTTATTCCGAATTAGCGCGAAAACAAACAAATAAACAAACAAAATCTAAGATGTGATGACAAATTTTGTTATCTAGCCCAATTCGAATACGATTACGATTACACTATGATTTGGCAAGGCTGCAGCTTGTGAGGGGATTGTTAATTGAATAAATGTTTATATTACGTTCTTAGTGGTAGCATAGATACATATGTACGTAGACCGGGTGCGTCCGGGCAGCCATCGTGGTAGGCAGATGTTTGTATGTGGAGCGCATAAAGAAAGGCGAAGAATAATAATATATATATATAGCATTTTTTACTTGATGTTCCAACTCGACTGTGGCAATGGATGTTTATTTGTTAAGGCAAAACAAACAAGGCAAACAAAAGCAAGGCAACTAAAAATGAAAAGGATGGTTTTCTTCGGGACGCCGAAGCATAAATACCCTTGCAGACAGTTACAGTTAACTATTAAGAAAGTTTTTCATGCAAAAAGTAATTTGCGTTTCTTTGGCATGATATAGTGGCCAATGTATGCACTGAGAAATTAGCATAGAAATAAACAAACGGACAGGTTTCTGTTAATACGATCACAAATATACACAATTTATAATTATTTGCCTTTCCCCAATTGTGTGGCTAAATAATAATACCCTCTGCAAGAGTGTAATGAGTCATAGCACTGATTACGGCACGGGGGCTATCCCTGCAGAGTAAGCGAGCAGCAGGTGCCAGGCGCTGTTATCTGCTTACCTCTTTTGTTTTTGGATGCGTTCTTGCGTGCTGTATTTAGTTCCTCTTCGATTTTGGATTCGAGGAACTCCTGTTTTTTAATCAACATGTTCTCTGTCTCGCGCAGCTTTTGTATCGCTTCGCCCGTCGTGGGGGCCACTTCCTTTTTGCCGCCAAACATTTTGCCAAAGAAGCTCATCCTGTTTTCTTTATTTTGCTTTTTGCACGCACACACAGCACAAATTTTCTATTTAATTTAACTTTTCCTATTGCGTTCTTCCTCAGACGACGTCTGGTGTTTTTGTCTAGGGGCGAGTGTGCGTCATCGTGTTATCGAAAAGATAATATATCATCTGTGGTTATTGAAACGAACGAGTAGAAATCGATAAGAAGACATGCAACCCTGCCATATAATCAAGATTTTCTGCTTACCGGCCCTGTTCAGTTACAAAACAGGGCTGTTCGTCCAAATGCATTGAAAACAAAACACAAAAATGGCAAATCGCACGGTTAAAGAGGCGAAAAACGTGCACGGCACGAATCCGCAGTATCTGATCGAGAAGATTATACGCTCCCGTATCTACGACTCCAAGTACTGGAAGGAGCAGTGCTTTGCGCTGACCGCCGAGCTGCTCGTGGACAAGGCTATGGAGCTGCGTTTTGTTGGCGGCGTCTATGGCGGAAACATTAAACCCACGCAGTTTCTGTGTCTCACGCTGAAGATGCTGCAGATCCAGCCCGAGAAGGACATCGTGGTGGAGTTCATCAAGAACGAAGAGTTTAAATACGTGCGCGCCCTGGGTGCCTTCTACCTGCGTCTCACCGGCGCCGCCATAGACTGTTACAAGTACCTGGAGCCGCTGTACATCGACAACCGCAAGCTGCGACGCCAAAATCGTGCCGGCCAGTTTGAGATTGTCTACATGGACGAGTACATAGACGAGCTATTGCGCAACGATCGCGTGTGCGATATCATCTTGCCGCGCATCCAGAAGCGCAGCATTCTGGAGGAGAACAACGAACTGGAGCCAAAAGTGTCGGTGCTGGACGAGGATCTGGACGATGAGGTGCCTAGCGAGGATGAGGCTAAGGACTCCGAGGAGCAGGAGTCCAGCCGCCAGAAGAACAGTTCATCGACTTCAGTACGGCGCCCACGTCGCGGACGCTCCAAATCCAAATCGCGCAGTCGTGAGCGGGGTAGGGACAGACGTGCGGCACCAGGCGGCAATGCACGCTCCAGAGACTACTACGAGGAACTGGAGGAGTACGACCGACAGCGAAATCGCGTGCGCACCCGAGACACACAGAATCACAACAGCAACAACTACAACGACGACTATGATCGCCGGCAATCCGGGCGCAACGAGAACAGAAGGGGCGACGGGGAGCGCGACCGGCGAGATCGGGAACGGGATCGTGAGCGGGAAAGGGAACGAGAACGAGAGCGACACGGTGACAGAGAGCGAGAGCGGGAACGTGACCGAGATCGAGAACGCAGCGGCCGCTACGAACATCGGGAGAGAGATTCACGTAATGAGCGCGAACGACGACGATACTAAAATTTACACCTAGTTTAATTTTTGCACTCAATTAAAATAAAAAATAATTAAATTACGAAATCGAATTTAATTTAAACAAAAACTCACCTAAAAATAACAATGAGAACGTGCCGCAAAACGCGCCAGTTGGAAACGGAACATTAAGCGTCGTTTTACTCAAAATGGCATGGTAAACAACACAGCTGTTGCTGAAACTTCACATACAAAGTAATAAGAACGCGCCATAAAACGCGACAAGTGGAATCAGTACATTACTCTCCAAATGCCATAGTAAACAAAAACAGCTGTTGCAGCAGTGCAAAGCTTTGGCTTTAGAAAGTTTGCACAGTGCTGAAATAGTTAATGACTGCTTGTGAATAAAATTTCATTATTAGTGTTGTGAGGAGTGTAAGCACAGCAGGGCAGTAGTTCCGTTACGCTAAATTGCACAGAGTAACCGTGCGAGAGAGATAGACTGACCAATTTAACGTCGCAAATTCTAAAAAGAGAGCGTGAACTGTGCCAGTGACTGATTTAAGCTCGTGGCGCACAGATAGCCAGATAAAAGACTAGAGTTGTTTAAAAATTTGTATAGCAACGCATTATGAATTGCTAGTTCCTTTGTCTAAACAAATCTGTTAAATTGCATAGGTTTAGTTTTCAAAACGCGACAAGATGAACACATCGGACGAGGCGCCTTTGGTGAACGACTTCGACTCCGAGGCTGACCAAGAGGCGGTGCCACGCCTTCTGGATGCGGCCCAGTCCAGAACCGATGTCGAGGCGCCAGCGTCAACGGACGACAACGTCTCGACAATGAACAGCAAATGGTTCCTTCTGGAGCCCGCAGTGTTTCTCATTTTCTTGGCCCGCAGCTTGATCGGTGAGTGATAATTTGATCATCACACTAAATCCCTACTGTACGCACATTCATATACATTTTAGGGGCGGTTCTGCAGAATCAAATTTTGTACCAAACCTGCGTAACCGTAATGCACTTCAACGAAACGGACTGCGAGCCGCTGCTGGGCAACGATCGCGGTTCAGAAGCCACCAAAGTGAGTTTAATTATACGGCAAAAATTATCTTTTATAGTGAATGCATATATGTACAATGTACCATATTTTGTAAGCGTGTCTGGTTTGCTGTTTTTATAGCATTACTGAGGATATATCAGTTTTGTCCGACAATCTGCAAAGTAAATATGTATATATATTTTTGTATATTCCTGATCAGTCCGATTTTTATTTTTGTATATATGTCCATGAATATGTCGGTACACCATATTATATCGATCAAAAATTAGATTTTGTTTAAAAACCTCAACAACAACATTTGTAATTTGAGTGGAAATACAGTTAACTCTAGATATAGCGCGCAATTCAAGGGTATTTAGTATGCGACACCCCCAACAAATCTTCTCCTTTTTGTTTTTATCTCGGTTTGTTTAATCGTTGCCCATATAGTTATAAAGAGGAGAAATATGGATCATGAGCTTTTGCTCAAAGCAGTTGGCGGCAACGATGCGGTTGCAATTATCAATTGTCTATGCGCCCACCTGCTATTGCTCTGCTGTGCAAAGTCACAAACATATGTCTTGTCCGTGGGCTTGGTTTTAACTTGCAGCAGGACTACCTGTGCCTTCCTGTTCACCCTGTTTTCCCAAAATCGAGTCTTGTTGTTGCATCATATGTTAAAATTTCTAACCGCAGTTTTCTATGACTATGGGTTGAAACCAAACCTCTTTGTTATTTATTAGTTTATGCTCTATGACTAAATGCCATAAACTAATCAGGAACAAAGAGGATAATCATCCTATGTTAAATGTGGTTGTGTTTGAATTTACTTTGCACACCAACCGCATCTCTGGACATAGTTTTTGGTAGCGATAATAAAAGCGCTGATTCATATTACTCCTCTTTATAATTCTATGGTATCTTTGTTTAACTTTATCGTTTCATTCAGACGTTTCATTCGAATATGACCCAATTATTAACACATGGGTGCGATTAACTTGAATGAGTGCAGCATCATTATAAATTATTATTAACAAATCAAATCAAAGTCAACTACTCAACTATTTAATGGTCTATTGTTTGAGAAAAGATAAGGGTAGAACATTAAAATTAAATACGTACGCCTTTGTCCAGGTCTTATCAGGTCTAATGACAGGCAAGCTTCGAACTCAGCACTTTAAAATGCGTGACTAATTTAGAAACTTATTGCAAAATATCGATAAAGGGATATTTGCTTTGGTCATTTCGGGTATAGCTGTGCCTAATGCAACTCGATGAATCATTAATGGGGCATGTCAGAAACAGTTGTTCAATTGTTCGGATAACAATCTTTGCTACTCACATTTGCAGAAGCTGGAAGTCAAAGTGCAGGAGTACTCGGCGGACATCACAATGGCAATATCGCTCTTGGAGAGCATTATACCAGCATTTGTGAGCCTCTTCATTGGTCCCTGGTCGGACAAGTTCGGACGGCGGCCCATTCTGCTAACGGTCTTTACGGGTACCTGCTGACAATATCCTAAATTAAACCTGTACGAAAACTTATCCTATTTCTGACCTTTCCAGGCTATGTGGCAGGTGCGACGATATTGATGGCCATTGCGGAGGTAACTACGTACCAAAACATCAGTCCCTGGTGGTTCCTGCTTCCCTCGGTTCCCTCAGTCTTGAGCGGCGGCACTTGCGCCCTAATCACCGGCATTTATTGCTACATCTCCGACGTGGCCAAGGAAGGAAAGCGCGCTTCACGGTAAGCGTATTCATCTTCTTTGAATCACATTGTGTGCGACTAACCGTGTACATTTTTTTAGGATGGTTTTGAATGAGGCATCGCTGTGCACCGGCATGATGGTGGGCAATGTGGCCAGTGGTTACATCTACGCTGCAACAGGGTCTGTGTGTCTCTTCGGCATTGCGGCCGCGCTAATGTTTTTGGCGCTGCTTTATGTCTACTTCTTGGTGCCGGAGAGCTTGCCAGCCGAGGATATACACCGGGGCTTAAAGTTGCGCGAGTTCTTCCGCTTTAGCCTGGTCAAGGATCTGGTGCGCACCTGCTTCCTTCCACGTGCTAACTACGATCGCGCCATCATCTGGCTAACGATGGTATCGCTGACCATTACCATCTTCAACATGGAGGGCGAGAACACGGTGAACGTGCTGTTCATGCGCGAACAGTTCGACTGGACAATCAAGGACATTAGCCAGTTCAATGCGGCTCGCATTGTCATTCAGATAGTGGGCAGCGTGGCCGGCGTCATCGTGCTGCGCCGCGTCTTCAAGGTGTCCACCATTAGCATGGCCCTGCTCTCGGTAGCCGCTTGTGTGCTGGAGAGCACAGTGCGCGCCACGGCACACTATTGGTGGGAAATGTATTTAGGCATGACGCTGGGCATGATGCGCGGCATCCTGGGACCCATGTGCCGCGCCATTCTATCCGATGTGGCGCCCAGAACGGATGTGGGTGAGTAGCTCGAATGAAGCCCGTCATATAATAAGCAGACAACTAATAAGAGTTTCTCTTCATCGAAATTAGGCAAAATCTTTGCTCTGACCACATCCATGGAAATGGTTTCCCCGCTGGCCGCTGCGCCCCTCTATACGGCTGTGTACAAGGCCACGGTTGCCTTTTATCCGGGCGCATTCAATTTCATCAGCGCGGGCTCTTTCTTTATCTGCTACATTCTTATGGCGTAAGTGACCAAATGGATACCCTAATAGTTAACTCAATATTTAATCTGTCCACTTACAGCATCATCTTTGGCATTATAAAGTCGATGAGCCGCACTAGCACTTATACGGCCATTGGCAGCTAACCATTCCATGCCTGCTCGGCTTAGTCAAATTTACACATCTCAGAGAACTCCCAACCACCACTTGACCTGATGTCTAGACACGTTATTAACATAATGTAGTGTATGAAAATTGGTTTTTATAGCAGTGTTTTTTTATCCAAAGTGATAAAGTATTATGATATTTATCTGTTGTTTGTATTCGTAATGGTAACTGTAAATGTAATCCGTCAATTTGTAACTGCCCATAGGAAATGACAGCATAAATACACAAAAATTATTTATAAGCTGAACATGTATATATAAACAAATCATATGGCAATATTTTAAAAGTACACGACGATAACAATAAATTTGTATATAACAATTATTTATGTATATATATATAACTATATTTGCTGATATTATTTAGACAGAGATCTAGATAAAATATCTGTTTGTTCTCTCAGGTAAATTATTAACTTGCAACTTTTTAATTTCATACTAGTAAACTTTATTGCTAATTACAGAGACGACGCTTCACATCACGCAAGCACTATTGTACTTTTCATAAATATTATGGACTATATGTTTCGATCACATCGGACAATTATTTTAGCACCTTGGCGTAGTACTGTTGGTGCATGAATTTAATGCGTAGCACACATCTGCAGGAATTTTTTAGCAATTAGCAAGGCCTAAATATACATAAATAAGCCAAAAATCGTAGTAACTTACCCGATAAAAATAAACGACATCGTATATAGGCCCGCGCTCACAAAGTTGAAGAGACCCGGATAATAGCCCAGCGAGCGCTTGTAGATGAAGGTGTAGAGCGGAGCGGCCACTAAAATATCAGATAAATTAACAACAATTAATAACTAATTACTAAACGTATCGGGGAGAGTGAATTTCTTACCGAATGGCGCAAACGATTGTAAAACATTTTTAATTGAGAAGATTTTTCCTGCAAAAAGAAATATATTTAGATATACACTAAAACTCGAATCTGGAACAGTGCACATACCGAGATCGGAGGCAGGTACAATATTCGACACTATGGTGCGGCACATCGGAGCACCAATGGAGCGGAAGACGCCTAAGACGACGGACAGGTACATGTGCCAAGGCTGCGTCGCGAAACCCCGGCCCATGTTCTTGAGTATTTCCGAGGTGAACGCGAGCATCGCCAGCGTAACCACGGACAAGCGAAAGATCTGCGGAAATGTCCCTTAAGATCCCATACACTTTACCCATAAACCACACTCACCTTGCGCAGTATCAGGAATCCAATGAGAGCACCCACCATGGGCACCAGGTGGCTCACCGTCTCGTAGAAGGTGAAGTCCCGCACAGACCAGTGGAACTTCTCGCGCACAAACAAATACATGACTGTCATGACGCCATCTGCAAGAAGGTACCAATTTTTTAAATTATAATGCCCAACTTTACAATCGATTAAAATAAAAATTCGCAATTCTATATACCCCTTTCATCCACTAATTACAGGGCATACGCAAGCGATCCTGAGCCGCAGTGAGCAGCGGTGACAACTTACCGAAGACAAAGATGGAGAGGCACATGGCCACTGTGACCAGCCAGATGATGGCGCGTGCGTGATTTTCGCGAGGCTTGGTGCAGGTGCTAACCATGTCGCGGATGTGTGAAAAGCTGAACAGTCCGGTTTTTTTGGCATTCGGCTGCGATTTGCGTGCGGCTTGAGCCGTGGCCGCCACCTTGGGCGACAGCTGTTCGACATATTTGGCCATCAGATCCTCGTCGAAGGTCATGTTCGGCGTGGCCGGGGTGGGCAGCTCGGTGCATTGTTTCTTCGGATCCGACTGCAGATCGGGATGCATGAAAATGGGCGGACAATCAATGGACATGCAATCCGGCTGCAAATCGTTGGGCGTTAAGGGGATCTCCTTTGCGCCACCGGCTGGGGCCACGCTCGCCTCCTTGGCCTCCTGTGCCTCCTTCGCCTGCCGGATGTGCAGGCTCTCCGGCACAAAGAAAATGACAAAGAGCGTGCCAAATGTCGTAATGCAGCCGGAGATGCCAATTGTGATGGCCGCATTGGTCGCCGCATAAACGAAACTGGACAGCAGCGAGCCACTGGTCAGTCCAATGAAGAACAGCGACTCCATGAAGATCATGCTGCCAAGTGAAAAAGTCCACCATGAGCTGTGGCCCACTCTGAGCATTGAGTTCTGTTGCTTACCGATAAGGCCGTGTTTTGGTGTCCGTTATGTCCGAGATGAAGCAAAGCGCCGCCACAGAGAAGACACAGTTGCCGCCGAGCAGCGAGTGGGGCACTGCAGCCACAATATACCACCAGGGATTGATCACATAGTAGCTGGACAGCTCACAGATGGCAGACGTGACCAGAAACGAGGCGGCAAAGCCTGCCAGAGATTTATCGAAATAATCAAAAATTTATCGATATTGATATTTGTATGAACAGCAGTTTATGAATGATATAATATTGTAAAAAATTATGATCCTAACAAATGTTTAGTTTAAGTCTCAAAAATCCACTGATAAGAGCGAATACAGTTTTCGTCTTTAAAAAAGTTTGAAAAACGTTTTGTTTTGAAATATTTTGGTATTGAGTGGCAAATATAATATAAAAGTTTAAGAGTAAACAAATTTTCCAGAATGCAATCTATTCTATTGAATTGAATTAATATTTGTATAAGCAGCAGTTCATGAATTATAAATTATAATATTGTACGAAAAATTATGATCTTCACAAATGTTTAGTTTAAGTCCCAAAAATTCTGTCTACACCACTGAGAAGAGCAAATAAAGTTTTCATTTAAACAATTTTAAAAACATTTCTTTTTTAAATATTTGGGTATTGAGTAGAAAATTCAGCAGATGAATAATTGAATATACTTGTTGTATCCCATTTATTTATAGAAAAGAACTCTATTGAATTAAAAAGTTTTCTTAATTGCGAAGCTTATTATTTGGACCTGGGTCTACTTTGTAAATGTCTGGTTTCGCTTTTGTCGCGATTAGTATATAGTGCGAGTATAGGGCTTAAATACATACCAATCATCGATACGATAAGCAACGGCTTGCGTCCGTAATTATCCGACCAAGAGCCAATAAAGAGTCCACAGAAAGCGGGCACAATGCTCTCCAGAAGCGTGCGCGATAGAAACAGATTCGCCACATAAGGTTGAAGCTCCGTTTCAATGGCCTGATATCAAAAAGTAGGCTTTAGCCAACGGTACATACATACCTCTATATACCTCTATATAGAGTACAAACCTTTATTTCGGCGCTGGCATTTTTATCGTCCAGCAATTTGCAGTCGCTCACATTGTAGTTGAAGATCACCGTGCAGGTCTGATAGATGATCTGATTCCGCATGATCGTATCTGCGCGTAAATGATATCTTAGTTCAACAGATCTGTTAACGGTTGTTTGTGGCACTTACTGGACAACGTTAGCGAGAAGAGGAGCATAAACACAACCGGTTCAATGTAGAACAAGTTGAAAATTCGCTGCCATTGCAAACTGCGCAGCCCCTTTAAAGTCAAGGGCGAGACTTTTTCGACCATTTTGATCAGTTCTTTATCTAAATAATATGTTTTTTACAAAATTTTTAAATAGCTACACTTCTCTGCTGCTCAGTTTTGGCTGAATTATTTGTTCACTTTGTATATTTTTATACCCTAACAGCGGGTATTGTGATTTTGTCACGAAATGTGTAACGCATAGAGGGATCCTATAAAGTAAATCCACGATCAGTATAAACAGTTAAATCAATAGAGTTTATTTATTATCCGGTTTAGGTTTAATGGTAAAAAAATCCATTTATGCAATATACATATTCAGTATATATATATATATATACTTGTTATATATGTCCATGGCCGAAGATGACCTTTCTTTATAGTTTTGTTAAGTTCATTTTATTGAGTTTTAAAATTCATACGCGTTTGCATTGCATTAATGTTTATCGTGTAGTTACACTATATGCTTATTAATTAGACGCTGGCAAATTTTGAACAATGGCAGAAAAAAACACAATCACAATTCACAGTTTGATTTAAATTACGTATACGTAATATTGATGTATCTAGAGATATGTATATTAATATATATCCGGCATGTGTAAATAGATGGTTGAAATTTTACATTGCGCTTATCTGAACAATTATTTACAATTGGAGTTAGTTTATCCGTATGACCAGTAACCGTATATACTGATTTAGCCAACAATAACAACAAACACGTTCACAAAAATAAGCCAATTTAACGCGCCGCAGACACGAAAATATTCCACAACAGTTGTTCATCAAAAATCAAATGTTCTAGTTGCTTTAAGTTCCAATACCTGCTCATATATGGGTATATATATAAATATATATATATTTGTATATATTTACTTTGTTGTTACTTAGAAAAAATTGTTTGTAGTTGGTTCTATTGGGCAGGCCCGAATAGGGCTTGATACGGCAGCGGCGACGTTTCAGATTCGTTTAAAGTCGGTTTCACTGCGTTGCCGGCTTAAATAAGCTTTTGAAGCTGTACTCCAACCCCCCTTCAACCCGCTGGCTAACGGAACAGCTGCTGCGTGCCTAGAAACTCTCCTGAGTGAGTTAAATATTTTTTATTTTTATTTTTATCAGTTGTCAGTGTAAATGAGAAACACGAGCCAAGACCCACATATATATGTATATATATATATCGCATATTTGACATTATTTTGATAGGATCAAATTCATAATATTTTCCATAAATTCCCTGGTTTCATAATAACTATAATATAAATAATAAAAGTGTTATTGTTTTAAGGCGCACAGCAATACCAAAATCAAGGGTGTAAAAAACTGTGGCATCTAATTTAAAATTAGCAAATAAAATTAGCGCTCAATTTAACATTAAGTTAACACTCCACTCATTTGCTTGGCAAGTTTATTTTTATGTGTGCATTTTTCGATGGATTTATTAGATTTAATTTATTTTTATTTTTTGTTAGATATTCAAGAGTTTGTCAAGTGACCGCGCACACGCCAAAGCCTGGAAACGGATTTTAAAATAGTTTCAATTTATTTAGGGCCCATAAAGCTGCCTTAAAATGTGGCAAATAAAAAGCAATATTGCGCAGGTTGCTGCTGGCTGATGTGAATTACTGTTTTGGTTTTTTTTTTTTGGCCAAAAAAAACCCCCATTTAAGTACACTGCCAAAGTTCACACATTGAATAGTGTTTTATTATGTGCAAATAAGTAAATAGGGTTTTATATATGCTATATGCCAGCCAATTTGTATAATTGATGTGCGAGTTTGCCTAATGACCGACTCATAAATCTTGTTTTATATTAGCCAGTAATATTAATACAAATGAGAAAGAATATTTATCTTCGGCTGCCGAAGAAAGCTGCTATAAATCTATAGTTATTATATAACTATAAATTTATAGTTAATATGATAAAAGAGTTGATATTGATAACTTACAACTATTTTTTTTAAATTATAATATATATTTGAATATACTCCAAATATCACTTAAAGATTGGCTCGTAGTGTGCCGGATGGCTTGCTTTCTGGCGCCAGATTACACTAGAAAACAAATAAAAAAAAAAAATTTCGAAATTAGCATAATATTATTAACAAAACAAAAGTTGACAACATACAGCAGCAAAACAATCGCGAGTCCAAACAAATTTGCGCTGATCAGGTTAAAGAAGCCCGGCGCAGTGCTCAGAGTGAGCGTATAAAAAACGATATACAATGTGGAGGAGGCGAACGGGGAGAGGGTCTGCAGCACGCTGAGCGTAGCAAAGATTTTACCTATATCAAAAAAGAAAACAATAAATTAATCATGGGTTCATTAAATATATTTATGCATACGAACCGCGCTCATCGGCGGGCAGCAGGTTGGTGATCATGGTGCGGCACATGGGATTCACCAGAGACTTGAATACGCCCAAGCCGATGGCCAGATAGATTTGCCAGTCAACAAATGCGAATGCCTTCATCAGACTGCTGGCGGCGTGACTAAGCAGCGAAATGAGCGCTAGCCAAAGAATCGCCGATTTAGTGCACTGAAAAAATGATTAATATATATATATATATATATTCGTCTATATGTGCAAGTTCTTACCTGGCGCAGCGACCATAGAAATAATATGCCACCCGAACCGGCCACAGCTGGCACCAAAATGCTGACAGATTCATAGTTGGTAAACTGGCGCACAGTCCAATGGAATCTGGCACGCATAAACATATAAAACACGGAGTTGCTGCCATCTGGAGGAGGGATCAATTAGCTGGTCAAATCAACACCTCAAGCATATGTATCTACCGGAGACAAACGCCGTCAGCAGCAGCACGCACATCAGCAATAGGAGAATCGATCGGTCTTTGTATTCGCGCATCCTGGAGCTGCTGCGCCACAAATCCCTAAGCACAAATCCTTGCGAGCGCTGTCGCTGCTGCAGACTCTCCGGCAGCAGAGCGGCCATTACGAACAGAGCACAGAGTATGGCGACAGCCGAGATGACAAAGATTATGTAGGCATTGGTGGCCTCATACACATAGCCTGAGGCAAAGCTGCCCAGCAACAGGCCCACATAGATGCACAGCTCGTAGATGATCATTCTGAAAAGATCAAAGATTAGTATATAGTAATATGACAGAGAGTAGTTGTGTGGCCACCTGTAGGAGCGCATCTTGCCCGTGGATACATCGCCTATAAAGCAAACCGCTGCCACGGAGTAGGTAACACTGTTGCCCAGCAATGAGAGCGGTATAATGGTCACCACATAGAACCAAGGACTGACCATGCCATCCCACTGCATGGTCACATACGCGATGCCAGCGGAGAGTATATACTGCAGAGCATAGCCTGAAAATAGCATTTAGTCAAGTTAAGATAGTAAAATCAAATTATTAAAAATAATAACAAATGCAGCTCACCCAAGTAGGAGGCCAACAGCAGGGGCTTGCGTCCATAGCGGTCCGCGAGGGCACCAACAAACAGGCCGCAGAAGGCGGGTATAATGCACTCCACGATCTTCATGGTGAGAAAGACGCGTCCGGCATACGGCTGAACCTCGGCTTCAATGCGTTTGGTTTCGTTCGAGGCGTTCCCTTTGCCCAGCAGGCTGCACACCGCTGACGAGTAGCCAAAGCCAGCGGTGCAGCTTTGGTAAATGATTTGCGCCTTCAATATGGTAGCTGAAATATAGTCTATATATACAGGAATTTCTTATCTTAAAGAGCTTTCGCACATACACGAGAAATTATATGCGAAGAGCAGCATCAAAATCAACGGCTCCAATAGAAATGTTCTCGGCTGAGCGCATGGATTTGCGTCCGGTTGAGCTTGTTCCGTGTTTCGTTCATTGCCAATCGCTGGCACTATGGAATCGTGCCGGTCCAGACTTTCCTCGCTGCTGCAGCGACTGGCCTTAGCGACCAGCTTTTCATGTGCGTGCGGTGTCTCGTCCATTTTTCATTTGCAACTGAGACCGAGTGGAGACTGCTGCTCGTTGAGTTGAAAGACGCATTGCTTGCAGATAAATGATGTATGTATGTGTTCATGGGGGTTTCCAGTGAGACTGCAAACAATCTTTACATGTGGGTATACACAGCAATATCGTTGTTTGATTCAAAGTCATGAGTCAGCAGCGCGCACGCCTCAAGTCGCTGCTACGCCGTTTAGTTGTAGAACGTGCCTTATCTGAGCGCAACTTAGTTTATTTTTACTACTCTTAAGTAACTAACGTTTGTCATGGAAACAATTAGGCCGACCGGCGATCATCCATCAGCACATTTTTATATTTATTTAGACAATTAGGGAAGCTACTTTTTTAAATAAAACAGTTTAAACGCTTTTCAATTACGATAAAATACTAAATTCGATGAGCAGGCAAGTTTCTGATATCAGTTATCGATGACAAACCACCAAAGCACTCCGCGCATTTGAGCGCTGTATAATGTAAACAAATGGAAGACAAAAAAGATTTGCGTTTCTGGCTTTCGGCAAGCAGGACAGGAAAACAACTTTCCGAATATCACATTAAATTGCTGGAAAAACAAAAAATCAACACAGCCGAGGAATTCGTAGACGCAGCAAATGTGCACACAATACTAGCGCTCAGCTGTGATGAAACTGAGGAAATCAAGCGCGAAATTCTGGACTTATTTGTGCCGATGGTTAAGCTTAAAACACTCTACCAGGCAAAACCTAAAAACTACTCAACAGGCATTGAAGAGTATGCAACAGTAGGTTGTGTCTATTGTGCCAAAACTTACTGTCAGTTACTTTCAGATTAGATAACTTACTGGCATCCATTGGACAGCCCTTTCGACCAGGTCGTGTTTGGGAGATCGTTGGCGAAATCGACTCGGGCAAGACTCAACTACTGTATACGTTGGCTGTGAACTTCGTTGGCAAATATGGAGCCAATCATCGGGTGCTGTTTATGGACACCAATTTTATATTTGAGAGCGAACGCCTGGATCAGATTATGCTGGAAAGACAGCTGGATGCGCAAACCATAGACTGCAATTTAGACGCAATTAATGTGGTTAGGGTCAACACTGCACAATCCTTGATTACAACGCTCGAAGCGCTGCTCGAAAAACTAGCGCGACCCAATGCGATGTTTGAGGCAGTTTCTCATATAAAAGTGATACTCATTGACTCCCTGACAGCGTGTTACATCCTATTCCGCAGTGGCTCTGACCGGAACAAGGGTCGACGCTTTGTGACAGAGCTGGCGATGATTATGCGCAAATTAGCTGTGCAACACGGCATAGCTTTTATTGTGGCTAACATGACGATCTCGCATGAAGATGAAAGTATGTTTCCCTTTGTTGAGCTGGACTTATTTTTATATTTTAATTTATATACATCATGTTTGTCAGAATACGCAGCTAAAGACGTGGGAGAAGACGGTGAGATGTTCAGCCAAGATGGCGAAGAAACGCCAGAACGCAGCCTGTTGGGCGAATATTGGTCCTCAGTTTGCACGCTGACACTGGCGCTTGAGCTGCCCGAGGAGTCCCACAGCGACGGCGTACGGCTGCTGAAGGTACGCAATAACAGCTGCGGCGTCAGCGGCGGCACCTGCTTCCTGCGCATCACAGACGCTGGCGTCATTTAGGCTTAGTTTGGAAAACGTCGATTGCCTGTGCCCTGGCATTGCTGCTGCTGCTGGTAAGATTTGATCACGCGTTTGCCAGGCTCAATGGCATCGCCCAGACCAGGTCGTTTGCGCTTGTTGGTGGAGTTGCTCCAGTTCGCACTTGTTTGCGGTGTAATTGAGGTTGCTGCAATTCCACTTTCCGCCTTTGCTTCTCTGTCATCCGTTGATTCCACAGACAAATCCGAGTCGTGCGCATACTGGCAGCTGGTGCCGAAACGACAGCGTCCCTTTCTATAATTCCAGCAGATCTTGCGCCCGTTTTTCAGTTGTACATGCGTATCATTGTTGACCATTTTAACGTGTCGCTCCAAGGAAGCGGTTTTGTGCAGCTCCGCCTCCAGAAAAGGATTGCTAAACACATCGCCCGTTCGCTTTGCCGCGGCATTGTCTAGCGCAGCGCTTGCACTGGGTAACTTTATTGGTTTTTGTGTTGTGGGCGGGCTGCAATCATTTCATTATTAATACTTTTAAATTGATAAAGATTGTTTGCTTACCTTTCCAACTTGTTTGTTTCCTCTTTTTCGGACTCATTGCAGCTGCTTTCTACGTCAGATTCAGATGAATCGCTATAATCAGCGACAAGCGACATTGTTTATGTTTTCGCAGTGTGACCGCAGGAAGAATGTGTTAAAGCGGAAAAATACCAAAAATATAATATACTAAATTTAAGCATAAAACTGTTACAAGATCAAAGATGAATGTTTTTTTCAATAAAAATTAACTAGATGTGTATTCAGAATATTTTTCATTTTTAATGAGTCCGCTTTAATTCATAATACATATGTATAATCACTTTATGCATGCTTTAGATAAGGTGTATATGTATGTATATATGTGTGTTTGTGTGTATATGTATTTTCGCTATTTACTATTTATACAATTTATATAAATATAAAAAATTAAACGTTTCGTAGACTTTGTTACAGAGTGTTATGTTTGATTGCTGGCAGCCACGCCTCTTTTTTTTGACAGGGTGTGTGTGCTTGTGTAAAAATATGCAAAACTTTTAATACAATAAAGGAAATCAGTACACGTGCATGTAACAATTTCCATGGCAATTGTAGGCGCCATGTGAACCAAATTAAATTGAAAAACGAAATCACTCATAAATAATGCTTAGGTTGTTTAGCCTGGCTGTTGTAAATGAGGAGCCGCTAATCAATTGTTTGACGTGCCGATGGATCATCCCGATCAATGGGCGGTGGTGAGGTAAGCACTTCAACACTCTGCGCAGGTCCTGCGGTGAGGTACCCTGCCGTTGGATTAACGCCTGAAAGAAATGGATACAAATTAGTACATGTAGTTGATGGAAATTGCATGTTTGTTATCCACCAGTCAAGTAGCCACGTATGTTGGTGTCCGTTATGAAGAGATCATGGCGCTGATCCTTGAACTCGGCCCAGACTGGGTGCTTGAGCAATATTTGCGTGACACGATCGCCATAATTGAGATTGTGTGTCATGCCCTTTAGTGCAGCGACAATTTGTGCCTTGACTGCGGATGCATTGTCCACGAATTCCAAACGACTGTCCAGTAGTCCCAGCAGAAATGGTATCAGCCCCACCTCCAGCGATTGGCTGATCAGCGAGTCCTGTCGTACAAGATTGGGGTTAGTAAGGAAATTGCTTGTTATCTCTGGACCACCTACATGTTGGTGCTTGAAGAGACGACTCAGTGTTTCACAAGACTTCTCTATGCAATCCCTATTGTTCTCCATGCACTTTTTCAGCGGCGCAATGCATTCCGTTTGCGAGATGGCGCTCACGCAGAACTAAATAAGGATGGGAGGAATGTTAGTTATATATACGTATATTCATATATAGGTATATTCCCATTCCAGACCCACCTCAGACAGCGACAACTGGTGTAATACTGATAGCGTGTTCTTTGGTTGCACGGAGAGCAGGTTAAACAGCTTGGGTATGTGGCCCAGCACGGGTATATCGTCGGCCAGATTGGGCTGTGAGCGCAGCAGCTCCACGAGTGCCGTGGTTGACAAGTCCAGCACATCCTGTTCCGTTGAGCTCTTGCTTATTTGCTCGACCACAAAGTCCAAGAGATCGGATAGAAACTGTTTGGGCTTGCGAAGAGTCCAGGCAGGATTGCTGACAAACAGGCGCAAATAGACGCCAGCGACGACAATCTCATTGGACACAATTTCCTTCAGCATCTCGGGATCCTTCCACAAGTGGCGGGCATTTGTCTTTTGTTGCTGATAGAATCGATTGCACGTCTCGGCCACCGCATCACACACATTCGAGCGCGTATTGTCGTTCCAGATCAGCTCCGGGTGCTCGTGTATAGACTCGAATAACTGCACCGACGTTGGAGGCGACTCGATCATGGCATCGATGAACAGCGCTGGCAAAAACTTGGCTATGGTGATGCGCACCTTCGGCCCGCTGAGGCGGTCCGCCGTCATTTTGGCCAGGATTTCGGCACACATTTCGCGAATTTGCGGATTCCGTGAGTTACAGAACATGTCCAGCAAATAGATGACTGCGCCCTTGACCTGCGCCTCCTTGATCATCTCCTGGACGTTCATCAGGCCCGACAGCGTCTCCAGCACCTTTACCTGGCTCGCGCGCAGTTCGGGATCCTTGAGTGCCACCAAATAATTGCCGAGTATCTCGCAGGCAGCCACCTCCGAGACGCACTCCTTGTTGCGGGACACCAAGGCGACCACCTCCAGAGCCACAGTCTTAACGCTGGAATTCTGTAAAGGACGCATTAGGTGAGATATCCATAAGCAGCCCACTCTTACTTACATCAGCGAATATGTTGTTGGCCAAAAAGCCAAAGATCATATCGAAGTTGCCAATGCACTGGATCTCCACCTCAGCGTTCGTCTTGATCACCGCAATCAGCGCACGCAGCACCATCGTGATGTGCAGCTCCAGCTGCCCATCGCCGGCGTAGTCATATTTGGACTGCTGCAGCGACCGTTGCTGCTCCGCCTGCGCATCCGTCTCCAGTTTTGTGCGGCTCTTGGAGCGATTGTAGGATTTAAGCACCTCATCGAAGGTGCCGCCAGCTTTAGCTTCCTGCTGCTGCTGCAGCTGGGGATGATTGGGCGCCAGCGTGGGCGTCAATATGCCATCGCTGCCCATTTTGGGCACAGCTGCAGCTGCAGCGGGAACATGGGCGGAAGGAGGCGACTGCTTGAGGTGGAGAAACTGATAGGCATGCTTTAAGTACTCCAGCAGATCCATGATGAACTGCTTCGGCTGGGCAATGGGGTGTGTGGGCATTTCGTTGTAGATGCGTATGAATATGCCGCCAATCTGCAGTTCATCCCTGAAAGAAAATGTTCACCAATCAATCAGCTGATACGAGATTTTCATTAGAAAGCTGCTCACTTGTGTGCATCGAACTCGAAGCCGGCAACCAGCTCGTAAACCTGTGCAATGTCCTCGTGCGTCTCCTTGGCGGATGCCGTGCGCTGCTGCTCGAGGAAATCCTTGAGCTGCGCACGCGTCCCATTGTCCCAGATGAGATAGGGATTCCGCGTGTTGGCCGTCAGCAGCTTGAGCACTTCGCTGTCCCGCGCACTGGCCAGCTGGTTGGCAATGTAGCGCGTCAGCAGGCGGTCCAGCACCTGCTTGATCAGCGTATTCTTCGGCTCGCCCGCGACCAGGTACTTCTCTTGAATGGGGCTCTGACGCGGCTGCTGATGGTCGCTGTCTGTGGGCGTGGAGCTGGACGTGTCGCTGCTGACGCTGGAGTCCTGTTTGGTTAGCACCGCCGGCTCCTTCTCCTTTTCCTTGCTGCCGGTAATCGCCAGTTGTTTGCTTTGCAGCGGATTGTGCGCGTTCTGTGTGTACGCCGAATTGGATGTGGATGATGGCTTGGGCTTGATGGCAGGCGCTGGTTTGCCGGCTGCTCCTGCCGACGCTCCCGCCGCCGCCGGCGAATTGGCCTCGCTGCCGGTGAGGGGCTTGTGGCGCAGTTCCATGCCGTAGCCGGCCAGAGCAATGCAGCCAAGAACAGCCATTTTGGCCAGATTATTGGCCAGCTGCTGCTGATTGGACTTGTCGCTAACGTCGACGCCGCTCTCGTCCAGCGTGTAGTCGTACTCGAACATGAACAACAGCAGCGACCAGAGCACCCCGTTCCGCGACAGATTGCACTGCAGATCGTAGTTGTTGGCCGCCAGGCTGGTCACCAGGCTGACGGAGAGCGTGTGCTTGAAGTAGACCACACGACAGACGTCCGAGAGCAGCTGCGGCAGCTGGATGATCTTCTGCTTGCACTTCTCAAAGTTGCAGGCGACCTCGAAACAGCGCGTCACGTTCGAGATAACCTGGTAGTGCAGCGAGTCCGGCTTAGAGTCGACGCCCAGTATGGAAACGCAGCGCGTGTAGGCCTCCAGCAGCGCCTCGATGCCCTCCTCGCGACGCAGCTCCTCGGCATTCAACGCCGAGCAGTGAACCGTGTGATAGCACAGCTCCGAGGCGGCGGTCAGCAGTTGCGCCTCCTTGGAGAACAGCTCATCGTCGCGCGTCTCCAGCCGTATGGTCTTGATGAGCTGTGGATAACCAGCGTACTTGTACGGACGCAGCACTGCCGGGCAAGTGGACGGTTAGGATTGGGCACCAATTTAAATAAAAATCTCTTTAAAACTCACCATCCGGATAGCGTTCGAAGAGAATGCTCTGGGTGCGCAGGATGAGCACAATGTTGTTGGGATCCGGACCGCCAGAGCTCCAGACAGACCGCGAGCAGAGGAACTCATAGGCCTGGTTGACCTTCTCAAAGATCTCACGACCGTTGGGATTCTTGTCCGGATGATACATCTGCGCCAGCTTGTAGTAGCTCTTGCGTATCATGGATTCGTCCGGCTTGGGTGTCTTGGTAAGATCGATGCCCAGATCCTGGTATGCCTGTTGTATGGTCATCTGCGGCGGCTTCTTCTCCACCTCCTTGCGCCAGGCGTCCAGCGTGTGCTTGAGCAGCTGCACCGGATCCGAGATTGGCCAGTTGGGGAACTTTTGCGTGTCGCACAAATGCCGCAGGTAGTAGATGTGGCAGAAGAGCTCGTTCTCCAGCTGCGGATAGCTGATCACGGGTATGGCCAGGTAGGGGTATCTGGCCATTGTGTGGCCACGCAGTCGGGGCGTGAAGTCCGCAATGTGCGCGGCAATCTTCTCGATGAGCAGGCGACGCATCTCCGAGCTCCAAATCACCTCGGGCGTATCGAATTCCCCGAGGAAGATCTCGGCAAACTTCTCGGCGCTGTAGTTCTCCAGGAAACAGACCATTGCCTCGGGCAGCAGCTGGCCCAGAATACTGCGATGCATAATGCCCGACTGCGATGTCTGCCAAATAAAGGAAAACAAGTAAGCAAAGATTTGCTGGCAACTCCGTGAACTCACCTCCTCGCTGCGGAAGCCCTGCTTCATGTGCGTCATCTTGAGGAAACGGGTGACGGGCAGAATGTTGCTGCCGGTGTACATGAGCATAAAGTAGAAGACGCCCGTCATATACACCTTGGGCATCTCGGGATTGTCCTCCATGATCTGGCAGAGCAGGGTGGCTACGCGTTCAAGCAGGCCCGGATCGTGGGTGAGGCACACCTGCACCACATGCGGCAGGCAAATAAATTCAGAGAGCTTCCGCGACAGCTTTGGGCCGGGTATGAGCACGGCCACGCCGTTCTGGGTGCGGCTCGGAAAGAAGCTGGTGCATTTAATCAGTATGTCGAGTATCTTGGAAGCCAGCTCCGTTTCGTCGTACAGCGGCGTGCCCTTTGCAATGAGGCACCACTTCAGCTGGGGTATCTGCTGCAGCGAACGCCAGCCATCCATGCCGATGGCCCAGCAGCGTGTCTTGGGCGTGACCTGGCCCTTCTGCCAGAGCTCCTTCAGCTCCGAATAGGTGATGGGACCCTGACGCTCCGCCTTCTGGCCATCCTTTTCGATGTTGTAGTACCAATCCTTCTCCTCGTAGGCAGTCATGTTGGGACCCGCCTCGATGACATTGGTTTTTGTGTTCAGCTGAGCGCGACCCTTGTGCAAGTGCGCCAATGTGATCAGATCAACAAGGCACTGCACATGATCGATCAGAGCACGGCAATTGGACTTTTCCAGCACCAGACAGGATATCAGATTAATCAAAGCATCGCGCATTGACGGAGAGAGACACTAAACGATCAGAAATTAATTATTGAAATTGTTAAGTTAATAAATGTATTCCATTTGCTTACGCGATCGCTCAGCTGCAGAATGTAGGACATGTCGCTGAACCTGCCAATCTCCTTGTGATAGCGTCTATATACCTTGGCCAGCGCCTGCAGTGAGAATACCGTCATCTGATCGTCATTGACGCGCTGGCGGCACAGCACTCGTCGATAGAGAGCATTAAAGAGCTCAATCCTGTACAGAAATAACTGGATTAGGTGATAACTTTATGTATGAGCAGAAATCTTACGGATCCTTGACCAGATTCTGGGGCCAATCATCCTTCTCGAGTATCAGGCGTATATAGTAGTCGCCAATTTTGATCTCATCCGCCAGGCATTGATAGCCCACCTCGAATTCCTGATAGTTCCAGGCCACAATCATCTGTCCAGCCAGATCGCGATCGTTCAGGAACTGGCGCAGCTCGTTCTCCAAGCACATGCGCAGCTCCTCTCGCGTCTAGGTATTAATTACTTATTTATTTAAATTGTTGGGGCATGTCAGAGTCCCTGCTCACCTTGTGATTCCATATCAAGTTGGGCAGACTGTGGTCTTTGGCAAAGTTGTAAAAGAAATAGGGCAAGTTGACAATGGCATCGGAGGTCTTTTTCTTCTGACGCCGATTGCGCAGCACCACTGGACGATTCTTGAGCGCCTGGGCGGCGCCATCCTGCTGCTCTATGAGGTTCATGCCCCAATGCTTGATGCCCTGCAAATGCTTTTCTATCACATTCTTGCGAGTCTTTTTGGAATGTTGAATTGCAAATTTGAGATTGTCGCGAAAGTTGAGTTTGTCCTCCTCCACGTCCGTCTCCGGCACGCTCTCCTCCGTTTCCAGAAATGTCAACAGGCCAGCGGGCTACAATTAGACAGCGTATAATTATTGGTTATCCGTTTGGTACTTCAAATAGCTTACGAATATTCGTTTGAACAGTTCCATGGCCTCTTCGCTGTCCGTCAGCCAGAGTCCGATGAGGTGCCGCGACAGCTGGCGATGCGTTATCAATGTGGGATCATTGGAGGGCGTGTAGAGTGCCACCAGCAGATGGCGACACAGCGCCGCTTCGTCCAAAGCGAGCGCCTGCATTTGCTGGGCCACGTGCAGCTCGCCCTCCTCGATGATGGCGCGCAGCACCAAACCGGCGCCTTTGACAATCGCCAGCGATGGATGCTGGAAGAGCTTGTACAGAAAGCGACCACGCTCGGCAACCAGCTCCAGCAGGATGTCAAACTGCTTGCCATCGGTGGTCTCGCTGTAAGGCACACACAACGCAAAGGTCATAAAGTCCAGCATGGCGGACAGCACCAGGGCACCACTTCCATGGCTCTGCGAAGAAATCATTTTATGATTCTAATCAAAATAACAATTTTTAATTAAACTATGCTTACCACATGCGTGGTCCACATGTTCAGCAATGTTTCCAGAAACGATTTCGATGACAATATGGAAGATTTGTTCAGCTGCTCCTGCTTGAGGTCATGATCCGTGTTCACCGAGTGCATCAAAGAATTGATCATGTCAATCGCCGAATAGGTGACGGCCAAATCCTTGCGACGCAACGAGGCCACAACTTTGGTGCCAATGATTTCACGAAATCTGCAAAACAAGCATTATAAATTAAAGAGAATTATTTGTGAGTAACCCCAACTCACCCTGGCAGATTTGTAAAGGCCGCATAGCCCACTTTGCTGGCCAGCAGACGCGTCAGCGCATGGAATATAGCCTCCAGCTCCGTGTTGCTCAGCTGCGCCGTCGGACTGTCCAGTTCCTTCTGTGCCAGAGCCTGCAGAGCGCTCAATATCATTTTCTCCTTGTTCTCCGCAAACAAACTCTGCAAAGAGTGCGCACAACTTTAACATTTTTGATCAGATTAATGAACTAGTTTGTAACCCACATCCTGTGTGACACTGTAATTGAGACCACTGTGCGGCACATTGGCGTTGAAACGCTCGAGGATCTCGTGGCGTCTGATTGGATTTTGAAAATTGTTGATCACCAGTCGCAACAGATTAGCCTCGGTCTCCTCGTCCACGGAGCTGTTCAGAGGCACATAGCGTTTGCCGCGCGGCGTATTCCCGATGCGTATGTGGACATCCTGATTGCCGCTGGAGCGCACCGCATCCAGCACAGTGGCCAGCAGCGAGTCGCGATCGTTGGTGCTGTAGCTACGCACAATACCGTTCTTGTACTCGATGCAGAAACGCTGCAGATTGTCCTTGTCGCGCACCAGCGCAAACACATCCGCCAGCGGGCGCAGCGTGCAGACGCTGTACGTTTGCGGATCGCGCTCCAGCAGCGTGACCTCAGTGAGGCAAAGTATGCGCTTGACCGGATCCGGATGCCGTGGCGTTATCTTTTGCACCGTGAACTCTGTCATCGAGGTCTGGAACTGATCACCGCTGTGGGGAGTATGTGTGTGTTAAGTGCCAGTCAGGATGAGATTTAAAAGCGACGCCACACTTGCCTGTATTTGCCAAAGCGCTGTCGCTCGAACTGCTCGAGCGTTATTTGACTTTTGAGTATTTTGGTTTCGATGCCGAGAAACTGCGAGGAGCGCTGAGCAATATTCTGGACGATCTCGTGGTGATTGAGCGCTTTGAACATGTGCAGGCGGCTGAAGCCGCCGTAAGCCATCACGATGCCATTATCATAGTCCGAGATGCCTGCTTAAAACGTGCGCATAAATGAAAAACCACAAAGATGAGTGCAAAAACCAAGCAGAGAAACGAGAACAGAAAAACAAAATAAAAACAAAGCGAACACGTATTAAATAACGAAACAAGACGAAAACACATTGGCACATTAGTTTAAGCGATGTTGAAGGCATAGCCAGGGATATTGAGGACTTTAAGCCTTGCTATAGGTACCTATTATTCCCTCAATGTCCTTATACATATAACTGGTCAACACATCGTTCGTCGTGGGATCCAACTGATCCAACGAGCAGGGGGTAACCTCCAGCACAGTGGGCAAGCTGATGCCCGACCAATGATATTTATATGCATTGAAACGCTGTGACAAAAAGAGAAAAGATCTTCGTTAAATATAAAAGAAAAAAACAGAAATGCGAATTGCTTACGAGAGCATTTTTGGGCTTGTCAGCAAATTCCCTGTAGTACTTCAATATGGAGCTGAGTATATCGTTGCGATATTCCGAGGAAAGTTTGATCGTGTCCAATTTCTTATCTTTCTTTATGGTGAGCACAAATTCATTGGGTATCTGCGGGCATTTAATTGATACAATATGCATGTGTCATTTATATATATCGTGTACTCACGTTTGTGGTTTTTGTGGGTGAGGCAGCTACGATATCCGAATAGGTCCACCGATTTGTTAAATCGAATCTGTCTGGATTGTAGGTGGAGATGCCGACAGTGCCAATGGAGAGGATGCGCTTATACTTGCCCTTCCATGAGTGCTTAGTCACAATGAAGCACTCTAGGTCCACGTTCTCCCGCGGCGGCAACATCGTCGAGGAGCAATTTAAACACTACGCAAGTATTGTTCACTAACTTTACGCCACTAGATAACAAAACTGCAAGACGAACGGAAAGCAATTGTTGGGAAGAATCATTGGTTACTTTTTGTACTAAAATCTAATTTACTGCTGATTAATCGACTGGCCAGGGCCTGGCGGTCTGACTTATCAGCTATAGCGGCAACACGACAACAAAGACCGAAAAGGGGAGTAAACGCTAACGACGACGTCGACAACGACGGCGACGAAGTGCTACGAATACGGTTCCAATCGGAGGCAGCGGCGTTGCTAATTAGCTTAAGTGGCTATCTGTTTGCAGTGCTTGTTCCCGCTGCTTACCTTAAACATTTACAACATTACACCTGCTTGCTCTAGAGTTTTACAATAACTGTTTATTGGTACTACTACTATTAAAGTTTTTAGATATTTGCAAATTTTGCATTTGCATTTTTTTTACAACAGCAGCTCAAGCAATGTGACCGTCGGCTGAAAACACTAAAAATGCCTCTATTTATGACTTAAATATACCAGGGCTGCAGCGAGCAACTAACAATAAACTAATGATGACTCATAATATAAAATTCATAACACACAAATATAACAAACAAACGGCAGGAAGAACTTTCTTTTTAAACAAGCAAATGGGACATTTTTTGTTTTCGTACCGTGCTTGGTATAAATTCTAATTTAAATGACTGTGGCTGAAGGAATGCCACTTATTTATTTGCTTATCGACCGCCTTTTTGTGCAGGGCTGCCAAAAACAAATGTTGACAAAGCGTAAGATATCGATTATACTACCATCATTACCAAGGCGCGCGTTTACTGTTTAAATATAATTTAAGCATTTGCGACACAATAGGGATTTAATTATAATTATTTTCTTCACTTTTACAGCTCGTAAATTAACTTAAGCCTTATTTATAGGTAGGCTGTTTACCTATTTTCCAAATAATAAAAACACACTTTTTGTCGACTTAACTACAATTAAAAAGTTTATTTGATTGCGTGCAGATATAAATGTTTTTCTGTTTTAATCTGTCTTGCATAAAACGTACTTTTATCTAAATGCAAATAAAGATGGCAGAGTTTTTATGTATTTATGTATGTATGTATTATAATATGTCTCTATGGGTGTGTATAAAAAATTCAAGATAAAAATCTCAGTAACAAAAGCAAAACAAACAAATAAAACAAGAGGACGACGATTCGTATTTTACACAAATGTATAATGATGCTGCATTATCTCAAACTGAGCTCTATTATATATATATATATGCATGTGTGTACGATAGAGTAATAAGATATTTGATGGGAAAAGCACTGCTCCCGTTCCAAGATGGAACAATATGTGGGTAGAGTGCTAGTAAATTTTATGGCCAGGTGTTGGCATACCTTAATTAGAGAATGAGTAAATAGTAAATGGTGAATGATGATCATGAGCATAATGAATATATGACGCTAAGTCTTAGACACACATTTTACAAAAGATCCTAAGCATAGATATCGTTATCTTTTATCAACAAACATGGAACAAATTTACTTAAAACATCGCTCGTGGACGCGCTCAGACTTTGGTGTATTCGTGTGTGTGAGTGTCTCAAAGTGTGTGTGTGTGTGCATGTGTGTGTCTGTGTGTAAGGCCCAATAGTTTATTAGAATGCTTCTTGGCCAGGTCAGCAGGAGCATTTGTTTTTGGCATCCGTGCTAGCATCTGTCGCACTGCCAAGATTGAATTTATCGCCATCGTTCCCATCGGCAGTTATCAGTTTGTCATTGATGAGTATCTGGGCAACACATAAACGAATATTAGATATATTTAGTTATATTCAATGTAATTATTCACTTACTTTATTCACCAAAGCACGCGCTGCTTCGTCAATGTTGATGTTCTCCTTGGCGGATGTCTCGAACCAGCCAGCGAACCCATTTTCCCGCACATACTCATCCATGCGCTCCGGCTGCGTGACAATGCCCTGTTTCTCCTGATCGCACTGAAATTGGGGAATATACATATATATAATAAATATAATTTTAAAAGAAAAAAAAACAATATTCAACAATTAAATCTTTTTTTGGTTCGGTTCGTAAACCTGGGTTTCCTGGGTTTTTTTATCGATTTCGGTTTTGATCAGATTACTTTTCACTCATTGAAATTGAGTTTAAAATCGATCACAAATTTTTCAGTACATCGCCATTTGACAATTAAGCACTTTTGCATAGTTAAAGAGCGAAAAACTCAACCCACCTTGTTGGCCAGCAGTATGCAGGGTATGGGACTGCCATCGGGCAGCTGAACCTTCGAGTCCAGGTCCTCCTTCCACTTGCTGACGCAGTCAAAGGTGCCGCTGCGCGTCACATCGAACACGATGAATGCGCCCACCGCCTCCTTGTAGTAGACGCGCGTCATATTCCCGAAGCGCTCCTGTCCGGCAATGTCCCACAGCTGGAGGCGCACTATCGTGTTGGCGTCCCAGTGGAGCACCTTCAGGGCGAAGTCAACGCCGATGGTGGCGCGATAGTTCTGGCTAAAGAACTGATGCACGTACCGCTTGATGAAGGACGTCTTTCCGGTGCCCAGTTCCCCGATGACTAGAATCTTGTACAGATGTTCGCGTTTCTCGCCGCTGGGCGCCATTATGGTCTGCAAATTGACAGAGATTTAATGTGAATAATAGCTGTCTGTCTAGTTGAATGACACATACACACACACACACACACCCACACATATGCATAAAGGGGGGAGGTCTAGCAATAGAAAAAACAAGCATTTTTGCGGCTTCTTCGCTGGCGGGTTGAATGCAGCCAACAGCAACTGAGATGGGATTGAGAGCGCCGACACCTTACCGGTTCCATTTCCTGATCCATGGTCAAATCACCAAAGGCCGGCATGGGCGCGCCCTCACCGCCCTCCTCGCCCTCCGACTGAGAGTTCTCGCTGGCCACCGACTGATACCGCAACGTCTCCCGCCTGCCCTCGATGCTGTCGTGATCGCTTAAAGCGAATTGCTCCTGCTGCTGTTGCTGCTTAAAGCTGAGCCGGCGCAGGCTCGAATCGCTCGGCTCCTCGTTGGAGCTGGGCTGCTGTGCGGCCGCAGCGGCCAAGGCCGCCTCGTAGGCGTCCGCTGCGGGACCGCGCACCGCGCTGCCAACGGCAAATCGCACCGCTGGCGCTTGTGTTCGTCCGGCGCTCTCCGCTAGGGAAACGGCGTCGGTTTGCTCCTCCACGTCGCTCAGGGGTGGCGCTGGTGGCGGCGGAAATGTGGGTGGCAGCGGCTCGGGGCTGTTGGGCGGCGACTCGAGCGCCTGTACGCTAATCGCTGGCGCGGCCGTTGTGCCGGTTCGATTCAGACGATGTCCGCGCTGTTGCTGCTCCCGCTCCTTGCGGCTAATCAACTTGCTGCTGCTGCTGCTGCTGGTGTTGCTGCTGCTCGACTTGCGCACTGCTCCGCTGACGCTGGCTAACTGAATGTTGGCACTCGCGCGGCTCGGCTTTGCGGGCGCTCGTTCGCGTGGCGGCGTGTCTCGCGTGCTCTCCGTGATAACGATTTTCTCCTCCGAGTGCGTTGCGGCTTTCAGCTTCTGCTTCTTCTTCAGCTGCGGCGGCGGCGGCTGCTGGGCGGTTGTCTCTTTGGACACCTTGGCCACAATTAGCTTAGTCGTTCGACTGCTGCTTGTCGTGTCTTTTGTTGTCGTTGTCAACGTTGTTGTAGTTGCTGCTGCTGCTGTTGCTGCTGTTGCTGTGCTGCTGTTGCTGCTGCTGTTGGTGTCAGGTAATCCGTTTCGCTTGCTGCGCTCTTGCTTTGACTTTTGCTTTTGCTGGCTTTGCCTTTGAGCAGCGTCTCGACTTTCTTGCCACTAATGGTTATTTGCAGCGTGCTGCTGCTGCCGCTGCTGGTTGGCTCTGCTTCTTTGGCCGCGTTCCGCTCCCTGCTGTGGCTGTTGCTGCTGGCGCTGTTCAGGCTGAGCTCATCGCTGGCCGCCAGGCTGTGCGGACGCACTTTCGCTTTGGGCTTGAGGCTGCCCAGCAGCAGGCGCCGTGTCAAACTGCGCTTTTTCTGTCCGGCGTCGTTGATCGCTGCCAGATCCTGCAGCTGCTCCGCGCTTCGGTGCTCTGGCTGGGACAGCTTTTTGCTCTTTGGCCTGGAGAGGCTGCGAAAGGCGGCGGAGAAGCGCGAACGTGTTTTGATCTTGGATGTTGATGGCGATTGATCCAGCTCCTGCTCCTGTTTCTGTTCATCAGCTGGCGCTTCTTCGGTCTCTTCTTTGGTTGCTTTGCTTTTACCCGTCGCGTTTTCAGCGTTTTGCATATTAAACGGGGCTTTCACAGGGAGAGAGAGGGGGGGAAATTGGGAAATCGAATGCGCCTTCAATTGAGATGTGGGGCTTCCATCTATTCGAGCAGTGGTCCTGCTGCACTCTTGACTCGCTGACACCTGGGATCGACAACCGCAACGAGCACTGAATAAACGCGAACTGAAATTCGCACTGCTGCCGCCTGCGTTTATATAAATTTGTGTAACGCCTAACATCCCCCCGCTGCCCCCCGCTACCTGCGCTGTGGTGAGCACCCAAAATGGTGTTACATTACAGTTACCCCACCCTACAGTGCCAGTGCCGCTTACCAACACTGTCCAGCACTGATGCTGGGCATGAGACGAGACTGAATGCGCCGGTCGACACTTGCGACAGCTGCTTATCAATCATTTTTGGGGGCACAAAGCTGCCCGTCTATTTGTTCGCTCTGATCTTGGCCAGTCGGGCATAATGGTCGCGCCTGTTTCACGTACTTGCTCCCAAATCCCATTCGGCTCAAGGTTCCATCGAGTTATTGATCACTGATCACCGATCAGTGGCAGTCAATTCAAGCGGGCCAAGCGAGCCGTGAGGGCCAACAAGAACAAGAATAAGCACAACTAACTGTTGTTGTTCCATAAGGCAACAACTAGTTAACCTGGCCAAAAACGCATTGAGGCAGCAAAAATTTACATGACACGCACTTCGCGGGCTTCCTTTTCGAGCTGAGGATTTGTCAAAGAGTCGCTCAAGAATCTCAATTGCTGGGTGGGTGGTTGGGTGGTTGGGTGGTTAGGTGGTTGAGTGGTTGAGTTTCTGTTCCGCGCACATGTATATAGAATTACGTTTATTACAAAACGTGGTAAGCCACAATAAAGACATATCGCGTATATACAATTACACACATATGGGAACATGACATAGTCTCAGTCTCTTTCACTCTCTCTCTCACTCTTTCTCTCTCTTTGATGCGGAAGAGGAATCCGCATGATGTCATGTCAAATCTCACGTAAACCAACGCTGCTTCGCTCAATTTGGAGCAGTCTAAATATAATCGGATTCCATATCATTATCACATCTATGCCTGCACTTGTTAGTATTATACACACCTTGCGGTTCTCATATCTTCTCTCTTTATCTGGCTTTATAAATGAGTACAGTTTGTGTTTGACAGCTTCCTCATTAAACGCCAAATGCACGGAAAACTGAAACACTTTTACCTGTGCATCCCATTTCCATAATCAGGGCGAAACGTGCTCCAATTTGGAAAACTTCTTTTGCATAACTCAACTGAAGGAGTTGAGACGGGAACCAGAATAGAAAAAAATTCAGCTTCCTTTTTTGTAATCGTGTTAAATAGATTTTAGGATTGACAAAACCACTTTATCAAACTGTTTTCAAGAAGTTGGATAGAAACTAGACAGACAGAGAAAGAGGAGAGAAAGAGAGAGGAGAGAGAGAAAGAGGAGAGAGAGAGGAGAGAGAGAAAGAGGAGAGAGAGAGAAAGAGGAGAGAGAGAGCAAGAGGAGAGAGAGAGAGAGAGAGAGAGAGAGAGAGAGAGAGAGAGTGAGAGGAAGAGGAGAGAGAGAAAGAGGAGAGAACAAGAGGAGAGAGAGAGAGAGAGAGAGAGAAAGAGGAGAGAGAGAGAGAGAAAGAGGAGAGAGCAAGAGGAGAGAGAGAGAGAAAGAGGAGAGAGCAAGAGGAGAGAGAGAGAGAGAAAGAGGAGAGAGCAAGAGGAGAGAGAGAAAGAGGAGAGAGAGAAAGAGGAGAGAGAGAAAGAGGAGAGAGAGAAAGAGGAGAGAGAGAGAGAAAGAGGAGAGAGAGAGAGAGAAGGAGGAGAGAGAGAGAGAGAGAAAGAGCAAGAGGAGAGTGAGAGAAATAGGAGAGAGAGAGAGAAAAAGGAGAGAAAGAGGAGAGGCGAGAAGAGGAGAGAAGAGGGGAGGAGAGGAGAGGAGATAAAAAGAAATAAATACACTTGACTAAAACACACCAAAATGTGCAAGCCTTATTTGAATTCATGAAAATCGAGGAGGAAGGCACTTTGGCTAAATTTAAAAAAAACCGTCTTTTATTTGTAGGAAATATTTGTACCACTACCTACTGCAATAATTTAGATGCTATTTCTAGGTAAACATCACAGCAATTTATAGTTTTAGATATACTCTAAAGTAAACTGATAAGATTTCGAGTAAATATTAAGATTTAAATGTGTTTCATATATTTTCGCCAGTTACTTTTGAGATTAGCTTTAGGGTCACTTCAAGTGCCCAGGTTTCATTAAATGTTTACGCGTTTACATAACCCCTTTCTGCGCTTTGGGCAACTATTTACTCTTTAAACAGTTTTGAAGGAAGTTCGCCAGACACCTGCTGTTTCGGCCTTAAACTGAACCATTTTTACGACCGCAGGCCGTAAAAGCGAAAGCATTTGAAATTCATTTTCAACTAAGCAGAAATTCTTTTGTGCCGGAAATGTTTGCACGCAATCGACAGAGTGGCGAAAGGGGCGGGTTGAACTCCGGGCGGGGGGCAGCAGGGGATAAATGGGCATGTGAAGCATTTCGCTTAAGCGCTGCAATTACCAGCGACCCCATTCCAAACAAAAGCCACGAGGATACGCTTGGCGTCGATGTGAAAAGCCCTCTCAGCGAAACATGGTATTAGATATTGTGGCAAAGAGGTCGACAAACGAATTTAAGCCATTTGTTGTTTGTCAAATTTCTGGCAAATCACAAGAATAGCTCCACGTGCCCGGAAAATGCAACCCACACGCTTATTTTTTGGCATCTTTGTTTGCATGCTGCACGGCAGGCACGTTGGGCGTTAGAACGTAATCATAGTGGGCGTGGCTGTGCAACTTGAAATGTGGGCGTTCAGATGGTGGCTTGCCCCCAATAAGAAATATTTTCCAACCGAGTTTATTTTTCTGACACGTGGCCCACGAAGGTATGCAACACTTTTCTGTTCGTGGAAAAAATATGCAATGCTTATGGAAGCAGTTCCACAGTTCTGGGAAAATTCGCCGTTATTTCGCTTTTTATTAAAAAAATACACAAAAATTAAGCTACTTTTTTTAAACAAATATATATTTAAATTGTATGCGATTACAGCCCGCAATGAAAGCCGAAGTAAATATGCAAATCTCTTTGAAATTTCAGAAATATATTATATATATTATATTATATTTCAGAAGTAAATATGCAAATCTCTTTGAAATTTCAGAAATATTTTGAATTTCCATTTCAAAAAAGTTACACTTAAAAAAAAATTTGCGCGCAGTCGATTTATAAATATTAATGCCATACATTATTATAGCATGAATGAGATTTTCACAGCTGCAAATATCTATCTGTACCTGTATCTGTACTGTATCTGTATCTGTGAGATACTTTACAAACGTGACCTTGCCCGTTGCTGGCAATATCTGCGCACGCGATAGATAATAAATTTAAGAGATATTATATATAATACATACATATGTATATCTAACCAAGTTGCGGCTGCAATTTGGCGTGCAACGGATTTCAATGGGTTCGCATCGCAGCTGATTGTCATTGTTATCAGTTGCAACAACCGCAACAACAACAACAACAGGCAGCTTCAAAGTGCATCGGCTGAGGCTGGAAACGATGCACAAAGTGCACGGATGCCATATACTAATTGTATTTATAGAGATTCTCTATTCCTGACGATTACTCAAAAAAATTTGTGCACGCGTCGCATATTCAATACTCGGCTATCGTTATCGATATCTTATCTGTGTGCTCGATGTCGACTCATTTTTTTGTCATTGTATCAAACCAAAGAAAAAATTCCTCACTGATTAGATTGTTTTTAAGCCTGAAACACAGCAAAAATGCAGTGGGAAATCAAATTCTGTGTGATGATTCACCTAAATTGACAACAATTTTAGCTGTTAGTTTTTAATTAGTCTTTAATTAAGGCATGTCGCATAGAGCAAGAGTGGGGGGAGGAGTGTCTCTTTCTACGCCCACGCTCACTTTCGCTTTGCGTACAATAATTGACCCTAAAACGTGACGTGAAGCGTTGTGAAAACGGTAGCAAAAGTGGCCGCTGACCAAGTTAGTTAAACCACGGCAAAAGATATTGTTTAAATTAAAAACAAAAAAAAACCGCATTTTAATGTTTTCATATTTTTAATAAACTTGCAGAAGGAAAGTTTTTTTTCATTTAATTTGTTTTTATTGCTTGAAAATTTGAAATGGAATAGTTTTCAGTGTAGCAAAAGTGGCAATGTTGGGCGCTGCCCAAGTTAGTTCCCATAAGACAAAGCATATATCTAACTAGCAATCGTTTAAGTATTGCCCGGACACACCCACACACACACAGTCAATTGGGCGAGCACCCAACCTCGACCAGCATGTCTATATATATATATGTTATATACATATATATAATATCGCGTATCGAGAGTGAAATTCCATTGCCCATAACACGTGCCTCGGCCTCTAAACAATGGCATTTGTGGCAAACCCCCTCTGTATATCTGCCCCATCACTTCCCCTCTCACCCCCTCGCTGGGCATCCGAATATCTGGTTTGTATCGATGTGTTTATTTGGTCTCAAATGAGCCAACAATTTAGATTTCATTTCCCCCCTCCCCCCGTTAAGAGTGTGGAAATCGTTGTGACATAAGCCTCAAATGTTTTCCATTTGCTTTTGCGCTACTTGTTTATAGACTGAACATACCTAACATGATCTTGAAAATTAAAAATAAATAGTTGACGGCGTGCCGAATTCCAAATACCCTTGCAGACAAGTTGTCTATGAATGTGTTGCTAAATGTGTAATAAAACTATAATGCCCATCGGAAGCGCATTAAAACACCAGCAAAATATATTCCCCTATTTAGAATTTTAAGCGTCGACTTTTCCCAGCATTTAATTGCAAATACTTTTGAGCACCCGAGAAATTGCATTTTATTTGCAGCTGTTCCATTTCAAATTTTCAATTTCCATTTCCAGTTGCTGAGCTTTATAGACCTTTTCAGGTTTTTGCCAAGTTAACTGCGATTTAAGTTTATTGATTGAATAACAATTCAAGGGAGCTTTAAATTTATGCAATAACAATGAACAACAACAATTAATTGTCACGGGGCCAAAAACATTGTTATATTTATTTATATATGCACGAAACTGATATACCTTCTTCTTTGGGTGCAGGGTATAGGTAAATACAAGCTACAAGCGTTTTATTGCAAAACTTGGATGAAGCGAGTAATTTTTATGTATTTTGTTTTGGCTGGTTACTCTGGGCTTTAAGCCATATTAACATAAGGGCTGCTTATCTATTATATAGATCATTAGTCCAAAGACTTTTTCACTCCTTAAGTTTTACAACAGTATTTTACTTAACTTTACTTACCCCATTATATAGATAACCGTTATTCCGATTGATATCCATGTTGTTGATGCGTGCCGCAGGCATCTCCGCTGTGCCGAGCGCCTCAACGGCGCTCCGATCGATTTGTGGCTTCCGCTCCGCGTACGCCGGCGTCGCGCTGCGCAGCGAGTATTGGGAGAAGCTCAGCGGCGTTTGCTTATCTTCCGATTGGAGTGCGTCTCCTTCGAATTGGAGTGGCGGCGGCTGCTGTTGTTGGACCGATTGGCGGCGTGCGAGTATGGGCGACTCTTTGGCGCTTAGCGTTCCCAGGGAGACGGCACTCGACGGCTGATGTTTGTGCTCGACGGGCCACGTGTCCTGCCTGCTGACGGTGTGACCGAGATAGCAACGGACGCAGGAACAGCTGCTGCTGCTGGTGTTGTTTTCGCTTTCGCTGAGATAACTCTGTGACTTGGACTTGGATTTGGCCGCGGGCGTGACGATGCTGAGCTCTGTCAGGGAGTCGCAGAGGTTGCGGCGTCCTGATGAGGAGGAGACAACGCTGCAGCGTATAACGCCGGTTGCCATGCAGTGGCGTAGTGGTAGGGGGTGCGTGTTATCGCTCTTTAGACTTTGACAAAATGCTGCTGTTGTTGTTTTATCGCACAGTCCCCTCTTGTCTCTGTTTGTACGCTCCAGTCAAGGTCATTCGCACGCGCTTTATCTATAAACGCACACACACTTGTCTCTCTCTCTCTCTTTCTTTTTGTTTGGTTTAACTTGTGTTATTTTCGTTTATATTCGTATTACTCCACACTGCGTACTGCTGTGAACTCTAACGGCATGTTAGAGCAACATGTGGTTGTCGAAAAAAGTTCTATTGCTTTCTCTCTTAGTCTCTTCACTTTGTTTGAACGGTAATTAAAGCGCCTGCACTTGAACTTTTTTCGCTGTTGGCGCGCAATTATCAAAATTGCATTTATTTTTAATGCAAATTTTGTTGAGCAAAGGTTATCTCTCTTTTGTCTTTTTGACGGCACTTGGGGGGTTTGATGAACTCGCTTTGCGGCTGCAGTTGCTGCACTTTTGACCAGCGCCAAATATCAGCTAAAGTAAACAATTGTAAACTGGTTTCTGTTCGAGAAATGGAGCATTAAATTATGCGACAGGCACTAAACATTCACAAAGGTTGCATAAGCCTTTATTGTTGTTTTAATTGTTTACGCAGTTGTTTGTATATTTATTGGCTCCTTGGCGTTAAGTTCATATCATATCACATAAATTAAATTCACACACGTACGAAAGAGACACGCAAAGACGTTCGCTTTACTTTACACAGCAAAAACAGAAATCAAGCGCAGCACGTCCGTACGCCGTTGCGTTCAATTGTGAACTGAGCGAAAAAGCTTTGACACAGACGAAACGGTTGGCAGAGTACGCGAAACGGTTATGTTAATAACCGTATGGCAGAAGCGCGCCATTTGCCGCTTTTTGGTACTCATTTGAATTTAATGTTTGAAAATATGAAATATATGAAATTAAATATCGTTAAAAAACGAGGGTAGCCAGCACTTAACAAATTTAGAGCCTTTATTAAAAGCTTATTAAAAACATTTAAGGCATTGTGATGTTAATAACATTTTTTAATTGTATAAAACTATAGTTTACTTTCTTTAGGTATATACTCAGCATTTTTTTTCTAAATTTACCTAATTATTTAATTCAATGCAGCTGCATAGGAATATTGTTGCCCTTAGAGTAATAAAGCTATATATTACAGAAGACTCTACTTACTTATTCAGTTATATAGCACACAGCAAACAATAATCGAGGTGTTTTTAGTAATCAAAATGAAACTTAAAACTAAAATATAGATATAACAGTAATCACTTAGGGGCGGAGCCAATGATCAACAATGATTCGCCTGACTAAATTATAGTTGTGCACATATTTTGGTATTGCTAGTGGAAGAATTAAGAAAACAGCCCAGTTTCAGCCTCAGTTAGCAATTTTTGCATTTTCCTGCTTCTCCAGCAGTCGTTTTGAGCGGGCCAGCATGAAATGGGATACATTCTCGTACACCAGGAACGTGATCATGCAAGCGGGCACCACGCGGATCAGGTTCGCCTTGAGACCCTTGTAGAAGCCCACTTTGCCCTCGTACCTGCAATGAGAACAAAGCAAGCGTAGAGGATAAGTTAGTGTAGCCAAGGATCTTAACTTACGTACAATGCCTGTTTCAGTTTAGCAAAGAGATTCTGCACAATTAGGGGGCACTATATACAAATACTACTTACTATAGCGCAGGTCGAGTTGTTCGGGCTGAAGGCGAAATGAAAGAGAAACACTCGTGTTGAGTACTTGGAAACGCTTATTCGGTTTCTTGGCATTTTAATGTGTAGATTTTTAGAGTTCTTTAGCTACTCTTCTTTTGTTTTGTGTTTTATGTTTTCTTTCCTTTAAAGTTTTGTTTCACATTTTAAATGTTAGATTAAATGTCAAGGTTATTTCCTTTTTAAGTTTATAAAAATTATGAAGAATCTTTTTGCCAAAAAGAAAAATGAAGTTTGCCTAACTAGAACATATTTACAATGCGATTATTCAAATAAATAATTTAACTTAACTATGAACTAAAGTTGTGCAAATTGTTGAAATTAAATTTCATTGTGAAGAGCACAAAAATTGATTACTTTCAAAGTTTCTTCGAAATTATTTAGTATACATTCTGCAATTGCAATTAAATTCTAACTATGGAATTAACTTAGAACTAAATGTGCATATAACTAGAACTTAAATCGAAAATTAAACGAAATCAAATTTATAATAATACAAAATATGATCCGCTTTGTCATTTTCCGCTGCTGCACACACCCGCACAAACTTCAGATAGATTCAGTATATATCTATAACATATATATGGTATCATTATAGTGTTTGAATTCAGTTTCAACTGGTGTTCGACTGCTGCTGATGTTGCTGTTGTTGTTGCTGAAGATTCTAATGTCTAGGTTAACTAGTTAATACTCTAACGCTTAGCTGGTCAGCTTTTCCCAAATGAGCATAACCATGCAAATGTTGGGCGTGACATGGACCAAGTACGGCACGAGTCCCTTATAGAAACCGCGCATGCGTTCGTACCTCCAAGTCTGTTTAATGCAGTCCCAGGAGCCGCTGTACCGATGATGATGATCCTGCAGACGGGCGCGCACAACTTGATACGGGTAAGTGGCCGCGGCGGCAATCAGCTTCGAAATGGCCGCAAATGCCAGATATTCACTGGTGGCCTGTGTGGGCGTAAGAAAAAGTGGGCAAAATTTAGTCAAATGTCGAGCTGGGCCATTGTACGGCTGCCAAATGGCGCGGGCATCATATGCATATATATAATTATTTACACATATATCAGATATACTGTATCCATATGGCAACAGACGCCACGCGCGATTTGTCATGTGATGTTATTTTATGAATTTGTGTTTTGTATTTTATATACACACCAGTTTTGTGTCGATGGGCAGTTTGCGGTATTCGTTGTAGGCGTTCTTCATCTCCTCGTACGTCATGAACTGTATGGCGCCATGAGAGACGCCCAGCATGCCGGGCACAAAGCCCCTGTAGAGGCCGCGCACACCCTCCGATTTGTAGATCTCGGCCAGGGCGTGCACCATGCCGCGGTACTCGGAGCTGCTCGCCGAATCGCACTGCAGGCAGAGTCGCGTCTTGACCACCCAAATGGGATTCGTTAGCAGCAGCGTGAGGGCGCCCGACTCCGCTGCGGCCAGCATGTGCATGGCGGGACCCAGGGGCATGGTCGTATTACCGCCCTGAATGAATGTCTTGATGGTGTTGTAGCTGGGAGAAAAAAGCGGGTTAGTCAAGTTCATAGGACAAAGGCGCACTCAAGTACTTACAACATGAAGTAGAGACCCCACGAGGAGCCGGAGCCCCAGACATTGGGTGTGACGCCCTTGTAGAGGCCACGGAAACCCTCCTGCCGGAAAATGGTGGTGAAAGCGCTGCCCAATCCGCGGTACTGCGGCACCGTCGCCGTGCGTCCATCGTTCACTGAAAACGGCAAAAATCAAACAAAGCTCGTAAATGATAAATTTTTATGCCCTATTTACTTAGCCGTCTAGACGTTAGCCTTGAGAACAAAGCTAAATAAAAGTAAACATTTATCTGAATATCAAATATAACCGGTTTTGCCTGTGCAAAGTATTTATATGATAAAATAGTTTGAAACCAATTAAATAAAAATAAAATAAAAAGATTGGTTCTAACCAAAAATAATTTATTCAACCGACTGATTATATGAATGCTATATGATATAGAGGTGCGAACTGGCCGATTGCCTGAAAAAATCATGCAGTTTTCAAACCCAAAAGTTAAGGCAGTGCATTGAATATGAATCTATATATATATATATGTATGTGTATATGTATATACAGATATATATATATATATATATATATATATATATATATATATATATATATATATATATATGGGTTAATTCAAGTGATTCAGGCCACAGCTGGTTTGATTTTGGCAATGCTTTTTAAGGGACTGTACGCCAGTTCAGTTATTGTTGTTGCCGTTGTTGAATTTTGGGGACATGGCTAATGGCCGGCATAACAACAATAGCAGCTAACAAGAGCAACAACAAGTTGTTGTTTTCGCGGCCAACAGAGATAGCGCTAATTGGTCGCGGCGGATGCGATAAGAGCCGAATGGAAACAGGCTCTTTCTGCTGCTCGTGCGGGCATTAGCATTCCAATTCTCGACTATAACTGTGTCTATATTTACTTTCATATATATATGAGTATATATATATAGCAGAAAAACAAAAAATGTTAATAACAATTGCTGACGCTCGACAGGTATCATCTGATCTGTCCTGACAACAGCGCTAAATAAAATTCTAAAAAATGGGGGCTCGTCGCGTTAGCTAACTAAAAATCGGAGCTCTATTTATAGAAGGTGCACAGCTTTCGCTAGTTACCGCTGGTTAACCTTGAGCTCAACTCGTTTGCCAAACAATCCTGTTTAAAAATTTAATTGTACGACAACAAAAACGAAAAAGGAAATACAAATTATGATTTGATAATAAATTTTGCTAATAATGTTGGCTAATTACTGCGATATTTTTGTGCAAACAGAAAGTACTTATATATATATATATTTGTATATATAAACAACAGCTGATGTTGAACTCAGTTTCGGGCACACGAATTCTCAGCGATAAAAACAAGTCTCAGACAGCTGCGCACTTGGCAACAGCCAAAGTTTTGCACTGCCAACCAGTTTATTGACACACACACACACACACACATAGCAAGATATATCTGTATGTACGTATGTATCTCTGCATTTGTGTGTGGCATAAACTGACAGTTTCCGTTAAAAGAGCGTTCGTTGTACAGTCACACGTTGGTCACGTGATGCCGTTGAACGCAGCAAAACAAGAGCGACTGCCCGGCCAGCTAGATACCCTGCAGCTATAATAAAAGCAATGTCATGCCGCCAAAGTCAATTCAAATTCTTTCTTCGATAGTTATTGATAAGATTTGTCAGTTTGTAGTTGCCTACAAAATGACTACAGGGTATACATTAGATAAACAAGTTTGCGCCACGCGCGTATTCGTTGCTATCGTCAGCACACAAAACCCCCGCCACATGCGTCATACACACGTATATACACACGTACATATCTATATAGATATGGCTATATAGATATCGTTTATGCGCTTGTGTGCAAATTTTGAGCAATAGATGCCGTAAGCACACGCTTTTGCCCGTTGGGTCAGGGCCTGTTTTCTTTTGGCCATATTTTCGCATAAACAGCTTAATTTGTTGTTATTGTTAAGATTCTCGTCCGTTTACAATGCATTTAAGCCAGGCTCGTAAATGTTTACCCTTTAAATTTGCGTTTTTTTATTTTGATTAAAACTTACTAGAAAGTGCAAAACAAAAGAAAACCTGTTGTTGTTATTATTGTTTATGTTATTGAAAAATCGGAATATACGGAAATAATAAACACACAGTCTAAACAAGGACAACTATTAAAGCTGACATAAGTATTTGCGCAATATTAAAAGGCAATAGCTTTGTACTGAGTCATGGGAATAAAAAAAGTATATATATTAATGAGTGCTAAACAGTTCATATCGAACTGAACTCAATAAAACCATTGCAAGAAATAAAACGATTTGCCAACCATTTTTAAGGAGGCCTGGCTTCTTTTCTAGTTGTTTCTACAGCGTTCAGATGAAGATAATGCTTATCATGCCAGCGCGACGATAGGCCGAAAATCTAGCATAATCGGTCATCAAAATCTTTTGGACTTTGTTTTTTGCCAACTGTCAACACGTCAATAAATAAACGTCAAATGCATAAAAACAAACAACAACAGGGTCAATAACTAACTTCATTTATCCACGTGCTGCTAGTTGTTTATTTGTTTATGGTACAAAAATTCCAGACTAGTTATTGCGCCTGCAATTTTCCACCCGCCAAGATTTCCGTGGAAATTTTTGCAATGCAACGGAAAGTCAGAATGCACGATAAGAATTGAGTAACAATGTAATCAAATGCAGTGCTGTCAGTTTTTTAAACGCAAAAAAGCTAAATAAGTGAATGGAAAAGGTTAAATTGTTTACAAACTAATATAAAAAAAGTGACAATTGTTATACTAAAAATTGAACAACGTCTTATTTTATATGCAGTTTTTTAAATGCCAATTCTTATTTAACTGTAATTGCAATTTTAAGAAAGGTCTAAATTCAAACTTTTAAGCTAGCTAGAAAACCGATTGTTTGCTGTTTTAATATTGTAGCTTTTTATAGCTATAAAATTCTAGGCTTAACAGAGAAAAAAGCGCAAAGTGGACAACACTGGTCGTGTGCAACGCGGACAAACGCAATCTACAGCCGCCGGCTGCTCTCTGGGTCAATCACGTGACAGACGCAGCCAGCAGGGCGAACCTCAGGCAACAGGGTGATCTGCTGATCTGCACTGCAATAGTTATTTTTAAGTTTACACTCACCGGCAAAGCGAATTTTGATGAGATCCAAGGGATGCAGGATTAGCGTGGATGCAACGCCGCCCGATACGCCGGCGACGAGATGCTCGTATTTGACATGGGCGAATACGTTGAATTTTGTGGGGCTGCTGGGAGCTGCGTTCGAATTCATATTTGTTGATATTTTGTTTCTGTTGTGTGCGCTTGCTTCGCAAGTCGTATTATTGATATCTCTTTCTGTTGCGCGTAATTATATCTATGTATAATTATATATGTATCTATGTATTGTATTATTTACAATCTTTGGCCTACAGCTTCCTTCGATCTATGCGGAAAATCAGAGAAACTCGTTGCACATGGCCGCAATTTGGTTCGCTGCTGCTGAATTTGTCTTGTTGCTAGGCGCTGAATTTACTTTTTGCCCGTCGCTGCTCCTACTGTTGTTGCTGCTGCTGCGAATACTTGAACATTTCTGCCTTTGTTTTGTTGCCGAGCACATATTTTCTCTATTTGGCAAATCGACTGTATAGTTTTTTTCCTCTTTTTTACTTTACTTTTTCTTAGTTACTCTGCAGCTGCTTCAGCCTCGCATTGGCTGATGAAATGTATTTCAATCTGAAGTGACGAATGAGACTGCTTCGTTTTCTTTTTCGTTTTCGTTTTCGTTCAACGATTATTTTGTGAAAATGACTTTGTACTCTGCCATTCGTTTATGTAATGTACTCTGCATTTCTCTTGCTGCCACAATTAGACGCTGCTTGGCTGTATTATTTCACTATTCCAAAATACACGTGAATCTGATTAAATAATGCTGGATTCTACTACAATTTTTTTTTCTTTGCTTTTTGAATGCGCGTGCACAGTTTAGTCGCTGGCTTGCTAGCACGCCTTTGGTTAACGGAACGACGAAGAAAACACGAATGAATCGCTCAACTGCCGATGTTGGGCTTTTGTAGTGCTTAACTAAACGACAAAAAAACGAGTCTTGAATTCTATCGATACATCGATAGATTGGCGTTGTCGTTTTAGGCGAATGACACGGGCGAGGGCTGCTTACTAAGTAGCTCACTAATTTATATACATATTCAATTTTACTCATATATTTTATAACAACTTAATATTTAATAATTGGCTATTCAAGCCATCGTTGCTCAAAACTAACTGAGTTCATGCTTACAGTATTTCAGAAATTGAATTATTTTGGAAAGCCATACTTGATCGCACACGTATGCCGTGCTGATTGTAGGTGTGCCTTGTAGATGGACTTCCTTGCAAAGGACTTGGTGCAGTGCTGGCACTGGAATGCCCTCCAGCCCGTATGGGTTTGTATGTGCGTCGTGAGGTGCGCACTCTGAATGAAGGCCTTCGAGCAGTGAGGGCAGCGATACGGACGTTCTCCGGTGTGGATGCGTAGATGTTTCGTCAACGAGCAGTTGCGCAGGAAACCCTTTGGACAGTGCGGACACTGATGGGGGCGATGACTGGAGTGAATGAGCATGTGGCGAGCATGATTCGACTTGTCAGCAAAGCTCTTCTGGCAGTGATGACAGGTGAAGGGGCGCTCGTTTGTGTGTCCTCGGACGTGGGCCGTGTAGATTGATTTGTGTGCAAAGCTAAGCGGGCAGTGGGCGCACTTGTAGGGCAGCTTTCCGGTGTGAATCTGTAAATGAATCTCCAGTTCGTTGGCGCGCTCAAAAGAACGGGAACAGTGGGTGCAGGCGTGAAGGGATCGAGGCTTAATCTTCACTTGGACGCTGTGAAAATTATTTGTATAAGTATCTATTTGAAACTGTACTTGTTTTTAGTTTACTACTTTGCTAACAACAGTTCCTTTCGCTTGATTTTGATCTTGCCAACCGTTGTCTCGTTTTGGCGCTCTCTGGACTCTACTTTTATGGGTCCGATGTCCAGTTCGCCGCAGACAGTTTCTAGTAAAGACTCGTGCCTGCACCACACAAATTCCTCATCTACATCCGGCTCCTGTTTAATACAAACTGCATCCATCAAGTAGCATTAATTAAGAGTATTTTATTGACAGATGTATTTTGTTTACTTAAAACGCGGCGAATTACGGTCAGCTGTGAAGTGTCGACGTCTCATGTGAATGGTATGTTCATTAAGTACCAATTAATGGTAGTTGTTTATCGATTCATTTAATATCCGAATTTAAAAGTGTGACCACTTGCACCGATTTTAAACCGCTCTTAATTAAAGTTATGAAACTTGCTTATTTGTATAAAGTTTATTCCGTATCAAATTGTACATTTATACAGAGAATTTGTTGGTATTTATAGTCAGCACTTTTACATTATGTTGCTCGATTGTTACACAATCGTAAAATGATACAATATCGACAATATTTTGAAAATGGTTCGTTGGTTTTCTTTCATTTATTATTACAAAATACAACTTATTATTAGTTAGAACGAGAAAAATATTTTATGAAAGCGGCGGCGGCGGTACAGGACACAGGTTAAACAAATTTGTGAATGCCTAATTGTTACAAAAGCTATTGTCATGAATATATATTGCCTCAATTGGGTAACTAGTTAAGTATATGTAAATATTTATATTTATATATATATATGCATGTATATGTATAGAAAAAGTATGTAAATTGGTAGGAAATAGCATTTCTTTAAGATGATTGCAATTTAGTCTATACTTTGATTTTTGTTAAATTTACAACAATTTCACACTTGCGATACAAAAACACAGCTCGAAAAGCCGATTTAATTTTGGGCGCAATTTTTAGGTAGTTCGTTAGGTTTACTATTTTTAGTTTAATTTCTTCTTATTTTTTGGCAGGATATTGTATGTGTATGTGTGTGTTTGTGTATGTTATATGGGTTTTGATTGCGGTTTTTATTATGTTTATCTTCTATTACGCTCAACTCATTTCGCTCGTAAAAAGACCTAATATTAAATTATATAAAATAAATAATCGAAATTATAATCATAGACGACGACAACTCTCAATTAGCGTGTACAAAATATAAACATTATTTTCCCGAAGAGAAATTCAAACGATAACGACGAGCTTCTACAAGCGGTTTCCTCTCTTTCTCCCTTTATCTCTCTCTCTCTTTCGCTTCTTATCTCTCAATTATCTGTTGATCTTCTTCCTCTCTTTTCCTGCACTCTCTCCTACTATCATCTGTCCGCAATTTTCCTCTAATCATCATCGTGTGCGTTTTCCGCCGTTTTTGCGGACGTGGATGCGGACGCAGCATGATCATTGGCACTTTCGCTGGCGTGGCTGCTTTCCGCTGCCGCCGATGTCGCCGCGGCCTGTCCGCTGCCGTTTTTATTGCTGTTGCGCGCATCCGTTTCCTCGGCGGCGGCATTTACCTTGGCCTCCAAGGCGCGTATGCGATTCTCCTGCTTCACAATAATCGCCTTCAGCTTGCGTATCTCATCCAGGATATTGCGATGATCCTTTTCCTGCATGCAAAAAATTCAATTTGATTAATATAATATTGTTTTTACTACTTTAATGGGCTTACCGAGAATGTCGCTGCAGGCGCGCCGCCATCGTTGGATTCATTGTTGTTCGCGGATGAATGATTGCCACCGGATCCGACTCCGCTTCCGCCTCGCAGTGCGTTCGGCTTGTTCAGTATGTTCTCCTTCTTGCTGACGGAGAGCGTATTGTTGCCCGACGAGGAGACATAGCCGCCCTGTACAATGGAGACGCGATCCTGATTAGGCTTTTTAGAATAACTGTTCTTTTGGATCACAACAAAGAACAAAGAACACAACAACAAGCGCCACGCAGCGTGCGTGTTAGGGCGTATGTAAGCCGTGAATAGGTGCGTCTGTGTGTGTGTGTGTTGTGTGTGTGGTGTGTGTGTGTGTGTGCTAGTTTGAATGCAATTAGTGCGTACAGACTCTGGGTGGGTGTGCGTGTTGGCTGAGGATTTGGCGTTGGCTTTGGCAAGCAGACGAGACGAGACGAGACATAAACGTAGATAAAGCTGAGAAAAGGGGGGCAAGACAGAAGCGGCAAGCAACAGAAATCTTTTTATACCCGTGCATGGAAGACGTCTCTCAACCTATACAGATATATACATATATATATGCTCTCTCCAGATATTGATACTTTTTCTAGCAGATACTATTTGTGAACATTGCAATCGGACAGAAAAAATTCGTGTATGAAAAACTCGTAATTCCGATATATCGGCAAATTCTGATCAACATCGAATTACTATATAATCTAGTTTATATTATTACTAATTCCATCTTCCATCTGTTTGCAAGGGTATTCAAGCTTCGGAGTCCGAAGCGAATTATTTGATTCATTTTAGGTAGCCACGCGAATGCAACAAAGCAGCAAAACATCACAAAAAAGCCACTGGAATACACTTTCGTGTTGGCCATAACAATTCATCGGGATCCTGTACGCTCCTCTCAATGCGCAGCATCTGCGGCACCGAAGCAGGTGGGGTGCGGCGGCGGTGCCGCAGTGCCGGGAGCACCGTATTCCAGAGGTGAGGGCAGTGCGGGAGTCGCAACTGGGGCCACTTACTTTGAGCGAGAAGGTCAGCGGATCGGCGTCCTTGCCGGCAATCCAGTCCTCGGCCGTGATGGCCGCCTCCACGGCGAGCGTGTCCGGATAGAGATCCTCCTGGAAGAGATCGGATTTGCGCGGCACCGTCATCGAGATGACCTGGCAGAGACCGTTGTTGTTCAGGCGATAGAACTTGGCGATTTCGCAGGTGGTCACATCACAGCCTCGCTTCGGCATCAGCCCAATGCCACGCTGCGGATCCGGCGTTTGAAACGTGTTGATGTAGTGCACAAACGGTGGCTCCGGCGTCACCTGGCGATGATCACGAAACAGCACGATCATTAACAAAAAAAAGCTATACACAAGGTGGGTAATCGGAAACGCACCTCGAAATAACGAATCACAGAATCGCCCTTGCCGCACAGATAGATTAGGTTTGTGTCCGCATCGTAGAGCGGGAACATGACACCGTTCGATGTGTCGAGCTCCACCATGACAATGGGCTCGTTGAGTGCATCGGGGGCGCGCAGCGAGTATTGTCGCTCCGAGCTGCGATTGAAGCCGGTGGTGAAGATCAGTCCGTGACGCAGAAAGATCGCCCGTGTCGCCTTGGAGCCCTCATGGCACATCGCCTCGCTCTCCAGTTCGGCCGTGCGCGGATCATAGATGCGTATCTTTTTGTCCTTGCACGTGGTCACCAGCTTGGAGCCATCCCAGTTGAAGCACGCGCTGTACACAATATCCGGATGTGAGTCAATGTGGACGAGTATCTCGCCAGTGCCCACATTCCAGATGACAACCTGCAATTCGAAAAAAGTTTCAGTCAGCAACCACTGAGAGGGGAAGGAATCATGCTGCTCACCTGATTATCGGAGCCGGCGGTGAGCAATACATTGAGTGCCGACGGATGCCAGAGGACGAGGCCAACGCGACGCTTATGGAACACCAGATCGACCACGGGCTCGGTGAGTGTGCGCGAGAGGCCGCCGTCGGGGATTTGCCACACCTTCACCACACAATCCTCCGAGGCGGAGGCAATCACATTGTCATTGTGCGGACACCACGCAATGTCCAGCACCGGACCTTTGTGCCCGCCCACCAGCGGATGATCGGCCGCAATGCGTCCAACCTGGGAATAAAAAAGAGAGATGGCAAAATAAAGCAATTTGTAAATAAGCGACGACCCACTGGCCCAATTAAACATATATATATATATTTAGCAATCCCCGCCAGAATTAGCCAGCATTCATAATGCAAACGCGGCCCAACTGCGGCGGACAGGTGCGTGAAGTTTGCAATTAATTAATGGAAACACGTGCGGATCACTCGCATGAATTCTGCGGTTGCGAACCTCGAGGGCGTTCCCAGAACTCCATCATTTATTAAGCGAGTGAGTCTTTTATGCCCGAAGTGATTTATGACAAGCATGACTGTACGCACATACAAACACACTAATATTTATACGAAAACTAATTATAACAAATTGTTAAAACCGAGGGCCGACACGTGAGTAATAAAGAGAACTCTTAGGGTTATCAAATCTTGAGAACTTGTTCAATATGAAAATAAATACACTTTTTTTTATACATATAGAACTGCGTTTTCATGAAATATATATATATTTTTAATTTATTCTATATATATTGTTGAAATCTTCAAAAACAAAAATGTTTTTCACACAAATAATTTTAGGAACATTTTTGAAAACAAAAAAATGTGATTTTGGAAATTTTTTCAATAATATTTTAATAAGGCCAGACAGACAGATATTAATCAAGAGTATATATACTTTCGACTCGGCGAAGATAATGTATGTATTTGTGAAAATTTAAAAAGTGGTTCTACTTTATAATTGCATATCATAATAGGTCGATAATAGCTGCATATATATATATATATATATATATAGCTGATAAATGTGGCAGCATGATAAAGTCAAGGTTATGGCTTCTACAGATATGAAATTTTTTATATTTATATTACTCCTAACAACAAAAATAAAGATCTTGAGTTATTTATGGACTAAATTTGATTAGTTGACCAACTGCTGAATTGCAATTTTTTAACCAACATTTAAATGGGCATTAACCAAGGCTCTATTCGATCAATTGGTCGAGTGTGCCCGTTTAGTGATACATATATGAAAAGCGTGTCCATTTAATTGACACTCCAAATTTGGTTTGCTGGCAGCTGATGCCATAAAACATTCAAATTTAGAGCGTGTGAAAGCCGCGCCACCACATAGAAATCGGCAGCTGGTGTGGCTCAACTTTCGTGGATGGCGCGCATTTTGCATACAAATTTGTGGCCAATTAGAACAGACAACACTTGGCCGACAAAGCGTTTTGACCAAATGAGGTGCGAACGCACTGGGGCAGTCAGGCCAGGCCAGCGCCCACGCAGTTAACCAACCGATAGTCGAGCGGATGTTCGATTTGGCGCTGCCAAAAAAGTGTTAGTGGAAATTAATAAATTTTCAAATTTTCGCCGCAGATTTTGCACCCTGTAGAAATTTATTAGTAATGGGTATGATGGGTATTAAAGAGAAAGAGAAAAAAAAATACATTCTATTAAAAGCTATAAATTTACTATGTTAAATTATCGATAACACCAAATCTTCCCTAAAATCGATAATTATTGGTATATACTTTTGGCTAAGTAAACAAATAATATTTTATATTTAAAGATTATTTTATATTATATAAAGCGCAACACTGCGCTGAAATCGATAAATATGTTATCGGTTAATATAAACTTTTAAAAACCTTGCCACAAAAGTAAAAATGTAGGCACAGGGTATCGCCAAGTCGAGCACTTTCGACAGAATCACTCTTCGTTCAATTAATGTCTGAATAGTATATAGAAATAAGCTGAGCAAATGCAACGTTTATGTCGAATTATATATTTTTGTAACGCTCAATTTTTAATTTTTGTGTTTTTTTTTTGTTTTGGTTTTTGTTATATTTGTTGTTGCTGTTAAATTTAGACAATTTGGTGTGTCATGTTGGCCAGAGGCCAAAATCGAAAAGTGCGCCCAAGAGATACGTTTAATGAGAAATTGAGAATGTATAGAGAGTAAGAGCGAGAAAGAGAGAGAGAGAGTTGCGACAGATAAAGATAGAGAATTCATAACGTTGGGCTTTAGCTTTATTTATAAGCATAAAAATTGCCAAATCGCTCGACGTCATTTCCTATAAGCGACGAACGTGGCAACAAGCCCGCAAATGGCCGCAAACATTTGCGACGAATACCCTATAAATAGCCAAAAGGGGCTCCATTGTGTCTCTATATATATATAATGCCACATACTTGGCCACTGGCTACGCTGCCTGCATAAATACCTATATATATATATTTATATAGAGAGAGACAGATGGATATATCTAAAAGCGAGTGCAACCAAAATAGGGATTTCCTCTCTAGAGTCTGCCCAGTTTTGGGCTGCTTTGTGGGGTGGATGGATGGATACTCACTTTATTGTGTGGCAATACAATGAACGCACCGCCGCCCGCGGACTCAACAATGATGGCCATGAATTTTGGATTCACCGCACAGAATGTGGAGTCCCAGCTGGACTTGGAGACGCGTATATTGTCGTAGCATTGCTCCCGTTTCAGCGACTGCCCATAGACGTGACGAAATTTTGAGCTGCGCACAACACGAAATGACATCTTTTATATTCCCAAACACGGTCTGTGGCACTTCTCCTGGTCTCTGCTCTGCTCTTCACTTCGTCTGCTTCTCCGTCTGTTACACGCTTTCCGGTTAGTTGAGTTGCTGTTAGCCCCGTTATAAGTATCTGTCTGCAACACTACGAGTTGGCCGGAGTTAAGTTCGGTTCAGTCCAGTTCCGGGCGTATGCAAATTATTCGTTGTTATATTTTTATATTTATATTTCTTGTAAATTAATTGTTTTGTTTGGCGTTTTGTTTACCTGCAAAAGACGAAGATAGTGTTTGTTAGTTTGTTTTTATTTTTGTTTTGCTGAGAGTTGTTGCGTCTAAAATGCCCATGAATTCCTTTGTTTTGAAGCCAAACTTTTGAATCTGTTGACAAACATCTCCTAACTGGCAATATAAATATTAACCATTTAATTTGACATTACATAAAATTGAGAAAGAAAATTTAGTTTTGGGGCGCCGAGGATAAAATACCCTAGCAAATAAACAAGATAACAATTCATAACATTTGTAGCTTTACAGTTGTGAACGGTCTCTGTTACTAACATTTCTAGTTATGTTAAACAGCTGTTAAATAGTAGCATAGACAAACATTGTCAAGAGCAAAGTACTTTTAGTAACATTTGCTGTTTTTATTTAACAGCTCTTAGTATATGGAGTGCTTTTACTAACAAACTTTAACATATGTTAAAGAATATTTAATATATACAAAGAAATTTAAGAGTAAATTCAGTACTTTAATTTTTGAAGTTTATATTTAACAGCTGTCAATTAAAGGATCGCTTTCACTAATATTTTTAAACTTTAACAGCGTGTTTAATTAACTCCAATCCTTTGAGCTCTGTAAACAAATGGCAAGCTGTTACTAACTGACTGGAAACTGTTTAACCTTTAAAGCTTCTGTTTTTCTTCTTCGATAATTGGCTTAAAAGTGGTCACAATTCCCAAGCAGCAACAGATTTCAATTACATTTTAGCTGCTCCCCCTGCAGCAGTAGCCGACTCAGCGCCTCTGCTGCGAAGTTGTTGCACAACCTCGATTTGTTTAATAAATTTGCATATTACGTCGAACAAAACGGCAATCAATAAGCAGCTCCGTTTAACTGTGACGTTAACTTATTATGAAATGTATGCAAAAAAACAAAAACAAAACGTTGACATTGTTTTGATTTGCCTTTTCAAATGTTGCATAAAGTTGAGTCAAAAATAAAATATATATATATATATATATTACGATTGAACACTCAGACGAGTTAGAACACTTACACCCCGCCACTTTCGACGGGCGCGCCAAATGGAATTGAAAACGGAACCTGAACATCCGAACGTGTTCAATTTATCAGCATTAATGGCATTAACTAAAAAGCAAAAAGAGGCAACCTTTACTGGCTATGTTTATATGACATCATAACGCTGAAATAACGAATTGGCTGACAACACGTGAATTATGGCCACATAAACTGGCAGGCAACAAAATATTAACTCTAACAACAAATTTGCGAAACCCTCTGCTTGGGTTGGGTTGGGCACAAACCCCCTTCGCCGTGACTAAGCAACACCTTTCGTTTTTAATCAGTGAAAAACCTGACAAAAGTAACAGCAAGAAACAGCATTAAGACGACTGCTAAATAATTTATATGCTCAATTCATCAATATTTTGAAACTATCTTCATAATATTTGGCAAAGAAACGATATTTTGGCTAAGAATAAAAATAATCAGTCAAAAATTGTTTTTTATGCATGGAAAACTTTTCTGTTGGCAAAGATATCAGAATGAATAAATTCACTTTGAACTAAACATATATGCAAAGTTTGTTCAAAATCAAGTTTTTTGTTGATCAAACAGAATTATTAAAAACTTTACTCATCAATATCGGACTGCATTATAATATAGCTTTTAATTATCTTTTGAGATCAATTTCATGTTTAAACAATTTTTTCTTTAAAAAACTAACCAGTTTTTGTTCAATAATATTTGCATTACTATATCATGCAAGCAAAATCGGTTAGAAGTTAATTTTAAATCAGAAAGGGTGTTTAATATTCGACTGACTGGCGATGACTGATCTTTCTTTTACCCTACTTTAATCGCGTTAAAAAGCAGAATGTGTATGCAGTAATAGCTGTGGGGTATTACGAATTTGTCATTGACCTGCTAAAAATCATAAACTTTTCTTTATATATTTACACACACATATATTTATATATATATTTTTAGTATTTATTTGGCTTTGGTGGCAAGGTAAGTTTCGTCATGTGTGTGTGTGTGTGTATGAGTGGGTGTGTGCCAGGCCAAGTCACTATCATTGACGCCGCTGATATAGTTTATCAGCCGCAGAAATGCCTAAAACACACACTAATAATATTACGGCACTCAAAAACTCTCGAAATTGCCATAGATATAGATATACTTGTATACGTAAACTTGTTCATATATATATAATATTTATATATATATATTTATATATATTCAGATCGATGTATATGTATGTGTGCCAGTGTGTTATTTATGGTGTTTATATGCCTCAAGAACACCTTCGCTAGAGAATTTTTATACATTTCACAGCTGCTGAAGGTCAAAGCTTATTAATAGAAAATTCAATCATCTTGGGTAAAATTCAATTTTCATATATACACACACACACTCACACCCGCTGGCACACCCGCGTTTTTAATGTGTTTATTTATTTGCAATTTATTCAATTTTTCTTCTCATTTTTTTTTTGGCATCTTTTGCCATTTGGCATTTTAGCAAACTTCTTGAGGCGAAGCAATTGTAAATTGCACTTGTTGAAAAATTTTTGACAGCGCCACTGAAACCGCCTCCGTCGAATTCCTTAAACTTGCGATAATATGCTTATGCATACATATATATATATATATATATACATATGTTATGTTTATATATAAAACGGAAGTTGATACAAATAATATTCGCTGCCCAGTAGAAATACTTGTTACATGCGGGCTCGGTGCGGGTGCGGGAGCGGATAGCGGGCGGAACGGTCTGATTGAGTGCTCACGAGTCACAGACAACAACAAGAACAACAACAACTGCAGCCTGTACAGAACAATGGGTGTAAATAGTTAACATTCAATGCTAACTGGAAACTTGTTGCTTTAATACTTGTCCTTCCAGTTATCTGTCTTTAAATATACATAAATTGAATATAGTGAGTAAACAAACATTTTTTGGCCCTGTAAAGCCTGTGATAAGATATGCTAGCCTATAGAGCTCATCATATAAAAAAGCTAAAAAAAAAACACAACTTTTCAAAGAAAATCTTTAAAGAAACACATCACTGAAAACATCAAAGGTCTGCAGGCATTACTTGAATTCTTGAGAATCGCATAGAGGGGCGCTGCTAGAAAATTAATATAAAGACTATCAACAGTATTATTTTACATAATTTCACTGTCATGGAATATAATGTATATTTACACCTGTTCGTACAAGCCCAATATACCCTACTCACTTCGAGAATAAGTTAATAAATAGTTTTTTTAAAAGGTATTTAACGCAAATCATACATATTTATATCGAAAATATATATGATTTATTGTATTTTCATACGTAATCCCAACTTTCGCAGATTCAAGAAATGATTCGAATTGAATCACAAAATTCCAATTCTGATTATATTGCACTTTCTAAGCGATCTTTGTATACGATGCTGACTTATGGCACGCACTGTGATGTGCTGGCTTGAATTATGCCAGCTTCCAGTGCCCATTTCTCATTACGATGCAGCGTTGATCGGTTGATCAGTTGATGATTGCAACGCGCCAGCGACGATGCTGACGTCGCCGACGACGCCGTCGACTGGCCACAAATCGACTTAATGCTTGATTGCAAATCTTAACGCTTTGTCGAAACGTTCAGCTAACAACATTTGTTGTTTGTGTTGTTTTCAATGCCCGTTGGCGGCGTGACTAAAAAACCAAAGTGGCCCCCCCTTCTCGTTGTCGAGCGGTGCGGGGAGGGGAATATAAACAGGAGCAGTCACAGTCGCAGTCGCAGTTCCAGTCGTCAATTAAGCGTCGTTGTAACTTTTCACTGTGCAATGCAATCGAGTGTAAGAAATGAAAACGAAGCGGTCAATGAATGTGGCAACGGGGCAGGGGGCGCCGCTCCAATTGACTGCCGCTCTATGCAGCACAATGCTAATGCGACCCGCAATAAGCCCAACTGTCCAACATCTAATTAGATGTCAACGGGCGGCGTGAATGTGTCATAAGCAGCACATCAATAACAATTGCAATAACAATAACAATAGCAACAACAAAGCGAATACGAAATACTCATTTTACACTGTGCAAAATTGTAGTGTTTATGGTAAACACTTAAAAAATTGTCAATATACCTTAAAGTGTGATTGAAGAGATTTAAAGTCAAGTCATTTTGTTGCAAGCCAAAAAGTTGCTTTCAACAACAAGGAATGGTAATTAAACAACAATTTTTTTCTTGTGCAGTTGAGTGTGTAGGTGGCAAATGACTCATCAATGTCTGATAAGCATCTGCAGCCGCAAGTGCGCGCTTATCAGCGTCCGAGCATCGATGGAAACTTTCGCCTGCATATTGTGAATGCAACTGCAGCTGTTCGCGGCAGCGCTTGATGATGTCATTAGGCATTACTATAATTGCCAACGGCATGCAACAACGACACATACATCGTCATCGTGATTGGACTGGCTTGTTGTACTTAAGTTCATCAAACTTTTGCTGCTGCTGCTGCTGACTGCGCGATTAACTTAAATCTTGACAAAAAGCGCGCAAGTGTCTGCTTGCCACAAGCGTCTGACAACACTAGAGATGGGCGCGTGACAACAAAAAACACTCAAATTAGTAGGTGCCAATTAGTAAATTCCTGCTTGAACTACGAAAATTCTAATGGTCACACTGAACTCCTGCTCGAAAGCATAGTGACAGATTGGCACTGCTGAAGTTCAAGCAAATTCTCGATTTATCGATAACAAGTTAATTTGAAGTGTTTTGCACTAATTGCATACAAAATATGTATTAATTTCTATTCGTGCGTATTCATGCCAAACGCAAAACTCACGATACGCATGCAATTTAACGTGCAACAACAACAAACACGACGGCAGCAACAACCAAAGGGGGTGGCGGAGTGTGCGGCTTGGTGGGTGTCGGTGTCGCCGCTGAGTGAAAGTGGAACTCGGCTGCTAAATTTAACTATGCATTGCTCGCTGCTGTTGTTGTTGTTGCTGTTGTCTTAATTGCACGACGCTGCTCCGCTGCGCGTCTACTTGTTGCTATTTCTGCCGCATTTGCGTTTAGTCAGACTGGCGGCAGTTGTTGTTGTTGCTTTTTTGGACACTGTCACTTAATTTGCATACATATTTGCACACACACACATACACACGTACGTATATGATGCATGCGTTTTTCATTTATATTTTGTCACTAATTGGCGTTTGCTGAGTTTCTTGCTTTTTTTTTGCCAGCGTTGCTTAACCCATTTTTGGACAACGCCTCGCAGCAACAGCAACAACAGCTATGCGTGGGGGGCGTGCTCGCACGCGCTCTTACACTTTCTAAGAGAGCGCCGCAGACGCAGACGCAGCCGCAGACGTGCGCCGCTGGAGGTCGTTTGTTTTTCACACTTGTTTTACACATACAAACACACACATATGTGTGCTCATGGATACGCACGCATAGAGAGCGAAAGAGACTGCCTGTGTTTCTGCTGAAAGTGTGGCCAACTTGAAGCCACGTTTCTTGGCAATTGCTACAATATTTCAATTACGGCTTATCGCCTGCGCCCACAACTATGAAACAAATTAGTTGACCAAAGCGGGACACACGCATTAGTCACCCCCTCACCGCATGGGTCAAGCGCGCAAGGAATTGGCATTTCGACTTGTTGCTTCCAGAGCAACAATTGGGCGCTCTCCCAATAGCTCTCCTCTCAGTGTTGGGCAGAAGTTTATAAACAAGCTAGCCGGGAAATGTGAGCGAAAGAACGGGGGGCAGCAGCAGCAGCAAAACACACACGAAAATAACAGCTAAAGGCGAAAAATAAAAAACAATTAATTTAAATGTATAATAGTGTGAGTGCGCGTGTGTGTAGCGAGAAACGCAGAAATCTTTTGCTTGCTTGCTTTCGTTTTGTTTGCTTTTCTTTCATTTTGCAACATTTTTCGGCGTTCGGTCTTTTGTTGTTGCTGTCCAAGACGCTTCTCATTTTTATTCCCTTTTTTGGAGTGTTGCGACTCATATAACACTGTGTGGGAGCGGGAGCGCATGTGGCAACATTTTATAGCTGTACTGTTCACATGCACTGCGCTCACCACTCAATACACGCACACACCCATACGTTCAAGCGCGCGGGCAACACACACAACACACAGAAACACAATTGTCGCACTTTTTTTTTGATTTGCCGTGATTTGAATGATTTTGTAATACGCGCGTTCATTATTTAAATGCAAATTTGTTGGTAAATATTTAAATATTAATAATAAATCAAATTAAGTGCCTGCCACTTGATGTCTGGCTGTAAAAATACAACAGTGATTCATTAAAATTTGTATCGAAATGCCAAAGTTGCCGCAATGGAATTACAATAAATACCCACACACTGAAACACTCACTTTTATTTAGCATTTATGCTGGGGCATGGGCTATTTACTTTTATTGAGAAAAGGAAATTTTAAATTTCGCACTTTGTTGTTGTGAACTGTTTAAGAATTTGCGGTTACGCGAAGACGAAACGTAGCAAAACGCCGACGAGCGAGACGAGAGAAAACAAAACTGAACAACCAGGCAGTGTGACCAAAGACGGCAGAGTGAAATAATACCAACGTAGGACTGCCAACTTGCCGCATAATATACTGACTCGACACATAATGATGTTGGTGACCCTAACAAGATAAAATTAATTTTATTTATAACTAACTTTGAACACCAAATTATTGACGAGAATTTAATTCTATTTGAAATACATTTAAATTGTATGTAGTCTGCTTTTGTTCAACAGTCTTTTTCTCATGCATTGTCAGTAGCCTTAGGAGCTCCGCCAACGGATATTCAAAAAGCAGCGCCGCAAAGAATGCCACAATTTGCGTTAGAACAAACACGAGCACCACATTCCCAAACTGAGTAAAATCAATTAAAATCAAACAGTTAAAGCTAACGGAGAACTCACCAAATAGAAACTGTTCACATAGATGGGCTGCCGAAAATAGCCCGCAACGAGGCGTAGCACAACGACATGCCAGAGAAAGGCCTGAAAAGAAATGCGCGCCAAAGGCCGGAAAATGGGCAATGAACAGAATTCGTAGGCCAGCCCTGAAATGGATTTAACGGGAATTTCACACAAATTGGACACCCTCTCATAATTTTCACTTACATCCCACTTTGAAGCACATGGAGCACACAAATCCAGCACAGATCAGAATCCAGAGATTCTTGTAGACGCCCGCATAGAGGGCCAGCCAGATGGAGGGCTTCTCGAAGTCGTGCTGGATGAAGATGAAGCCCGAGAAGAGGATCAGCAGGGCAGCGGGCACCAGCAGCCACATGCCCAGCTCCAGCTGCCACTTGCCCCTGTAGCTAGCGGCGTCTGGCGTGGAGCGCAGTTTGAGATATAGATGACCGCATAGGAAGCCCATAAAATAGCCGCCCAGGTTGGTGTAGAAGGCCGGATAGATCTGATAGAAGGTCTCCGCGTGGCGAAAGAACATGTAGCGATAGGTTCTGTTGGGAAGCAGATGTCATAGAAGCTGACTAGGATTAACTGGATGAACAAGACTCACTCCGGCTTCAGGTGATAGACGGCATCCAGTTCGAGGTAATAGGTCAGGAGTGCGGGCACGGCAAATGTCGCGACAAGCATCAGTAGGTAAATATATCGCGTGAGTCCAGGGTATCTGCAGTCGAGCATTAGAGTGGCGCAGAGATGTTTGCTAATTAACTCACTTTTTGGTCACGATGATGAGCACCAGGAAGAGCTCGAACAGCTGCATGTCCGCTGCCATGTACCAGGTTTGTTGGGCGCACTGCAAAGTGACAGAGATTACAGGGTATCTATCGGTCGGACACACACAGCCAAGCACCTACGCTCTCCTGCAGCATATAGTTGTTGACAAAGAAGACGTTCCGCCACCAATGCTCGCGGCAAAACACCCGCTCGGCCTCGGTCAAGTGTCGCCAGAAGGGTCCATCGCCCAGTCGGCTGAGGATGGTGCCGTTGAACAGTATGAGCATAACCAGGGACGGCAACAGCCTGAGGTATCTGCTGAAGAACACCCGGAAGTAGACGCCCACGCAGGACCAGATGCCGGTGTCCGTTCCGACCCATCTGCGTTCCGTGAAGTTCACGTAGAGCAGAAAGGCGCTCATCACGAAGAAGATCTGGATGACGGCGTTGCCGTTTTGCAAGATCGACGTCTCGAATTTGTAGAGGAACTGCTCAAAGAACTCCGGATTCTGCAGCGGCACCGTCATAAAGATCATCAGCGTGTGGCCCAATATGACAAAGAAGACGCCCACCACGCGAAAGGCGTCAAAGAAACGCAGATCCTTGGCCAGATCGCTGCCCGAGGACAGCACCAGGCGATAGTAGTTGCGGCACAGCGAGAAGGTGCACAACAATTGCTGGGCTGGCGAGGATCGGATGCGGCTTAAACAAGGCAGCGCTGCTGCAATCTCGTTTCTTACTCACCGCGTGTCTCCAGGCGCTGCTGGTAGAAGCGATTGCCACGCGCTGCGGCGGGCACCGGCTGACGCCGCTTCAGGCTATAATCATACCAGGAGGACATCCCGGTCAGCAGCAGCAGCAGCGCGAGCAGCACATAAACGGTCAGATCCAGTGCATCTAAGCGAATTGAAAGTGAGTTTTGCATGCAATATAGAATATAAAAAAATGTAAACCATTTGCGCTGTGTAGCTACACTGCTACCGGCTATCTGCTTACCGTGTTCCAGGTGCTCCCCCGCCCACTCGCAGTACTCGATGCTGCTGCGCAGGCGCAGCTGGTGCCGTTGCCCGAGCTGCCTGTTGAGGCAGCTGTTGACCAGGTGATCGTAGTGGAGCCGCTCGTCCGACGCCCGTTTGTGCACCCTGGCGTAGTAGCTGCTCAGCTGGCGGGCGGCACGCATTAATCCCAGTTATTCAGAGTCCGACTGGACGTCCACTTACCTCCGTGTCCGACACGTGACCCTCGTACAGCTGTTGCATCTGAAATCGCGACAGAGTTTGGAGTTCGCGCTTGCAGCGCTCCAGGCAGACGCCCACAAAGAGGCGATCGTGACGAAAGCGATGCTTGCTATCCCGCGAGATCTGCTCGATCTGCTGCCACAGCTCGGAGCTGGCATTGGGCGCCAGTTCCGCATAGACCAGGCAGTAGGTGCTGTGCGCCAGCAGCCGGCTGGGCGTCTGACCCAGGCACAGATCGTAGTCATCCAGGTGGAACATGGCCGGCATTTGCTTGTAGAGCGTTACTGCGTGAGGGGATGATCACGATCACGATCAGGATCAAGATGAACAAACTTAGCTCAACTCACTGTTGAATTGCGTATACGTCACGTTGGCGCTGCCAAAGTGCAGCAGGAGAGGAATCCACAGAAGGCGCAGCCAATGCATCTTGACTGGCATTAAAAGATCTACTGCCGCATTTTGGCGACTTTAGCAGATTATTAAACGAGTTTTACGCCGGAGTTGCGTGCCCGAATGCGGCGCTTGAATGGCTTTAGTAAATGCATCTCGACGAATCAATCCAAATATCAGATGATATAAGTCTATGCATATGTAGTTGTAGTTGTAAATTGTTGTATAAGATCAGCTGCTTCTTATTGAACTTTAACAATTTAACTATTATTGCTAATCTATTCTATTGTAAAAATAGAGTTTTATTTTAGCAATCAGTTTAAATTATTCATAATATAATTATTATAGTATAAAAACATTAAGAAAACAGCTTCTTTATAAAATTTGTTATAAGTTTATTTATATTTATTTGTAGTTTTAAAATTTAGCCCAAATGCTTGCCGGCAAAGAGCAGCAGATCGCTCTGCGACTTGATAAGGTAGATAAACGGATGCGTGGCAAAGAATTTCTTGCGCCGGATCATCATTACGGGCATGATGCGAAAAACTGTGGACAAGCCATCAAAATGCCATCAACTTATGTACATATATATATATTTTATTATAATTAAATATACTCAACATGCTGGATTAGTATAAAAATAAACGACTTAATTAACGCAGTCTTAAATAAAAATTGGATTGTTATTATATTTTTTTTTGGGTGGAAAGATCAAAGGTTAAAGATGATTTTTATAGATTCACGAGGTTGCCCGCAAAGAGCACCGCGCCCTGCTTGTTGGCAATGTAAAAGACGAATGGATGCTCGGCATGGAAGCGAATGGGCTCCGGCTGGAACATGGGCATCGATGCAAAGCACATGACCATGGCTAAAAAATAGAACACATAGAGAAAAAAGAATGGAAGACAAGAACGAAACACACACGATTAAAATAGACCAACACGATATGAGAGGTGCAGCTGTGAACTGATCATGAGAATGATGATCATGATAACAAAGTAAGAGCACACCCGCAAAGTTAATGTATATATAAACATTATATATATACGCTCACAATTATAGTAAAATGATTCACCACTTAGAAGTTAAAGTGCTTTTTATTTCCAGCATTTTATTTCAATATGTCGTGCAATGGGTTAAATGACGGCCTCTAAAGCTTGGGAATTAGTATGAAAACTATTTAAAGTGGTTTTTATAAAGAAATGCAATTTTTCTTTATAACTTTAAAACTGTTGCAAATTGCCGGCAAAAATCAGCGCATTACTTTCCCTGATAACGTAATAAAGGAATGGATGATCTGCATCGAAATAGACGGGTTCCGGCTCGATACAGTCACAGCATGCTATGATGGCTATAATTATATACGAATAAGAGACAAAAACACAGATAATCAAAATTGCAGAAATTTTTGTATGAGTTAAGCAAGAAATTAGTAGAAGAACTGAACATGAAAGACATTCAACCAAGCCCAGATTTTAATTTGAAATATAATTTATGGGTATATATTTTTAGGGTCGCAATCAACTGTTTATATTGATACATATTTCCATTACCTTTATTAAATATTTTCGTACAAAAAAAATATAGAGTAAAATAATATAAATATAAAATTTTTTAGAAACTGCTAACTGATCAGAATTGTTCCATTTTGCCGGCAAACAACAGCGTACCCCGCTTATTGGCTATGAAAAAGCTAAATGGACGGTTCACATGGAAAGACAGCGGCAGTTTTTTGGGCACAAATGCTGATCTAGTTGCCACGATGATAGCTGCGGGAATCAGAAATTGAAGACCATACACTATTGTTAACAAAATAAGTGCAGGACTGAAGGAAGTGAAAGGATTTGTGGCAGAATCAACAATGATTTATGACTGAAGATGAAGGCACAAAACAGAAATCAACTGATTGAATCAACAATAATCAAATTTATGGACTGAACGAAAGCCACACGCGATTAGATAATACAATTTACAAGCATTACAGATTACAGATATAGATTAGACATTATCGGTTAAAGATTGCTAATTGAACAATAAAAAAAAGGCAAGAATACTTAAACATTTATAGCCAGCTACCTTTATTGTTAACTTAAATGAAATACCCGTGAAGTGATCTAATTGCAAAAAATTGCGATCAGAGCTCATCGTGTTCGGGGCCCGGGGCCCCCTCGGGCCGCACCACGGCGCCCAAGAAGAGGGTCAGCTGCTGCCTGTGGGCCAGCGCATAGATGAACGGATGATCGGCGTGGAACCGGGCCGGCTCCTCGAGCGAAATGAGGCTCCGTTTAGTGCGCACAACAGAGGCTAACAATGAGAACAGACAAAAACCGAGACAATGTACAAACCACACACAGAATGACACCGTTCGATAATGATGATAATGCTAATGCGGATGCAGCTGGTGACATCAAATAGAAAGAAGGGAACAGCACTTACCGGTAGCGGCGGCTGCCTCGGTGCCCTGTTCGTTCACATCGATGAAGGCCTTGTGTATGATGGCCGAAACTTGAAGCTCCTCGGATGTCTTTAGCATTTTGCCAAACTCCGCTTTGTCGGAGAACATGCGCGACATGCCCAACTGGAAAGGGAATATTTATATATCGATGTTCAATGCAGTTGTCAGTTTTGTACTTACCTGCTTGAAGGCGGGCGTCAGCTCCACCTCGAACTCGGCCTTGAACTTGGGCAGCTTGACCATCACCTGGGTGCTCTGCAGCTGCTCGGTGATCTGTGAGAGCGGCGTAGTGCGCAGCTTTTCCTCCAGCTGGGCCAGGCCCGTCTTGCTATTGGGCAACACTATCAGCATGGACAGGTCGGAGTCTTTGTACGGCAGCTCCAGCGCGGCCGCATCCAGATTGGGCAGATTGGCATAGCGGAAACGTTCCTTTAGATTCATCATGGGCACATCGACGCCATCCACATCGTTCAAATGGAAGCGTTCATTGTGCGTCGCATGCTTTGGGAACGTGTGCACCCATTCTCCCTTGAAGTGAATGGCATTGATCAGCACCAGACGCGTCTGGGCATTCAACAGGCTGGGTGCCACCAGATCCTTGATTAGGTTGTTGGTTTGACCCTCCACCCAGCTGTTGATGGTGCTCGCTGCCGCCGCGCTCCGCGCAAAGTCCACGTTCTCGGCCGCCGAGAGAAACTGCTTGGTGAGCAGAGCATTGAACTTGTCGTCCAATTCGTAGCCCCGCATCACGTAGATCTTGTTGGCGATGCGCAGAATGGGGCTCTTCTCGTAGACGGCCAGCAATTGGTTAAAGCTTTCGGCTATCTTGTTCACATCGGTGGAGCCCAGGCCCAGGCCGCGATCCAGCTCGGCAGCGGTCTCGCCCTCGGCGCCCAGGCGGGCCATCGCCGCGCACGTCTGAATCGAGAACGGCGAGAAGACCACGTTCGAGTTGGGCTTCAGCGCAACCAGTTTGCCGTACATGTTCATCGAGAAGTTGGCCAAACGGCGCGAGAACTCGGCCGCATTGCTGCTCTCTGTGTTGGCCATGGCTTTGACTGGGAGGTGGGCGTGGTGCAGCGGGGGCTGGAGTAGCAGCAGCAGCAGCGAGAGCGTCAGACAGACTGTGGAGTGTAAACACGGGTGAGTGAGTGTGTGTGTGAATGATTTCATTAATTTATGTAATTCCCGCTGCCTGAGTCACCTCGTCGGATGTTATTAAATATTAGGCGTTGTCTAGCCGTTTTGTCTTCCGTTTAATTAAATATGTTTTTTTTAAAACGGATTCGTTTGTTGTTTGCGGCTTTCTCCGTTACAGTTTTTGTTTTTATTTGATATTTTTCTTGCTTTCTTTTAGCTTGCAATGCGCGTATGACGTCACTCTGATGTGCTTGCATAGGCGTCTGTACGCCAACTGAACGCGAACTCTCAGTGCACAGTTGTTTTTGTATATGGGCAACTGTTATGCGTGCGTGTGTGCGTGCATTGGTTTCATTTCACATAACAGGTTTACTCTCTTCATTTATCTCGCCGCTCTCCGTGTTTTGCTTGCTATGTATCGTGCTCTCTCTCTTTATATCTTGTCTTCATTTGCTCATTCTGCGTCGTCAGATCTCTTTCGCTCTTTAACGCCCCCTCTTTTTTTGTTGCAGCGCTTATCAGCTGTTGATTTTGTTTTTGTTTTTTTCGCTTACCGTATAATTGCAAATATCCATGCATTTTGCTGGCTAATTTGGCTTTTATCAGCTAAAGTTTTAAATTAAAACAGAGCAATAGAGCCGTAACACTGGTTTTACGAACTGTTGCGATGGAAGTACGATTCAAACTGTCTGACAATTTGTAAAAATTCCTCATTTTGCCATTAGTGAGCTGCTTATCAGCAGTTTTGAGTGAAACATTCGAATCTACGCTTCGTGCTGAACGGCACATCAATAAACAAAAATATATAATAAATACATGTATATAATATATGTACATAAGACATTCTGATAAGCTCTTTAGTTCATACTAAAGCATAATTTTTAACAACGAAATTTGGTAAACAACATTTTCCATTTCAGCAAATCTAATTGTCAAACAAATATCGTTAGAGTATTCTTCTTACAGGGTATTTGGTTAACGTGTGGGCGTACAGTGGGACAGATAGAGAGGCGTGCAAGCAAAAGAATTCTCGGTAGCCTTATCGGTGGCAAATTGAAAAGCGACACACGCAAGCAATTTTCGTTCTTGACAAATTCCCCCGTTTAACTTAGCGTAGTTAAAAATTTCTTGTTAATTAAACCCAAAGGGACTGAGAACTATATCTTGGCCAGAAGCACATTTAAACGGTCTCAGAGAAAATGGTTCGGTCGAATTTTTGGCTAACTGGCCTTGAAATTTGTAGATTTCCTTATCTATGCTTTATAGCAAATTTGAAATTCAATCATTCCTGATTGTTAATCTAAATATTCAGTACAAAAAAGAGAACGTAATCAGCAATTGAATAGTTCTCGATGCTTAAATAAAAACTACTCTTTAATAAAAATAAAAGACAATAAACTTTTAGACTTATTTATGCAACTATCTGTTACGTTTACGATGTTTAATCACAACATCTCTTTATATAGTGGCCAGACAGTCTGCTACTTTCTAGTTGAGAAAGAGAAAGAGAGAGAGAGAGAAAGAGAGTATCTCTGTTGTTTATCTTATCTATCCAATTTTGAAAAAGTTTACTGCCTGACTCACCTGGTTGTTAGTCTTTTCTGCGTGCTCAGTTTAATCGGTTGGTTTTTGTTTTTTGTTTATTAAAATTCCCCGCGTTTAACACTGTCGCATTAATACGTAAAATTACTTTCGATTTTTAAATCATGGAATTATATTAAACTTATTTTCCTGCTAATAAATTACAATTCTCTCGTAACAATTCGTCAACATTTCTGACTTTTACTTTCTGACTGAACTCGAGTTATCTATTTTACGTCTCTGCTTTGGCAATTGTATCTTATCATATTGCTATTTGGGTCAATAAAGTTCGGGCTAATCGTGAGAGGTTCTCATGTGCATTTATATTCTGAAGAGTATCTCTAAGATACTTATAAGTTTTTCGAGAAAATATTGATTTTGTTTCTGTGAATTCATTTAAAGCTACGTTAACTTTGAACTCTTTTCAGTTGATGAATATTTTCTGAAATCCTTTCATATTAAATTTCGCAAGGATTTTGTTATTTGTATATACTAGAAATTGTTTCTCTCTGCATTTTGTTGTTGTTTTCAAATAATTCCATTTCAAAATGAATAAATAAATTTTTGACATCTGACAGTTTTCATCGGAAGCTGTGGAACATGAGCCAGGACCCTTACAATAAATTCGCCAGCGAGCTATACGATGTGATCGCCAGGAACCATACCCTGCCAGAATGTATGACCGGCAACAGTCTGATTGTCTCGCCCATCTCGATACACACGGCTCTAATGCTGGCCTTTGTGGGCGCGGCAGGCTCCACGGCAGATGAGCTGAGATCGGCACTGAAGCTGGGACCCCTCGATCGACAGCAGGTCGGCAAGAACTATCACGAATTTTGGACGAAGCTGTGCAGCTACGGCCCGAAAATGACTCTGAAATCCGTGAATCATCTCTTTGTGAGCCAACGGCTGCGTCTGCTACAGGATTTCAATGAAATCGCCGAGGATTACTTTCTGCACAAGCCGAAGTCGCTGAATTTCGCGAATGCGTCCGAGGCCACGGGACAGATCAACGCCCTGGTGGAGGAGGCAACAGAGCACAAGATACGGAATCTCCTGCAGCCGGATGCGGTGAATGCGGAGACGAGCGCTGTTCTGGTGAACGTGCTCTACTTTAAGGGCCTGTTCCTCAAGCCCTTCACGCCTGAATGCACGATGCAGGATGATTTTTATATCAATGAAGACAGCAGCATTGCGGTGGACATGATGTTCCAGGAGGACAAATTCAAATATGCAGAGCTGCCCCCGCTGGATGCCAGAGCCGTGGAACTGCCCTTTGCCGATTCGGATATAACCCTGCTCATCATACTGCCCAATGAAGTCTGTGGCATTGTAGAATTAGAGGCCAAGCTAAAAGATGTCAAATTGACCCTCATTGGCGAGAGAATGCGGGTGGAAGATGTGGAGATAGCTTTGCCCAAGTTTAGCATCGAATTCGATTTGGATCTGAAGGAGACGCTACAGCAGGTGAGCTTCTCTTTACTATTTGTGTGAGCGGCATGGTTAGAATCCTTTCCCTTTCCCTGCACAGCTGGGCATTTCGCAGGTGTTTAGCAACGCGGCCAACCTGAGTCGAATCTTCGAGGAGAAAACTGGTCAGAAAATCTCAGCGGCCAAACATCGCGGGTACATCGATGTAAACGAGGCGGGCTGCGAGGCGGCGGCGGTTACCTGTAGGTGACAAGAATAACATCAATTATTAATATCGTACTCATAATACTCATAATATCGTACTCACTCTACGCAGTTCTCAAACTTGTGCCCATGAGCTTGAATATGCAAAAGAAAACCTTCAAGGTGGATCATCCCTTTGTCTTCTACATACGCAACAGGAAAGCTGTCTTCTTTGCCGGCCGGTTTATGGGGCCGCAACAAAGCGAACCCGTAGACAATTAGCACTCTAGTATGCTATAAATTAGGCTCTTCTATATATACGGATGTTTTATAAGTAACTGCATTTACGGTGTCCACCCACAGTGTTAAACTTAGAACTTAGATTAAATTCTTCGATAATATTTGAACCACAAATTAAAAATCATGCCATAATTGTCGAAAATGTTGACTTGTCAATCTCTTGGATCCATAGCTTCCATATTGTAAACTTCCATAAAATTGTCAAAACTGAACCGATTCCCTTTTGTTTTAATTTGTTCAAAGATTGATTGTGCTTTACAAAATTATGGATAATTGAACAACTTTTTTTTTTTTGTAATTTTTTGTTAATAATTTGTTTCCAGTTCATGTTACTGTGAGCTGATTTCAACGGAAAAGAAACTTTTCCGTTCTGCTGATAGTCCATTTTGATAGTGTTGCCCGATAGCACAGCTGGCGCGCGTCTGTTTTCCAGCCACTAAATATTAATAAAGATATTTCATGGGATTTTTTTTTTACCTTAACTAGGCGAACTTTGGGCCTAGTGCTGAAGAGTTCAGAGAAGCAGCTAAAAGTTGGCAATTGGTAATTGGCAATTTAAACTAGTTTAATATAATTTATTAATAAATTCTTTAGCGCTTTGCTATTCTAAATCAATGACCTTGTTTATTTGAACATTGAATCGGTTATTAAAATAAGAAATATTCAAAATTCAATTGTATTTAAATTTAAATGCGCAGTTTCCTTTATTAAATAAAAGTAGTTGGGTTTTCGGTGAAAAGTGTCTCATGTGACTACCTAAAACTATGAGCAATGTTGACATTCGCCCCATTTGGTGTTATCTCTATTCTTGCTATTGTTTCTATATAGTATATTTAAATAATTAGTGAAATACGCGGGTATTCACCCGCTAAATTGTTATTCGCTTTGTAAATATATCACGAAATGACATCATAAAAAAGCCCCATTAAAAAACTGAGGCAGTGCCAGCAACAGAGAATAAATGTGAAAAGAGAGCATAAAAGTGATAAAGAGTGGGAAATATTTTGATGTTTATAGAAAAGAATTCGTTAAGAGATTTTTTTGGACAAGGCAATAAAAATACTTAATTCTAGTTTCTATGTGTGTTTATCTCGATGTGGATTTTGATGTAAGACATTTTTGCCGCATCCTTAAAGCCGATTGACGCACTAAGTTAAATGGTTGCCATATTTTGGTTCACTCTTATTTTGGCTTTCAGTTGGGCCTTATGAGGCTGCTGTTGAATTCATAAAATCAACTTAACTTAACGCACTGTTGAGTTCCTTAAAGCTGTTGTTTTTATTGCCGCTTCGATGTTTCACTGCAGTTGACTGCTGCAACCTGCTGACCTTTTGGCTGTGCCTCAAGTCGCAACAGGGGACCTTTATATAGAGCTCAATTTCAAACGAACTTTCAGCAGCTGCTGGACAGAACACCTGCCAGCAGGATATATCAGCAAAGTGAGCAGTACACTCAGAGATTTTGTACATCGACTTTTAAACTGGGACTTGTTTGAATAAAAAAGCAGATAAAAAGTTAAGCAAGTTTTGTTTTTGAGATTTAAACCAGTTCTGAACGGATGCAACCGACTTTCTTTCAGCTTGTTTTGGGTTGTTTTTTCCGAGTGTAGAAGCTGTTCAAGCTGGAGTTCAACTGGTGACCTAATCAACGCCTGCGGGCCAAACAAGCGGAAGCTAATAAATGCCAGTGCTCAGTTTTATCTTGTGCAGCATTCAATGTCAAGTGCAGCTTGTAAATTGCAACCCAACAGCAACGTGAAGAAGAAGCATGATAAGTTGTAGGTTGCACAATTTCAGGCTCTTGTTGTTGTTGTTGTTGTCGTTGGCCCAGTGACAACTGACGCTGATCGTTTGTTAGGGCCGAACACAGGCGCAGAGATAGTTTGGCAACGCTTTGCCCATCATCATCATCATCAGTCCCAATGGACTCTCACGCGCGCAGGACACGTGTCCTGGCCGCCAGCCGGCCATAAATCAAAGTTACTGCAGCTATCAATCCACGACACGAGAAGCAGCAACAGCAACAAAATAACTGGCCAAAATTTGAATGCCAGCGTAAAGTGACCAGTGCATAAAGCACAGACACACACACATGCACATATGTTTGGGCACAAAAATCAACAACCAAGTTGGCAAATTTGCTGCAATCAGTTTGACTTTTTTGCCCTGTACCCATTAGAAATAGGTATGAAAAAGGGTATATATTCTTGACCAAAAAATGCCGAGTTGATATAGCCAACTCAGTAAATTTCCATGTCAATAAGCTTATCGGCTTTAAAGCTTTCTTAATAAAATTTCACTCTAGGGTATCTAATCGTCGACACTCCGAATTAAAGTCTGGCTTTGCTAACCCTTTATATGTTTTTAAGTGTGTTAGAAATTTGCCAAATTTTATACCGTTGTCAGACAGTGGTTTTTGCTGTTGCCTACTTTTGGGAGCGGCGCCTGTACAGGTTGAAAGCATGGCAGCATGCAGCTGACGTGCGAAGTTGCTGGACGCAAAAATATTCCTGTGGATAAGAATATATTTGCATTTGACAGACAGCTCTTAATTTAATTTTATGACGAGGTAAGTTATAAAAAAATTATGGTAAAATTCACTATTTTTACTTTAAGCAGAATTAAACCAAAAATATATATTTTTGCATTTATAAAGATTTCTACGTAGCAAACGCGGCAACAATTGCAGCAGAAAGGTATAAAATAATTAGTGGGAATTTTGAGGGCTTTTAAAATATTTTAATTAAAATCCGAGTTTTCACCTTGTGTTGCGTTCAATTTTGTCATTTCAGCGTAATTTTGCTGCGCACTTTTGGTAGTTGGATCGAAGGTGCTGTCGCCACCAGTTTGGCAGACCGAACGCACACTAATTGGTGGCGCTGTGGCACCAACAGAATCTGCGTCAAACAGAAACTTTTCTGTTGTCCCGGGCAACATTTCGAGTTTCACGGAAACGTCAGCAAATTGAAATTGAAATTGGCGGCACAAACCGCAGCGGCAAACGGAAATGGAAACGGAAATGCAGCTGCAAATAAGACATTTTCACGGCTCAAGGCAGCAGCATGACAATTGCAGGCACTGTAAAAGGCAAAAAGGAAGGCGAGCATGCATGAGCAGACCCAAAGGAGAAGAAGATGAAGGAAGTATTGCTAACCAAAGAGCATATTACTGCTGCCGCTGCAGCTGCAATTGTCAATGACAACTCCTTGACAGCGTGTGGCCAATTTGGCTGTTTGTTGCCTGCCATCAGTCATCATACTGCCATGTTGGCCCAATGTGAGCAGAGCATAATTTCATTATTATCTCTTAAGAGCTAAAGTTCAGTTTAATATACATACTGCAACATTTGTTTACTTTATATATATAAAATAAACAATAGTCGCTTATCTACATTTTCCATACGCACTGTTGTCCCTGGAATTTATTGCAGTGCATTGTTTAGATAAATGTATGTGTAATAAATAAATATTGTAGTTGTATTTATGCATGTATAAACTCATTGTGCACTAACTAATCAGCATTATGGCAAGCATTGTTTAGTTGAAGGTATTAATATTTTCATACCTCACTTAAGCTCGGACTAAAATGTTATCTTAAAGTGTCAGCTGCATTTGCAATACATGGATTCCATATAGAATAAATAGGTTTTCATACAAAGGAGTATTTTCTGCTGAATTTTGACCTAGAACTAGGCGGAATTGTTGACGTGTCAGTTAAAGTTTGCAAAGTAAACAGCAACAAGCAAACAGAAGAAAACGAATTGGAAGCAGGAGAAGAAAAGCAAGAAGAAGCAGAAATAAGCAGAATAGCTGTTATGTTAGCTTTCAGGTGCATATGACAACTTTGGTAATTAAGGAATTATGTCATGTGCACCTTTGCGCTTACCTGGCAAAGAGTTTCACCTAAATTTGCAATGTGCGTGTGTTGATCGGTATGTGTGTGTGTATGTGTGTGTGCGTGCGTTTGTGAGTTGCATATTTTTTGATAGCTTTTTTAGTTGCCATGGCATTTCCTTGTAAAGTAAGAGCGAGATAGATTTGTTTGCATATTGCAATTGGCATTTAATTTCAAAAGTTTCCCGCAAGCATTTTGCAATCACATTTATCACAATTTTGCACATTTGAGTCGGAAAACTAAAACGACTTCATGCAACCATGAAATGAAAAACAGTTGCGTTGTCAACAAGCTCATTTAATGGATTGAGCTGTATTCACTGTATTCAGCTCTTCTTCTTCATTTTTTTGTTCTCTGTTTTCTGGCCAAATGTCAGGCACAGTTCAAAGAGCATGCATAAAACAAAAGGCAAAAAAAAACACAAAAAACAAAAAATAAACGGAGGGAAACCTAATTGAAATACGTATTGAGCAACAGAATGCCCAAAACTTTTTATGCCGTTTCGCACACAACAACAAGCATCTCATAGACACACAAACACACACAAACCGACTGTAAAACTACCGCAAAAATGATAATAAAATACGTGTTCGGGTTCCTGGCGCTATCCATGAACGCTTGACTGCTGCCATTGGTCCACTGTAACGCAAAAGCATTATTAAAAACAAAATAAAACGCCACGGGTAGAGCTGCACTAACCGATACTCTACACATTGTGAGCATATTTGGAGTTATACATTACAAATATATTGAGAAATTTCAATTTGAAGAACATTTCGTTAAACCAATTACAAGACATGAAAATGCAATGGCCAACCAATAAATATTGTAGTTCCATTTGAAGCATGAACATTTTGTGAAATAGAATTTTTACTTACCTTAATCGCAAATCCTTCCGTGTACAGCATTTTAATAGCTTAGAATGAGTTTTTTTTTCACATTTTCACTTTTTAATTGTTAATTTCACAATGACGCTTGCACGCCGTTATATTTAGGGATGACACTTTAAGGCTCGTGCCTACCTTACTTGCATATCGATAGATTTATTTTAATCTCGATTGCTTACAACTGATATTGCATTTAGTATATACTGCAGCACTGACTATAATTTTTTGTGTATATATGTACTAATATTCTTTTTGCAACATATCTATAGTTAATATATACAGAACTCATATACCCTTTGCTAGAGTATTTAAATGGCAAAACTATGAGCGGTAGTTTGAGGCGAACCAGTTAACGCTCTCGCATAGGCAGCTGCCAACGTGCGTATCTGGACGAGTCAGGTTAATGAAAAACTTGGACATGTTGCCTGAAAGTTGTTGCCGTCAATGCAAATGGGTGCTGCTCTGGCGCCAGGATTGGGGGTGGGGCTCGGGGTTTGTGGAGTCAACTGTCCTTTTTGGCCAGACAAAGTGCAAAATGCTGTCAGCACTTTAAATTGAACGCCATAGAATATTGAATAACCGTCGTTAATCGATTCTGTTTCTACCTTGCGCATAAATCAATCGCAATCTGTGACAAAGTATTTGCTTACATGTCCAAGCCAAAGATTACTTTATTTGTTTAGTCCTTGTTGCAAGTACTCGTCGACAATATTAAGAAACGGCCACAAGCACTCTAATGAAATTCCGTCAGATACAAATTGGAGCCACTGTTGACAGGTGCCGCTTCTGTTCGGCATGCGCTACTAATTGTAAGCCTATCAGTTACTATTGGCATTCCGGCTGCGGTCACTCGCTCAATATTAGCCCACTGCCCACGGAGCATAACGAACGGCATATCGGAGAAAAGCTCCGAATCGTTGCCAGGCGACCATTAAAGGACACAGCCTGAAGGCCAGGCTAAGACCTTGCGATGTCAGACTAAAATTGCGTGCGGATTTGCTTTGATTTTGGGTTTGAGGTTGGCTTAATTTACAGGCTGTGGCATTAATAACTCATAAATCAGAAGGGAATATAGAAAGGTAGAATAGGTATATGCAAAAGTGATAAAGAATAAAATTTAAGGATAGTTAATAGTTAATATGTAGAATAAAGATCAAACTAGTTATGGAAAAAACGGAGGTGATTGGTAACAGAATTAAGGCAATGAGTATCTCATAAAACATTTAGATATTCAACTTAGATACTAACTTGCCTGACTTGCCTCACTAACTGCCTGATAATTGTAATGGGCCAACCAATTGGCGAGTGCATTTTCGAAGCCCAAATTGAGCTGTCAAACTGGCCAACAAGGCCAAGACGCCGTTGGCAACGCAACTTTGGTAGCAGTGCAGCGAACATGTTCGCGGCAACATTTCCAGCGAGGGGCGGCATCAAATGCGAAAAGCTCCTGGTGCGTGTCCTGGCTGTGAACTGGGCCAGGAGTGCTGTGCCATAAATCGGAACAGTGGCTGCCCCACGCGAGGCGCCTGCGCCGTGGCCAACTGGAAGTTTTGTTTTCGTTGCAAGCGCGCCGTGCAACATGTTGTGTTTTGAATGCTGTGCGGCGCACAGTTGGCGGCTTTATAAAAGCAGCGGGCCAAGCAGTCCACAAAACAGTTCTCAACTTGGACGCAACGCGCGCGTTTCGCCAACAAACCGAAATACCAAAATCAAAAAAAAACCCACCAGAAGCGTTTGGCAAGAAACTTTGTCGGCTAAGTGTTTTGAAGGCACATTTGTAATGCGAATTCTCCGTCAAATAAAAACGTTTGTGTGTTTGTCTGTCAGAAACAATAAATCAGCTGGTTAATCAATCTCACGTGCCAGCGAGCAGTTGACCTTTCGCCTTTGGCGGCAGCGGCGGCTTCAGTTTCAGTTACACAGTGCGTTTTTTTTCAGCTTTGGTGATTAAGTATACGCCAGGTAAGCCGCAATACGAAATAACTAAATCTCTTTGACCTACTAAGCAACAACAACAATGCGTGTGTAAAGCGAATATGTGTGTGTGTGTTTTATACGTGCCTCTTGCCCTGACCTGTCTTGCATTTTACGAGCGCATTAAACCATAAACAACAACAGCAACAGCAACAAAGCGCAGCACGTCCTGCAAGTGGCCAGGTGGAGCATTTAAAAGGACACTCAATTCAAATGGGGATTGCTCTCGCCTGACGCCTGTCTCCAATCAGATTGAATGCCAACATTTGCCAGCCTAATGAAAATTTATCGTAATCGCATTAAATTTGTAGCCAAGCGCAAGTTTTATTTGCCTTTTTGCCACTCGAAAATCGAAAGCTATGTGTGAGAAATTCCTCCTGCCCCCCTTTCAGTTGCTCCCCAGTGTTTTCCGCCGGAGGGCGTACGTAGAAAGCACCCTGGTCACAAAACCAGCGCCGTGTTATGCATTTTTATTATGCTCGCACATGGCACCCTCAACAAAAGGAAAAAAAAACAACAAAAAAAAACAGGAAAGTAGAGTTTGGTCTCGAAGTGCCTTGGGGCTATTCGAATCTACAATAAATTCGAAAATTGTCATATAAATTTGTGTAGTAAAAAAACAAGCAGTTGCTGTATTTATGTCCTTTTGAATTTACCATTTACATTTCCGTTTCTATAATCGGATTCGACACCCACATATCGGGTTAGTTATCTGCAGTTGTAAAGAAATTCTTTAATTTAAGTAATTGTTGTAGATTGCGTGGGCTGTGCGTAAGGCCCTTGGGGACTCGGACGAGTACCGAGAAGCATCGATATTTATAGGATTTGCTCGCTTTTATCTCTTCTTTGAATTCCATATTGCATTGCGTTCAAAGAATTCTTGGATTTAAAATAGCGGCAAATTCATGGAACTCAAACTAACAGAATCCTCAGAATTTCTTTGCAAACAAGCTTTTGTGCAACTGAAAGGGTATTGAGACTTTGCTATAACTAATAAACCCATATTTACTATGATTTTTTCCTATGAAATTCCAAACTGCTGAATGAATTATTTTTCTTAAAGCTACTCAGAAAAATAAATATTCATTTCGATAATTGCTTTTGTTTTTGTTTTTTTTCCTGGACGAGCTAAATTAACATTTTATGCTAATATGAATGATGTATGATGAATTATGAATGTTTAAGTTAATGTTAAAGTCGGCTTAGCTATAGCCTTAACTGAACTTCAAAAAAAAGGAGGCAACTTATTGACTGAACGCTTTTTGAAAACAAACGAAATAAAAGGAAAAAATAAAATCACAACGGCTTAGCCGAAACACTCACCTGTCGAGTCATTCACACACACGAACACACACACACACGAACACACACACTCATAAAAACGCAGTCATGTGTTTATGGTAGATTAAACGTTCTGCTGCTAACTGTGAATGGGGAATAACAAGCTCAAGCACATTCACACACGCACACACGCACACACACATAGCACATACACATAGCTTAGCATGTGGCACGCCTGCCGCTGGCTGATATTCCTCAGCTTTTGTCTACTTCATCTTATTTTTATTTTCCTTGTTGTATCTTTAAGTACGTATCTCATTTGCCGGCGCTGTGTAGTAAGAACAGCTGCTCGTTTGACGCCTGTCGTTTGCACAGCGGGTAGCCGAGTGGAAAGAGGCAGAACGCAGTGGAATTTCACAGTGATAATCAAGTCTAGACCGGATGCTTCAACTGCGGCACTTAGTTAGCTTTATATCCGGCCATATACAAATTGAATTTAGGCTCGCATTAAAGTTGTTATTGGCAGTTATTAAATATGGGCCACGCCCCAATTCTATATGGCTTTCATTTGTCATAGACAAAAGATAGTAGTTGTGTGTGTGTGTGTGCTTGTTTGTGTGCCATTAATTATATTTGTCCCATCTAGTTGGCTCTGATGGAGTCTGTCTCTGATGTTGGGCATTTTATTGTGGCCACTCCTGTACAGTGAACACATTACCGCATCCGGACGTCCCCAGTTCCAGTTTTTGTAATTAATTGCACTCGCCGGGTAATTGCTAATGCAGCTAATGAAGCAGCCACAGCAGACTCCACTCGAAACTTGAGATGGATGACTTGTGTTTCGCCTCAAAATGCCGAGTCACTGGCATAATGCCCTACAGGGTATTTCAGCAAATACGCGTATTTGCATACAAATATATCGCGTATACGCCACGTGGCGCTTCGCATTGCTTGAGAACAGCGGCAGCTGCAGCGCTAAAAAAAAAATATAGAAAATAAACACCAAATTGCAAAGTGCGAATTGAAAAATAGAAAGTGAATTACAATCAATCTGGATAAAGGCGCAGATTTTTGCTCACATTGCAAAAAATTTTCTATTACTTTTTTTTTTGAAAATTAAAAGCACATAAAAGGTTTGACAAGAGGCCCGCCTACTTTCGTCTGTGAATGGGGACGCGCTCAAGCGGCGAAATGGTAAATATCGCCCGCTCGCCTCGCTGCCCCTCGGCCCACAAATGGGATCTCTTATGTGTGCACGCCCTAATGCGCCCATTTCCACTTGCTTTAATAGTTTTTGTTCTTTTTGGGTAGCACTTGTAGCCAGCCAGCTCTTGGCCCCACTCAAGCATCACAATACGGCTGGCTTCATGGAAAATCTCTCACACACACACACATAAACACACATGTGTGTGTGTTGGGTTGTGTTTATGGCTGAAATGCCTGCTTGAGTTTTTGTGGTCGCATTTGCCCTAACCAGGCATTGATTAAAGTGCCACAAACATTTGATTGCTTAAGGTTCAATTTTCTCTCTCTCTCTTTCTCTCTTTCTCTCTCTCTTTCTGTTTCTCTGCTGATCTTACGGTCAGACAGATATTTGTTCAAGTTGCTTTGCTTGTTTCTAAGCCAACAGTTTATTGAAATTTACAGTGTACATAGTAACAAGTTTTTTTTAACAGTATGTGTGTGTGCGTGTGTGTGGTTGTGTGTGTGTGCACGCTCCTTTTGATAGCACTTAATGAGTATAAAATGCTCATTTTGAGCATTCTCGGGCATTCCTGGAATGTGGGCCAAACCAAAAGCAAACAGAAATTGTATTTTATTAAAAGCAATTTCAACTTGGCGACAAATGCCCACTTGGCCAAAAAGAGAGCGCAAGAGGCAAGTGTGGTGGTGGGGGAGGTGGGGCAGGTGGAAATGCAGGAAAAACAGTTTGAAGCACGTCTCTCAACTTGATGTTATAATGGCGGTAGTTGAGAAAATAAATTATGTATGCCTCAAACGCGTTGTGAAATTCATGAGCATAAATGTTGACGGCAATTTGTGTAATTGCAAAAAAGATTTGTGTTTCCATTTCAACAGGAAGTCAACACACACACACACACACACACATGTATATATATATAGATATATATTTTTAGATAATGTGCAACTGAATGAGTGGCCAAATGAATAAATGAATAACAGCAGCAGAGAGCAGCGAGTGGGTGTTTTTGTTGCACGGCGGTGGCATGCAACCTAATTAACGTGACGCTGCCCATCTGCTGTTCATTATCAATGCATTTGCAACACGAAGTGCTTATAATTTGATAATACGCCCCGTTGCACCGGTCGGTGCTGCGAATTTGCACTCCATCAAGTGGAAAATCAGAACAAAAACAGGTGAGAGCGCTGCCGTCGGCAGTAAGTGACTGCTCAATACCCTGTTTACAGCAAGATCAGATTCATAATTATTTATATAAATAAAAACAGTCTACTAAGTTAATCAGTTTTGTTGAAATTTTAAATTTTACGATTGTTATTTTTCGCATTTGATATTCTTTGAATTTGCAATAAACCAATATGCTTTTTTATGATTTGTGAAATGAACATAAAAACAAACAGTGTCTCTCTATTGCTCCTCTCTCTCTCTCCGTTCTGTCTCTTAAGTTGCAGTTGCACAATGTGGCAACAGACAAGTTCCTGCCACAAGCTGTCGACTGACGTCTGGCGAGTGTCGAATGTCGGTTTCTATTGGCAGTTTTAATAAGGAAACGTTGGCCAACTGAACTGCCGGCTCACGCTTGGCTGCTCGCTGCCAGCGGCATGCCGAGCTGGCCAACTAACTTGGCTTAAACAGGCCGCAAAACAGAGTGCAAACTTTTGCCCCCCCTTTCGGTTGTTGTTGTTGCCTGTGATATTGCGGTTAAAGTTTAGTTGCCCACTCTTTATACCCCTTAACCTGTGCGAAACACGTGCGTGGGTGGGTATGCTGAAGTTGTGCTGAATGTGTGCAGCAGACAGCCGCAGCAGGCAACTCTCAAGATGAAAGGCAACCGAAAAGTTGTTTATTTATGATTAGTTGGTTGGTTGTGTGCTTTTAATTACTAAAAGTTGGTTGCAGGGTATCTGTCAGTCATGCGACACACATTAAGCAAACAATTTGTATAAAAATCTTGTATTTTCTATTCACTTAATATCTGAAAGGGTATTTAAATTTCGGCACACATTTTTTTCTGAATGCAAAGTGTCGACAACAATATAAATCGCGCCATATGCTATAGACCAGAAAAAAATGCACATACACACATACACACACACACACACACACACACACAAACATACATATTATTGCTTTTGTTGTTTAGCTATTGGCAATCTCTGCTTAATTTTCACTGCCAAACACACAGCTCAGACGGGAATTTTGCTTTAACTATTGCGCAGCTTAGTTTAATTTTCATTTCTTCTCTGTCAATTGGAATTTATAGAGCCATCAATAAAATGTGGTTGAATGAACGTTTATTTGATTCACCTTTCCAATGTCGAAATTGAGTTCAGTTTTTAGTCAGCGCCCGAAAGTAGGCAGCAAATTTTAAATGGGCAGACGCAATAAATAATTAAGCAAAGCCATTAATGAATTGCTCGTAAAAGCCTTTTAACGAGCCAAGTTTTGAGAGCTAACAGAATCTTTGGCTTAGAATAAACAAATCTGGTCATTTCAAATTTATTTATGAGCCATTCAAGGCGTTCAAGCCAAAACAACTAATACTCATTAAGTTAGTCGTTTAAAAATATTGTTAAAGAGTTCGAGTTGATGAAATTATTTCTGTTTAAACATTCGACTGGCCGAATATTAAATACCCTAATTTTGTTTTTTGACCTATCATATACCATGAAGAAATGGGTTTACCTATAATACACATATGTATATCATATTTCGCGACAGAAAAGCAGGCATAAATAATTTATGCATAGTATCCCCTGTTACCCTCCGCTTCCACTTCCGCTGCTTATATTACTTATCTAAATTCAATGCACAGCAAAATGCTAAAAAAGAACAGGCGTCCCCCGTGCGGAAATACAAACATGATTTAATGCACGCTACACAGCATCAATATTGGTTCAAAATCAAAGGCAAACAAACGCTTTGCGTTTTTATATTGAATTCACGTTTCCCGGCTTGTTGCTCGATCTGCCAAATTGGCCTGCGACGCCTTCGACACATGGCCAGAATGAAGTGACAACCAGCTGGCGATGAAACGATGATGATAGCGATTACTATAATATAATCATAATCACGATTGTGATGACAGTCATCAGCGGCTCATCAGCACTACACTTAGACGGAGGGGGCGGAGGGCGTGTTTCCGGGCAGCTGCGCCTGCTGCTTCTTCCTCAATTCAAGCCGCCAAACCCAGCCCAACTGGCAGCCAGACACACAAATCTCTCTATAATCGTCTTGGCCAAGTTGTCGTCCTCTGCCTTGTCTGCAAGTGCGCCCAATGACCTCCGGCCAAAGGGCCCGGCAAACTGCCAGCGATGGCGGGGGCGGACCGTGGGGAGGCTTATAGGCGTTTCAACTTTTTTTTTTCGCAATTTATTTTATATTTCTTTCACTTGAAACGGTCGCGACAGCGACTTTGCTTTGTCCTCAGTCCAAGTTCCAGTTTCAGTTCAAGTTGTTGTTGTTGTTCTTGTTGCTATTGTGTGTCCACGCCCCCGAACAACTGTTTGCTCTTCCTGTTTCAGTCTGTCTCTCTGCGAATGCCGCCGGCAACGCTGCGTGTTGCTCTTTTCCGGAACGCACTTTGAGAAATTTTCGCTGCGCGTTTCTTTTTTCAAGAAAATTTTAATTTGTATATTGCTAGCCACGCTGACATTTACATAAATATTTACAGGGTATTGCAGTTAACCAGAAAACATGCTGTCATATTATATTTTTATTTTTATTATTATAAATCCCTGTCTGTTAAGCTGCTTATGTTTTGTGACCAGAGCTGCTAGCTACAGGGTATTAGCTGTGACTTATGTCAATCTTAATACAATCAAACTGATGGTAATTCTTAGATCTTTAATAAATATATTTTTTCACATGAAAGCACACTTACCGTGAAGCGTTTTTATTTTCCGCAGAAGCTTTGTCACAGTGCCCGACTACAGGGTATTAGCCGTGGTTGTGTCAATCTCAATTCAATCACATCTGCTGATAAGCTTTTGTGTGCGTTTCTTTAATAAATATATTACTCAGATGAAAGCACACTTGAATATTTCCCGGAACACATTTCTCGTTTTCGAAAATCTTTCCAACTGTAATCAGAAGAAAATATTACTACCTGAAAAACTGTATTTTTGAGACTTTTTATTCGCTATTTGTTGCACTCTTTTGTTACTGTGTCTGTTTCTGATTCGGTTTTTGTTTCTTTTGCTGTTGCCTCTTCTCGGTTCGTGGCCTTTTGTAATGCTTGGAATGTTGTTTGTGATTTTCCCTGGGATTGAACGTGTTTTTTTCTTCCTTTTTGTTGGCTACGCAGTACCGTTAAATTCAGTCACGCGTTAAGCACGCTGCGCGCTTTATGAATTTTCCTGCGCCGCGCTTCTCTATTACTTCTCTAGAATGTACTTCGTTTGGCAGCGCAATTTTTATTTTCTGCTTGACAGTCAATGTTGCCAATTCAGCTTGTTTGTCAGTCAAATCTGGCTCCTTTCTTTTTGTTTTTGTACAGTTGTGCGCAATAAATTTAAAACCAATTTTAAAGCGGGCATTTCGAGCTAGTTTTGATTGAAGTTACACAAAAAAAAAATTATGAAAATAATGAAGAATATTTTCGGTATATTATAAATAAATTAAGAAATCCATTATTAAAGTCTAGACTCCTTAAATTTGTTATATGAACGTCTAAATTATTAATCTTGCTAGATTCACAAAACTTTTGCCAACAGATTAGCTATCATATTTCAAAACTCGCACAACTTTGGCCAACATTTTGCTGAAAAAAAACCATAAAACACACTTTTTCATTTTTGAAAAACATGCTTATACAATAATGATATTTTCCAGCCCTGACTCTTCGAACTAGCTTTGTGATTCTCAGAATCATGGCGACAAGAGGGATAGAAGCGAAAGCCAGCTGCTGCCAGCTGGTGTTTTTCTGGGGTATTCGTGTTTCTTAAGTCAAATTCAATTTTGTGTGAATTTTATTTGTTGCATACATTAGGGCGCAGCGAACTGTTTCCGCTGCCGTTACGGAAAGTTGATGACGTTGAAACATCAGCAGCTCAGGTTCGCTTTAAGGTGTGCAGATTTGCCACTTGTTGTTGTTGTTGCTGTTGCTGTTGTTGCTGTTGCGGCAGTTGTAATTACACACTTAGCAATTTAGAGACTGCTGCTATGAAGTTTTTAATTAAAACTTTGATAAATAAGCTCAATTTATCCGTCAGATATTTGCCATTTAACTTGAACAAAGCGCGGGACGCATTTAAAACCAGCAGCAAAAATAGAACGGGCTCCTTTCTCTGTGTGTGTGTGTGTGTGTGTGGGTGACTGTGTCTGTGTATTGGTGCGCATTTCATTGACAATGCAGGTTTCCTCATTTAAATTGAAATTTTCCACGGAACTGAGAAAATTAAACCAAAGTGCCGGTCTCCGTCTTTTTAGCATGCCGTTACAATCTTTGAAGTAACCTAATGAATTTTCCGCTCAAATCCCATGCAAATAGAATGCCAAACAAATTATGATGAATTGCAATTATTGTCTAGCAAAAGCATCAAATATATAGAAATATAAAATACACATAAATATATTTCGGTTTGATCTGAAAAGCAAATTTCATTTATATTATGTTCATAAATATTAATTTATATTTTGGCTGCTTTATGCAACATTTTCTTTGAATTTCATATTCACCGAGAGAGCTCTGCATTTGAATGGCTTTTGCGACGATTTTCCCTTAGATAAATTTTCCATGCACAGCTTTGATGAACAATTTTAATTGCATTTGGCCAGCGTGGGGTATTTTATTTAATTAAGACATTTTCTAGCAAACCAAAATTGTATTATATTACATTCATAAAAATTAGTATATTAAATCTTCGACTTTACCGTTTGCTGGCATTTTTCCATTCAAATTTCGCTGCGTCCTTTGCGTCTTGTCACAAATTGCCATATTCAACGCAGTTGCAGTTACACTGCAGACATGTGTATATGTGTGTGTGTGTGTCAGCTGCATATTTCAGCAGTTTGCACTTTGATAAATGCTGGCAGATTTATGAGTGTCACGCAACAGCATGTGAACATTGCAACATTTGTTTCAATTATTCACATTTATTTAAAAATAATTCAAGTGTGGAAATATTTTTAGGTTTTTTTTTTTGGTAACCACTAAGTGAATCAAGTGCTGGCCAAACTGATCAATTTTTATTGCACTTAACACATGCACACAAACGTTAAGCAAATACTTATGTGTAGCCAAAATTGCTAGACAAACAAACTCGCACACACACACACACACACACACACAACACACACATAGAGTCAGAGTTGAGGCAAGTGCAATCTTTGTCGTGGAAAAATGCGCACACACATTGGTTTGTGAAAGCGATTAACCTATATGGCGGATTTTCTTTCGCACACACACACACACTAACACACACACACGCTGACACCCTCGAGTGCAGGCCAATTGAGTCAGAGTTCCTCTGAACTCGCTGACTTTTGGATTACGTGCGGCAGCCTCAAAAGCACATGTTGAGTGCAAGTCCGAGGCGATGACAATGCCAGCGCGGAGGATTATCGCAATGATGAGCATGCGGATGCGGATGATGATCATCGTAATGATGATGTCGTGCTGCTTCTTCTTGGACACAGAACATTCAGCCAGTGCGAATGTCTCCTCTCGTTACGTGCGCTGTCTCTACGTGTCTGCCCCATGTTTGTGTTTAATTTGTGCCACAGATGTTGACAATCGATGTCGTCATTGGAACGTGACATGCACCACCACCAGCACCACCAGCATCAGCAGCAGCAACACCACCACAAAGCTAAGCTGGCCGTGTTGCAGCAATTTGTTCGCCCTTCGTGCTGCAACTTCATTTTGCGCCTGATTAAGTTTTTGCATTAATTTTGCCAACAAGCCACGCCCTATTTGGGGCATGCCACTAATCCGCCACGGTTGCGGCAGCGGGCAGCAACAGTCTGCTGACCTTTCTTGTAGCATTTAGTCCTCTTACCCGCTTTGGCTTTTACGCTTCGATTGCAATCAAATTTATTAGATCTCCGGGCCGCAAAGTCGGGTTACAAATTTCATTGATGAACCTTTTTTATTGGTCGAGGGTAAGCAAAGCGTATACTGACGTTGTGCAAGCGTATGTAACAGATAGAAAGAGTTGTAATAATTTCAATACAGGTAGCGAGAGAGTAATATCTATCGCAACTCAAGCCTTTTCTAATTTATTGCAAAATAGAATTTAATTAAAATCGATAATTATCGATTTCCAGTCCATGTCGCTTGAACATATCTTGCTGATTACAAGAGGTAGAGACAGAAATATGGTATGTTATCAAAAAGTTTTTAATGAGTTTTTATCTGCTAGTCGGACACTCTCTGTTTCTTTGTTATCAGTAAGCCCAGCCTGATTACAACAGCTAAATGCCATTAGGATTCAGCCATTGAAATTGGATACCGATTCTGATTGGACTTCGGTCTACCTCAGGGTATCAAACAATTTAATTATAACAATTGTGGTCCAATTAGCCAAGTGTTTGGCCACATGGCAGCTATTAGCCATGAACACCCTGTCCGTCCGTCACACTGGCAACTGCAACGGCAACAGCAATGTGGCAAGCTGCTCATTAAGTCACCAAGTGTGGCAGCCGCAGCTGCATAATGAGCTGCACTGCCGGCACCAAAGTGTTGGCCAAGTGCCTGGCCAGGCCAAGAACTCTCCGCAGAGCCAACAACTTTTGCGCAGCTCATTGTGCAGCTAAATTTAGGTACCTCAACAAAGTTTTTAATAACACTTAAGTCAGCAGATAAAAGATAAAAGTGAAATGCCTGAATAAGAGCAGCGGCAACGGAAAGAGTCAACAAGCCTCCGTTTCCACCTTCACCCTCAGTTACTGCACCCTACTCCGCCTCCCCCCGCTCTGATTAGTATAAATAAGTTACAGTTAGTGACCCATTTTCTGCACACCATTGAACCAGAAAAAGGCTTTAATGTTTTTGAGCCAGGTGTTTCATTTTGGCTCTCAGCCTGTCCCCCAGTCCGGCTGTGTGTGTGTGTGTGTGTAGCTGGGTGTGTCTGCCATAAAGAGCAGCATCAGCGTTGGCGCAGTCATTAACAGTTTAACGGCATCGCTTCTGGCCCTGTTTTTAGTCACCGGCTGACGCCAGTTTGTAATGATTAAGCCTGCAAATACAACTAAGTAATACAACAGCAACTACACACATACACACACGCACGCACACACACTTACCCGCACACACTTTAATTGAAATGGCCTGGCCTGTGTCATAAAATAATTTGTTTATGGCTGCGGTCTTGACTCCATTAAGAGTTCGAAATTAATTGCACTAAATTTAGCCGAAAACATGCTAAAGCTTTGCATACTTTTTAGCCATATGCCAGCTATATTGGACCGTTTGTGTGCCACATAAAAGCGAATTTTATGATTTAGGCGCCGCAAAGCCACAAGCCATCCATAAACAAACGCACTTAAATTAAATGCTTTGCACAAACCATAAATCGGACTAATTATGCCCTGTAGCGAGTGCACGCGGGGTTGCTTAGGCACTGAAAAAAAATAATACTAGTATCTAATTTCAATAGCCTTAAGATATTAAATAAACATTCAAATGTAACTAAAAATACCATGCAGCTAGTATTTAAATAATCGATAGCTATCAAAAGCAGCCATGTTAGTGATTGTAAATATATCGGTACTGATCTCTAATAAAACAGTTAATTGTGAAATGCTAAAAAAAGCAAAAAAGTGAATTCGCGAAAAAACTAAATAACTATTTTTATAGGATATTTGCCAGCCGCCAAAAAAAGTTCCTCTACTCGTCATCGTATGCCATCGTAGGCCTTTTGGCTTATGTTTTTTCGATTGAAGCAAAATTGTTGTTTTGGCCATAATTAATTGCGTATATATTAAGTAAGCCGCTGCCTGGCTGAAGTGAAAACAATTGCAGCTGTTTGAGTCCTGATTTTGGACATATAAATAAGCTGACTCTGGCAAAATGGAGCACACAGCTGTCGGCGTTTCAATGCCTGAAGGTTCGTCCTGTTATCAGCTATCAGCTCGGAGCAATGTCAACCAACTGGCTGTCAGTGCGATCAAGCGGAAGTAGTGCGCGTCTGACCCCACACACACACACACACACACACACGCTCTGACACATGTCAGGGCGCATCCATGTTGCCAACTTTTTGTGCGCGTTCTGTGGTCAACTTCATATCCAGCTTGTCAGCTGCCAGCTTCCAACTCGGTTATTATGCGGTATTCGAGCCATTTTAATAAACTACATTCCAATTGAGTTCAAACGCATGGCCAACGGACTGCGGCTAATGAATATTTATATATATTCTTCCAACTGAGTGCAAAAAAGATGCCCAACTAGCTTTGTTATTTCAGTTAAGCACTTGCTGTCAACTGTTGCGGCCTTCATAAGTCCTTTGGCCGGGCCCAAAGGCGTATGGAGACAGGCGCAAACACATACATATGACAATGTCACAGCGTCTAATCCCTGTGTGTGCGTGTGTATGTATTTGTGTGTGTGTGTGTGTGTACTGCTAAGCGTGTCATGTGGGTTTTTAAGCCTCAGTGCTCGCTTTTTAACGTGCCTGGTGTCGGAGTGTATTGCACACAAAGCAGCCTTGAGTGCAGCTCCATTATTGCGCCTCCTTCTGTTACACTGTCCAACTACAAAGTAAGTATTTTGGTTCTTGTAAAATATATTTTTTTAAATTTTTAAAGCAAAAATGCAAATCTAAAGTAAATAGCATTAAAGCACATTTGTTCCGATCACAGTTTAAAAGTTTCTGCCTTGGCAGCTGTCAAAACAGAGTATAGCGCAGTCGTGCAGTTGTCTGCAACGTTCTTACTACTTGCTGTTGTTGTTGTTGTTGACGTGACAAATGTGCTTTTGATGGCCTTTTAAATGCCGTTCTGCTGGTGCCATCTGCGCGTTGTCGTCTTTAAGAAGCTGTCCCTGTTATCAACGAAACCCTCGCAACCTGTTTACAACCTGTTCAATTTTCCCCAAACATGTGCCATGAATAAGGCCTGAAAACAAACAGGAGAAAAAGAAGAATTGATTGCATATAAAACGCACATTTGCTCTTTACAGCCGCTTGAGCTAACAAAACAAACCACACCGAGCAAAAATTACACGCATCGCAAAAGTTCTTTTTTTTAAGGGGCATCCCACAAAAAAAGAAGTAAAAAAATAAATAAGAAAAACGAATAAAAAATATGCCTTCCATACAAAGGAAAATGTCAACAACAGCCATGTTTTCCAGTTTCTCATTTTATTTTCTTTTATTTGTGGAAATCTTTGGTCGCATAAAATACAAAAAAATTAATTCAAGTTCCGAGTTACGAGTTGTTTTAAAATGTAAAGCGAAACTGGGCGGTGACAACAATGCAAAGTTCACTTCAGGAATTCACAATTGTTGTTGTTGTTGTTGTCACACAGCTGGTGTCTTTTTCTTACTCAATGTGTGTGTGTGTGTGTGTGTGGATGTATAAGCATAGTAGATTTAATTAAAATTTTATATAGAATAACATGGCAAAGGTCGCGCTCAACTTTGGCTCTAGCCACTCCCTCTCTCCCACTCTCTCTCTCTCTTTCTCGCTTTATCTCTGTTTCCCTAGGCTGAGACAAATTGAATTTATTTTTCTTACTCTTGCTGGATTTTGTCCTTTGAAGGTAATTTCATGTCATAAAAATTATTTCAAGCTGTTGTTAAAACAAATTTAAATTAGAAGCAGAGCGTTAACTATTATTTAAGGTATGATTATTATTTGATGTTTAAAACAAAAAATCTGAAATGCATTTTAATGCAATTTGCATAACAAGTTTAAAACAGCAGCAAACAAAATAAAGCAAATTAGAATGCGGTCGCAGAGGGTGCTTGACTTTGAGTTACCCCTCAGCATTCGGTTGCATGCCACAGCTGGCAGCAACTCGAAAACTTTCAACTGAATATGGAATGTACCACAACAACATACACTCGCTTTTTGGCACTGTTAATTAAATGCCGAATGCTTCTATTTGCACAGCATGACTATCATAAATAGAATTCTAAACGAGCGCCCAAATTTGCATATTCACATGCAAAACTCTTGTAATTTGCCAGGTAGCTGATGCCACTGCAGACTCGTGTGGACAACACAAATACATTGCCCACACAGATACTTAAATGCAGATGCAGCTGCAGCGCTTGTTTAAGTTGCAGCAGCAACAGCAGCAGCAGCAGCTGTTGCTGTAGTTTTGTCTCGTTTGCTTAAACTACTTTCAATTTCCCCCAATTGCCTTGTTGACAACTTGGGCGGTGCCAATTGTATCTTTGTGTATTTGCGTCCCTGTATTTGTATCTGTTTATTGGCTTTGGCCAAGCACTCAAGCTGGTCGGTCAATCGATCGCTTGGGCTTTTCGATTTGCAATTTAACACATAAGAGCCTTTATCTTAGAAGTGCTGAAGATTGAATACCCTGCAGACAGTTTACACAATTGTTGCTTAACAAATTTAAAATAACCGTTATGTTTTTTGTTTTGTGTTGCTTTGCTAGTAATTAACACTTTTGCATACCCTTACAGGCATAATCGAAAGCTGACAAGCTTTAATACTATCAGCCGATTGCAACAAATTGCATTTGCCAGCCAACTTAATTATATCACGTTGCAATTGCAATTAGACAGACAGGTAGAGGAGCTCAGGTGGCGCACACACACACACATCTACACACATGCATCGTAAAACTATCAGCGTTGTGTAGAAACAGCTAAAGGAATTGCCTGGAAGCGAATTTTAAGGCAGTTGCTTTAATGGCAAATTGAATTGCCTGCTGCACTTAGCATGTGCATTGCATCGCAATACACAAATGGAAAGACAGACAGACAGACAAACGAATAGACAGACAGGGAGCAATTCAGGTCTGCTAAGGACTTCTTAGCTCTGTGTAGATGCACAAAGCGTCTGCCGTCTGAAGGGTTTATGTGCAATTTGCTATCCCATTTTTGCTACTCTATTTCTGGTTTGGCATAACTCGCAAATTTGTGCGCTCTAATGGTCCACATTTGTGTGCAAGCACATGAGAGCGTACGTGTGTGTGTGCCCAATGATGCTGGCTTATTATGCCCTGTAATATGGGCACACACACAACTTGGCTTACAGAGTCGTCGGTTAGCTTGAAGGCTCGAACCTCAGTTTGATTTTAAAACCCGATTTTTACACTCATCTACGAAGTGAAATTAGTATATTGTATACATTGTATTCTATATATTAAATATTAATTTAATAGACATCAGTTTCCTTGAAATATTTTATAAATCTACAGGGCATTGACAAGTCGAGCAATCTGGTTTTTATTTACGCAATCGTGCACACATCGATAAGTTTAACCGATCCGGGAGTGCAGGTGCATCCTTTGGCTCGATGTTTGCGTGCATGTTATGATTACAGTGATACACTCAAGCACACACACACACACACACACACACACACACACACACACACACACAGTCGGATTGATACACAGTTCTTTTTTCCTTAGTAGCAATTTGTGTGGCATGTTCGAGTGCACCCGTGAATATATTGGGTTTTCCGAGCGATAACTTGCGCACGTGAATAGTTTAACAGCTGCGCTAAAAGCGCTTTTGTTGTTTTTATTGGTAATTTGTTGCTGTTTTTTGGCTGATTCTCGGTAATTTTGCAATTAGCATAAACAAAATAAACAAAAGCATACAAAACAAACACAACCCATCCCATAACTGATTGCAATAAGCTAAAACTAAACTTTCGATTTAAAGCATTCGCTTTTGTTTGCATTTGCAGCGCCACGTAAATATCCCGTTAAAGGGCCCCGGCGGAAACGGAAGTCAAAGTTGCCGTTGCGGAAGCTGAAGCTGTTGTTATTAAGCCAGCAGTTGGCAGCAGGCGCCCCAAGTGTGGCCAACTCAATAAAAACAGCGCGTAGCTAACTCGATTATAATGCTCGCCTATAATGCCGAAATTTAAGTTGAAGCGCAACAGTGAACAGAACATAATGCAGCCGTACGCAGCACAATAGCAACAACAACAACAACACGGGAATTATAGCAGCAACAACAAGCAAACGAACGAAATTGAAATTTTTGACGACAACAATAGACAAGCAGCAACAAACAGTTTATTGAACGCCAAACACTTTATCAGCCCCAAAAAGTAGGCAACACCAGCAAGAATCCAGCAACAGCAACAACAATAAAATGGCGGACCTGGAACGCATTCGACTCGTGCTGCTGGGCGGCGCCGGTGTCGGCAAGAGCTCCATTGTGAAGCGCTTCCTATTCAAAAGCTACACGGACAAATACCGCGCCACCGTCGAGGATCTCTACAATCGCGAATATGACCTCGGCGGCGTCACACTAAAGGTAAGTGCAGCCTTCTCTCTGCGTGTGTCCACTGCGTATACACAATGGAAAATGTGTTGCCTGCAACACGGTTCACACACTAAACGTATTACAAATAGTTGGTGCTTATTTTTATTGTCGTTGGTTTAGGCGGCTTCCGGGACATTTCAACTGGAAGCAAGCAGGAAATGTAACGTCTGTTGACTACCAAATGTTGCTCTCCGAGTGCACTCGAGTGGTTGCAGTTGCACAATGCAATTGTCTGTGTGTATGGCAGATGCCGTCAAGTCACTTAAAGTGAGCCACTAATTAAATCCTGTGAATCGCATTAGTTGCACGCAACTGAACTGCTGCAAATGCTGTGTCCTGCGCTTAATCAGCTGCCACCCATCCAAGTTGCAAGTGGCCCGAGCATAATGAATGCGTAATCAGCCCGCCTCATTTGCAAACATTATATAGTAGCCCTTGCTCAAGAACAATGTGTCCTAAACAATGCCCGTTGGCGTTTTGTAAATGAATGAAAGGCAAAAATAGATTTCCAGGAATTTTCTAGAATATTCCTTTTGAGAATCGGTAACATTTTGACCAGGTTATGGCAGTTGGAATTTTGGACCCATGCCCCAAATGGAAAATTTGGGGGTAGGATTTTGACATGAATTTCGACCAAAAATTCGGTGTTCAGATTTAAATGTAGAATTAATATAGGGGCCAAACCATTGACAAAAAGACTTTCGTTTTGAAAATCGGTTGAGTTTTGACCAAGTTATGGCAGTTGGAAATTTGGACCCATGCCCCAAAGGGAATTTTGGG